>CM059792.1:2907577-3407300 GCA_030435695.1 Brachymystax lenok tsinlingensis | reverse complement strand
AAATTAAGGCCAAACATGATTTTAGACCTTGTTTATGGAAAACTGTGTATAACTATGTTTCACAGTTGCAAAATGAAGAAAATTGTCTCATAGTGTTCCTCTTATCTCAACTAACAGTTCTGCACTAGTGTTCATTTTCAAATTTCAAACATGATTTTAGACCTTGTTTATGGAAAACTGTGTATAACTATGTTTCACAGTTGCAAAATGAAGAACATTGTCTCATAGTGTTCCTGTTATCTCAACTACCAGTACTGCACTATATTCACTTACAAATTCCATTAGACATGATTTTAGAACTTGTTTCTGGAAAACTGTGCATAACTGTATTTCACAGTTGCAACATTCTGAAAATTGTCTCATAGTGTTCCTCTTATCTCAACTAACAGTTCTGCACTAGTGTTCATTTTCAAATTGCGTCAAACATGATTTTAGACCTTGTTTATGGAAAACTGTGTATAACTATGTTTCACAGTTGCAAAATGAAGAAAATTGTCTCATAGTGTTCCTCTTATCTCAACTAACAGTTCTGCACTAGTGTTCATTTTCAAATTCTCAAACATGGTTTTAGACCTTGTTTATGGAAAACTGTGTATAACTATGTTTCACAGTTGCAAAATGAAGAACATTTTCACATAGTGTTCCTGTTATCTCAACTACCAGTACTGCTCAACATATTACTTACAAATTCCATTAGACATGATTTTAGAACTTGTTTCTGGAAAACTGTGCATAACTGTATTTCAAAGTTGCAACATTCTGAAAATTGTCTCATAGTGTTCCTCTTATCTCAACTAACAGTTCTGCACTAGTGTTCATTTTCAAATTGCGTCAAACATGATTTTAGACCTTGTTTATGGAAAACTGTGTATAACTATGTTTCACAGTTGCAAAATGAAGAACATTGTCTCATAGTGTTCCTGTTATCTCAACTACCAGTACTGCTCAATATATTACTTACAAATTCCATTAGACATGATTTTAGAACTTGTTTCTGGAAAACTGTGCATAACTGTATTTCAAAGTTGCAACATTCTGAAAATTGTCTCATAGTGTTCCTCTTATCTCAACTAACAGTTCTGCACTAGTGTTCATTTTCAAATTGCGTCAAACATGATTTTAGACCTTGTTTATGGAAAACTGTGTATAACTATGTTTCACAGTTGCAAAATGAAGAACATTGTCTCATAGTTTTCCTGTTATCTCAACTACCAGTACTGCTCAATAGTATTACTTACAAATTCCATTAGACATGATTTTAGAACTTGTTTCTGGAAAACTGTGCATAACTGTATTTCAAAGTTGCAACATTCTGAAAATTGTCTCATAGTGTTCCTCTTATCTCAACTAACAGTTCTGCACTAGTGTTCATTTTCAAATTGCGTCAAACATGATTTTAGACCTTGTTTATGGAAAACTGTGTATAACTATGTTTCACAGTTGCAAAATGAAGAACATTGTCTCATAGTGTTCCTGTTATCTCAACTACCAGTACTGCTCAATATATTACTTACAAATTCCATTAGACATGATTTTAGAACTTGTTTCTGGAAAACTGTGCATAACTGTATTTCAAAGTTGCAACATTCTGAAAATTGTCTCATAGTGTTCCTCTTATCTCAACTAACAGTTCTGCACTAGTGTTCATTTTCAAATTGCGTCAAACATGATTTTAGACCTTGTTTATGGAAAACTGTGTATAACTATGTTTCACAGTTGCAAAATGAAGAAAATTGTCTCATAGTGTTCCTCTTATCTCAACTAACAGTTCTGCACTAGTGTTCATTTTCAAATTGCGTCAAACATGATTTTAGACCTTGTTTATGGAAAACTGTGTATAACTATGTTTCACAGTTGCAAAATGAAGAACATTGTCACATAGTGTTCCTGTTATCTCAACTACCAGTACTGCTCAATATATTACTTACAAATTCCATTAGACATGATTTTAGAACTTGTTTCTGGAAAACTGTGCATAACTGTATTTCAAAGTTGCAACATTCTGAAAATTGTCTCATAGTGTTCCTCTTATCTCAACTAACAGTTCTGCACTAGTGTTCATTTTCAAATTGCGCTCAAACATGATTTTAGACCTTGTTTATGGAAAACTGTGTATAACTATGTTTCACAGTTGCAAAATGAAGAAAATTGTCTCATAGTGTTCCTCTTATCTCAACTAACAGTTCTGCACTAGTGTTCATTTTCAAATTGCGTCAAACATGATTTTAGACCTTGTTTATGGAAAACTGTGTATAACTATGTTTCACAGTTGCAAAATGAAGAACATTGTCTCATAGTGTTCCTCTTATCTCAACTAACAGTACTCTGCACTAGTGTTCATTTTCAAATTAGACATGATTTTAGACCTTGTTTATGGAAAACTGTGTATAACTATGTTTCAAAGTTGCAAAATGAAGGAAATTGTCTCATAGTGTTCCTGTTATCTCAACTACCAGTACTGCTCAATATATTACTTACAAATTCCATTAGACATGATTTTAGAACTTGTTTCTGGAAAACTGTGCATAACTGTATTTCAAAGTTGCAACATTCTGAAAATTGTCTCATAGTGTTCCTCTTATCTCAACTAACAGTTCTGCACTAGTGTTCATTTTCAAATTGCGTCAAACATGATTTTAGACCTTGTTTATGGAAAACTGTGTATAACTATGTTTCACAGTTGCAAAATGAAGAACATTGTCTCATAGTGTTCCTGTTATCTCAACTACCAGTACTGCTCAATATATTACTTACAAATTCCATTAGACATGATTTTAGAACTTGTTTCTGGAAAACTGTGCATAACTGTATTTCAAAGTTGCAACATTCTGAAAATTGTCTCATAGTGTTCCTCTTATCTCAACTAACAGTTCTGCACTAGTGTTCATTTTCAAATTGCGTCAAACATGATTTTAGACCTTGTTTATGGAAAACTGTGTATAACTATGTTTCACAGTTGCAAAATGAAGAACATTGTCTCATAGTGTTCCTGTTATCTCAACTACCAGTACTGCTCAATATATTACTTACAAATTCCATTAGACATGATTTTAGAACTTGTTTCTGGAAAACTGTGCATAACTGTATTTCAAAGTTGCAACATTCTGAAAATTGTCTCATAGTGTTCCTCTTATCTCAACTAACAGTTCTGCACTAGTGTTCATTTTCAAATTATATCAAACATGGTTTTAGAACTTGTTTCTGGAAAACTGTGCATAACTGTATTTCAAAGTTGCAAAATGAAGAAACATTGTCTCATAGTGTTCCTCTTATCTCAACTAACAGTTCTGCACTAGTGTTCATTTTCAAATTGCGTCAAACATGATTTTAGACCTTGTTTATGGAAAACTGTGTATAACTATGTTTCACAGTTGCAAAATGAAGAAAATTGTCTCATAGTGTTCCTCTTATCTCAACTAACAGTTCTGCACTAGTGTTCATTTTCAAATTGCGTCAAACATGATTTTAGACCTTGTTTATGGAAAACTGTGTATAACTATGTTTCACAGTTGCAAAATGAAGAACATTGTCTCATAGTGTTCCTGTTATCTCAACTAACAGTACTGCACTAGTGTTCATTTTCAAATTCCATTAGACATGATTTTAGAACCTTGTTTATGGAAAACTGTGTATAACTATGTATTTCACAGTTGCAAAATGAAGAAAATTGTCTCATAGTGTTCCTCTTATCTCAACTAACAGTTCTGCACTAGTGTTCATTTTCAAATTGCGTCAAACATGATTTTAGACCTTGTTTATGGAAAACTGTGTATAACTATGTTTCACAGTTGCAAAATGAAGAACATTGTCTCATAGTGTTCCTGTTATCTCAACTACCAGTACTGCTCAATATATTACTTACAAATTCCATTAGACATGATTTTAGAACTTGTTTCTGGAAAACTGTGCATAACTGTATTTCAAAGTTGCAACATTCTGAAAATTGTCTCATAGTGTTCCTCTTATCTCAACTAACAGTTCTGCACTAGTGTTCATTTTCAAATTGTCAAACATGATTTTAGACCTTGTTTATGGAAAACTGTGTATAACTATGTTTCACAGTTGCAAAATGAAGAAAATTGTCTCATAGTGTTCCTGTTATCTCAACTAACAGTTCTGCACTAGTGTTCATTTTCAAATTCCATTAGACATGATTTTAGAACTTGTTTCTGGAAAACTGTGCATAACTATGTTTCACAGTTGCAAAATGAAGAAAATTGTCTCATAGTGTTCCTCTTATCTCAACTAACAGTTCTGCACTAGTGTTCATTTTCAAATTGCGTCAAACATGATTTTAGACCTTGTTTATGGAAAACTGTGTATAACTATGTTTCACAGTTGCAAAATGAAGAACATTGTCTCATAGTGTTCTTCTTATCTCAACTAACAGTTCTGCACTAGTGTTCATTTTCAAATTATATCAAACATGATTTTAGACCTTGTTTATGGAAAACTGTGTATAACTATGTTTCACAGTTGCAAAATGAAGAAAATTGTCTCATAGTGTTCCTCTTATCTCAACTAACAGTTCTGCACTAGTGTTCATTTTCAAATTGCGTCAAACATGATTTTAGACCTTGTTTATGGAAAACTGTGTATAACTATGTTTCACAGTTGCAAAATGAAGAACATTGTCTCATAGTGTTCCTGTTATCTCAACTAACAGTACTGCTCACTAGTGTTCATTTTCAAATTCCATTAGACATGATTTTAGACCTTGTTTATGGAAAACTGTGCATAACTGTATTTCACAGTTGCAAAATGAAGAAAATTGTCTCATAGTGTTCCTCTTATCTCAACTAACAGTTCTGCACTAGTGTTCATTTTCAAATTGCGTCAAACATGATTTTAGACCTTGTTTATGGAAAACTGTGTATAACTATGTTTCACAGTTGCAAAATGAAGAACATTGTCTCATAGTGTTCCTGTTATCTCAACTACCAGTACTGCTCAATATATTACTTACAAATTCCATTAGACATGATTTTAGAACTTGTTTCTGGAAAACTGTGCATAACTGTATTTCAAAGTTGCAACATTCTGAAAATTGTCTCATAGTGTTCCTCTTATCTCAACTAACAGTTCTGCACTAGTGTTCATTTTCAAATTGCGCCAAACATGATTTTAGACCTTGTTTATGGAAAACTGTGTATAACTATGTTTCACAGTTGCAAAATGAAGAAACATTGTCTCATAGTGTTCCTCTTATCTCAACTAACAGTTCTGCACTAGTGTTCATTTTCAAATTGCGTCAAACATGATTTTAGACCTTGTTTATGGAAAACTGTGTATAACTATGTTTCACAGTTGCAAAATGAAGAACATTGTCACATAGTGTTCCTGTTATCTCAACTAACAGTACTGCACTAGTGTTCATTTTCAAATTCCATTAGACATGATTTTAGACCTTGTTTATGGAAAACTGTGTATAACTATGTTTCACAGTTGCAAAATGAAGAAAATTGTCTCATAGTGTTCCTCTTATCTCAACTAACAGTTCTGCACTAGTGTTCATTTTCAAATTATATCAAACATGGTTTTAGACCTTGTTTATGGAAAACTGTGTATAACTATGTTTCACAGTTGCAAAATGAAGAACATTGTCTCATAGTGTTCCTGTTATCTCAACTACCAGTACTGCTCAATATATTACTTACAAATTCCATTAGACATGATTTTAGAACTTGTTTCTGGAAAACTGTGCATAACTGTATTTCAAAGTTGCAACATTCGGAAAATTGTCTCATAGTGTTCCTCTTATCTCAACTAACAGTTCTGCACTAGTGTTCATTTTCAAATTACGTCAAACATGATTTTAGACCTTGTTTATGGAAAACTGTGTATAACTATGTTTCACAGTTGCAAAATGAAGAACATTGTCTCATAGTTTTCCTGTTATCTCAACTACCAGTACTGCTCAATATATTACTTACAAATTCCATTAGACATGATTTTAGAACTTGTTTCTGGAAAACTGTGCATAACTGTATTTCAAAGTTGCAACATTCTGAAAATTGTCTCATAGTGTTCCTCTTATCTCAACTAACAGTTCTGCACTAGTGTTCATTTTCAAATTGCGTCAAACATGATTTTAGACCTTGTTTATGGAAAACTGTGTATAACTATGTTTCACAGTTGCAAAATGAAGAACATTGTCTCATAGTTTTCCTGTTATCTCAACTACCAGTACTGCTCAATATATTACTTACAAATTCCATTAGACATGATTTTAGAACTTGTTTCTGGAAAACTGTGCATAACTGTATTTCAAAGTTGCAACATTCTGAAAATTGTCTCATAGTGTTCCTCTTATCTCAACTAACAGTTCTGCACTAGTGTTCATTTTCAAATTGCGTCAAACATGATTTTAGACCTTGTTTATGGAAAACTGTGTATAACTATGTTTCACAGTTGCAAAATGAAGGAAATTGTCTCATAGTGTTCCTGTTATCTCAACTACCAGTACTGCTCAATAGTATTCACTTACAAATTCCATTAGACATGATTTTAGAACTTGTTTATGGAAAACTGTGTATAACTATGTTTCACAGTTGCAACATTCTGAAAATTGTCTCATAGTGTTCCTCTTATCTCAACTAACAGTTCTGCACTAGTGTTCATTTTCAAATTGCGTCAAACATGATTTTAGACCTTGTTTATGGAAAACTGTGTATAACTATGTTTCACAGTTGCAAAATGAAGAAAATTGTCTCATAGTGTTCCTCTTATCTCAACTAACAGTTCTGCACTAGTGTTCATTTTCAAATTGCGTCAAACATGATTTTAGACCTTGTTTATGGAAAACTGTGTATAACTATGTTTCACAGTTGCAAAATGAAGAAAATTGTCTCATAGTGTTCCTGTTATCTCAACTAACAGTTCTGCACTAGTGTTCATTTTCAAATTAAGCGTCAAACATGATTTTAGACCTTGTTTATGGAAAACTGTGTATAACTATGTTTCACAGTTGCAAAATGAAGAAAATTGTCTCATAGTGTTCCTCTTATCTCAACTAACAGTTCTGCACTAGTGTTCATTTTCAAATTGCGTCAAACATGATTTTAGACCTTGTTTATGGAAAACTGTGTATAACTATGTTTCACAGTTGCAAAATGAAGAACATTGTCTCATAGTGTTCCTGTTATCTCAACTAACAGTACTGCACTAGTGTTCATTTTCAAATTCCATTAGACATGATTTTAGAACTTGTTTCTGGAAAACTGTGCATAACTGTATTTCACAGTTGCAAAATGAAGAAAATTGTCTCATAGTGTTCCTCTTATCTCAACTAACAGTTCTGCACTAGTGTTCATTTTCAAATTGCGTCAAACATGATTTTAGACCTTGTTTATGGAAAACTGTGTATAACTATGTTTCACAGTTGCAAAATGAAGAACATTGTCACATAGTGTTCCTGTTATCTCAACTACCAGTACTGCTCAATATATTACTTACAAATTCCATTAGACATGATTTTAGAACTTGTTTCTGGAAAACTGTGCATAACTGTATTTCAAAGTTGCAACATTCTGAAAATTGTCTCATAGTGTTCCTCTTATCTCAACTAACAGTTCTGCACTAGTGTTCATTTTCAAATTGGTCAAACATGATTTTAGACCTTGTTTATGGAAAACTGTGTATAACTATGTTTCACAGTTGCAAAATGAAGAAAATTGTCTCATAGTGTTCCTCTTATCTCAACTAACAGTTCTGCACTAGTGTTCATTTTCAAATTGCGTCAAACATGATTTTAGACCTTGTTTATGGAAAACTGTGTATAACTATGTTTCACAGTTGCAAAATGAAGAACATTGTCTCATAGTGTTCTTCTTATCTCAACTAACAGTTCTGCACTAGTGTTCATTTTCAAATTATATCAAACATGGTTTTAGAACTTGTTTCTGGAAAACTGTGCATAACTGTATTTCAAAGTTGCAACATTCTGAAAATTGTCTCATAGTGTTCCTCTTATCTCAACTAACAGTTCTGCACTAGTGTTCATTTTCAAATTGCGTCAAACATGATTTTAGACCTTGTTTATGGAAAACTGTGTATAACTATGTTTCACAGTTGCAAAATGAAGAAAATTGTCTCATAGTGTTCCTCTTATCTCAACTAACAGTTCTGCACTAGTGTTCATTTTCAAATTGCGTCAAACATGATTTTAGACCTTGTTTATGGAAAACTGTGTATAACTATGTTTCACAGTTGCAACATTCTGAAAATTGTCTCATAGTGTTCCTCTTATCTCAACTAACAGTTCTGCACTAGTGTTCATTTTCAAATTATACCAAACATGGTTTTAGAACTTGTTTATGGAAAACTGTGTATAACTATATTTCACAGTTGCAACATTCTGAAAATTGTCTCATAGTGTTCCTCTTATCTCAACTAACAGTTCTGCACTAGTGTTCATTTTCAAATTGCGTCAAACATGATTTTAGACCTTGTTTATGGAAAACTGTGTATAACTATGTTTCACAGTTGCAAAATGAAGAAAATTGTCTCATAGTGTTCCTCTTATCTCAACTAACAGTTCTGCACTAGTGTTCATTTTCAAATTGCGTCAAACATGATTTTAGACCTTGTTTATGGAAAACTGTGTATAACTATGTTTCACAGTTGCAAAATGAAGAACATTGTCTCATAGTGTTCCTGTTATCTCAACTACCAGTACTGCTCAATATATTACTTACAAATTCCATTAGACATGATTTTAGAACTTGTTTCTGGAAAACTGTGCATAACTGTATTTCAAAGTTGCAACATTCTGAAAATTGTCTCATAGTGTTCCTCTTATCTCAACTAACAGTTCTGCACTAGTGTTCATTTTCAAATTGCGTCAAACATGATTTTAGACCTTGTTTATGGAAAACTGTGTATAACTATGTTTCACAGTTGCAAAATGAAGAACATTGTCTCATAGTGTTCCTGTTATCTCAACTACCAGTACTGCTCAATATATTACTTACAAATTCCATTAGACATGATTTTAGAACTTGTTTCTGGAAAACTGTGCATAACTGTATTTCAAAGTTGCAACATTCTGAAAATTGTCTCATAGTGTTCCTCTTATCTCAACTAACAGTTCTGCACTAGTGTTCATTTTCAAATTCGTCAAACATGATTTTAGACCTTGTTTATGGAAAACTGTGTATAACTATGTTTCACAGTTGCAAAATGAAGAAAATTGTCTCATAGTGTTCCTCTTATCTCAACTAACAGTTCTGCACTAGTGTTCATTTTCAAATTGCGTCAAACATGATTTTAGACCTTGTTTATGGAAAACTGTGTATAACTATGTTTCACAGTTGCAAAATGAAGAACATTGTCTCATAGTGTTCCTGTTATCTCAACTAACAGTTCTGCACTAGTGTTCATTTTCAAATTGCGTCAAACATGATTTTAGACCTTGTTTATGGAAAACTGTGTATAACTATGTTTCACAGTTGCAAAATGAAGAAAATTGTCTCATAGTGTTCCTCTTATCTCAACTAACAGTTCTGCACTAGTGTTCATTTTCAAATTGCGTCAAACATGATTTTAGACCTTGTTTATGGAAAACTGTGTATAACTATGTTTCACAGTTGCAAAATGAAGAACATTGTCTCATAGTTTTCCTGTTATCTCAACTACCAGTACTGCTCAATATATTACTTACAAATTCCATTAGACATGATTTTAGAACTTGTTTCTGGAAAACTGTGCATAACTGTATTTCAAAGTTGCAACATTCTGAAAATTGTCTCATAGTGTTCCTCTTATCTCAACTAACAGTTCTGCACTAGTGTTCATTTTCAAATTGCGTCAAACATGATTTTAGACCTTGTTTATGGAAAACTGTGTATAACTATGTTTCACAGTTGCAAAATGAAGAACATTGTCTCATAGTGTTCCTGTTATCTCAACTACCAGTACTGCTCAATATATTACTTACAAATTCCATTAGACATGATTTTAGAACTTGTTTCTGGAAAACTGTGCATAACTGTATTTCAAAGTTGCAACATTCTGAAAATTGTCTCATAGTGTTCCTCTTATCTCAACTAACAGTTCTGCACTAGTGTTCATTTTCAAATTGCGTCAAACATGATTTTAGACCTTGTTTATGGAAAACTGTGTATAACTATGTTTCACAGTTGCAAAATGAAGAACATTGTCTCATAGTGTTCCTGTTATCTCAACTACCAGTACTGCTCAATATATTACTTACAAATTCCATTAGACATGATTTTAGAACTTGTTTCTGGAAAACTGTGCATAACTGTATTTCAAAGTTGCAACATTCTGAAAATTGTCTCATAGTGTTCCTCTTATCTCAACTAACAGTTCTGCACTAGTGTTCATTTTCAAATTGCGTCAAACATGATTTTAGACCTTGTTTATGGAAAACTGTGTATAACTATGTTTCACAGTTGCAAAATGAAGAACATTGTCTCATAGTGTTCCTGTTATCTCAACTACCAGTACTGCTCAATAGTATTACTTACAAATTCCATTAGACATGATTTTAGAACTTGTTTATGGAAAACTGTGTATAACTTTATTTCACAGTTGCAAAATGAAGAAAATTGTCTCATAGTGTTCCTCTTATCTCAACTAACAGTTCTGCACTAGTGTTCATTTTCAAATTGCGTCAAACATGATTTTAGACCTTGTTTATGGAAAACTGTGTATAACTATGTTTCACAGTTGCAAAATGAAGAACATTGTCTCATAGTGTTCCTGTTATCTCAACTACCAGTACTGCACTAGTGTTCATTTTCAAATTCCATTAGACATGATTTTAGAACTTGTTTCTGGAAAACTGTGTATAACTGTATTTCACAGTTGCAAAATTCTGAAAATTGTCTCATAGTGTTCCTCTTATCTCAACTAACAGTTCTGCACTAGTGTTCATTTTCAAATTCTCAAACATGATTTTAGACCTTGTTTATGGAAAACTGTGTATAACTATGTTTCACAGTTGCAAAATGAAGAACATTGTCTCATAGTGTTCCTGTTATCTCAACTACCAGTACTGCTCAATATATTACTTACAAATTCCATTAGACATGATTTTAGAACTTGTTTCTGGAAAACTGTGCATAACTGTATTTCAAGTTGCAACATTCTGAAAATTGTCTCATAGTGTTCCTCTTATCTCAACTAACAGTTCTGCACTAGTGTTCATTTTCAAATTCGTCAAACATGATTTTAGACCTTGTTTATGGAAAACTGTGTATAACTATGTTTCACAGTTGCAAAATGAAGAACATTGTCTCATAGTGTTCCTGTTATCTCAACTACCAGTACTGCTCAATATATTACTTACAAATTCCATTAGACATGATTTTAGAACTTGTTTCTGGAAAACTGTGCATAACTGTATTTCAAAGTTGCAACATTCTGAAAATTGTCTCATAGTGTTCCTCTTATCTCAACTAACAGTTCTGCACTAGTGTTCATTTTCAAATTGCGTCAAACATGATTTTAGACCTTGTTTATGGAAAACTGTGTATAACTATGTTTCACAGTTGCAAAATGAAGAAAATTGTCTCATAGTGTTCCTCTTATCTCAACTAACAGTTCTGCACTAGTGTTCATTTTCAAATTCGTCAAACATGATTTTAGACCTTGTTTATGGAAAACTGTGTATAACTATGTTTCACAGTTGCAAAATGAAGAACATTGTCACATAGTGTTCCTGTTATCTCAACTACCAGTACTGCTCAATATATTACTTACAAATTCCATTAGACATGATTTTAGAACTTGTTTCTGGAAAACTGTGCATAACTGTATTTCAAAGTTGCAACATTCTGAAAATTGTCTCATAGTGTTCCTCTTATCTCAACTAACAGTTCTGCACTAGTGTTCATTTTCAAATTAAGTCAAACATGATTTTAGACCTTGTTTATGGAAAACTGTGTATAACTATGTTTCACAGTTGCAAAATGAAGAACATTGTCTCATAGTGTTCCTGTTATCTCAACTAACAGTACTGCACTAGTGTTCATTTTACAAATTCCATTAGACATGATTTTAGAACTTGTTTCTGGAAAACTGTGCATAACTGTATTTCACAGTTGCAAAATGAAGAAAATTGTCTCATAGTGTTCCTCTTATCTCAACTAACAGTTCTGCACTAGTGTTCATTTTCAAATTGCGTCAAACATGATTTTAGACCTTGTTTATGGAAAACTGTGTATAACTATGTTTCACAGTTGCAAAATGAAGGAAATTGTCTCATAGTTTTCCTGTTATCTCAACTACCAGTACTGCTCAATATATTACTTACAAATTCCATTAGACATGATTTTAGAACTTGTTTCTGGAAAACTGTGTATAACTGTATTTCACAGTTGCAACATTCTGAAAATTGTCTCATAGTGTTCCTCTTATCTCAACTAACAGTTCTGCACTAGTGTTCATTTTCAAATTGCGTCAAACATGATTTTAGACCTTGTTTATGGAAAACTGTGTATAACTATGTTTCACAGTTGCAAAATGAAGAAAATTGTCTCATAGTGTTCTTCTTATCTCAACTAACAGTTCTGCACTAGTGTTCATTTTCAAATTATATCAAACATGGTTTTAGAACTTGTTTCTGGAAAACTGTGCATAACTGTATTTCAAAGTTGCAACATTCTGAAAATTGTCTCATAGTGTTCCTCTTATCTCAACTAACAGTTCTGCACTAGTGTTCATTTTCAAATTGCGTCAAACATGATTTTAGACCTTGTTTATGGAAAACTGTGTATAACTATGTTTCACAGTTGCAAAATGAAGAAAATTGTCTCATAGTGTTCCTCTTATCTCAACTAACAGTTCTGCACTAGTGTTCATTTTCAAATTGCGTCAAACATGATTTTAGACCTTGTTTATGGAAAACTGTGTATAACTATGTTTCACAGTTGCAAAATGAAGAACATTGTCACATAGTGTTCCTGTTATCTCAACTACCAGTACTGCTCAATATATTACTTACAAATTCCATTAGACATGATTTTAGAACTTGTTTCTGGAAAACTGTGCATAACTGTATTTCAAAGTTGCAACATTCTGAAAATTGTCTCATAGTGTTCCTCTTATCTCAACTAACAGTTCTGCACTAGTGTTCATTTTCAAATTGCGTCAAACATGATTTTAGACCTTGTTTATGGAAAACTGTGTATAACTATGTTTCACAGTTGCAAAATGAAGAAAATTGTCTCATAGTGTTCCTCTTATCTCAACTAACAGTTCTGCACTAGTGTTCATTTTCAAATTATGTCAAACATGATTTTAGACCTTGTTTATGGAAAACTGTGTATAACTATGTTTCACAGTTGCAAAATGAAGGAAATTGTCTCATAGTGTTCCTGTTATCTCAACTACCAGTACTGCTCAATATATTACTTACAAATTCCATTAGACATGATTTTAGAACTTGTTTCTGGAAAACTGTGCATAACTGTATTTCACAGTTGCAAAATGAAGAAAATTGTCTCATAGTGTTCCTATTATCTCAACTAACAGTACTGCACTAGTGTTCATTTTCAAATTAAGCGTCAAACATGGTTTTAGACCTTGTTTATGGAAAACTGTGTATAACTATGTTTCACAGTTGCAAAATGAAGAACATTGTCTCATAGTGTTCCTGTTATCTCAACTACCAGTACTGCTCAATATATTACTTACAAATTCCATTAGACATGATTTTAGAACTTGTTTCTGGAAAACTGTGCATAACTGTATTTAAAAGATGCAACATACTGGAAAATTGTCTCATAGTGTTCCTCTTATCTCAACTAACAGTTCTGCACTAGTGTTCATTTTCAAATTGCGTCAAACATGATTTTAGACCTTGTTTATGGAAAACTGTGTATAACTATGTTTCACAGTTGCAAAATGAAGAACATTGTCACATAGTGTTCCTGTTATCTCAACTACCAGTACTGCTCAATATATTACTTACAAATTCCATTAGACATGATTTTAGAACTTGTTTCTGGAAAACTGTGCATAACTGTATTTCAAAGTTGCAACATTCTGAAAATTGTCTCATAGTGTTCCTCTTATCTCAACTAACAGTTCTGCACTAGTGTTCATTTTCAAATTGTCAAACATGATTTTAGACCTTGTTTATGGAAAACTGTGTATAACTATGTTTCACAGTTGCAAAATGAAGAAAATTGTCTCATAGTGTTCCTCTTATCTCAACTAACAGTTCTGCACTAGTGTTCATTTTCAAATTGCGTCAAACATGATTTTAGACCTTGTTTATGGAAAACTGTGTATAACTATGTTTCACAGTTGCAAAATGAAGAACATTGTCTCATAGTGTTCCTGTTATCTCAACTACCAGTACTGCTCAATATATTACTTACAAATTCCATTAGACATGATTTTAGAACTTGTTTCTGGAAAACTGTGCATAACTGTATTTCAAAGTTGCAACATTCTGAAAATTGTCTCATAGTGTTCCTCTTATCTCAACTAACAGTTCTGCACTAGTGTTCATTTTCAAATTGCGTCAAACATGATTTTAGACCTTGTTTATGGAAAACTGTGTATAACTATGTTTCACAGTTGCAAAATGAAGAACATTGTCTCATAGTGTTCCTGTTATCTCAACTACCAGTACTGCTCAATATATTACTTACAAATTCCATTAGACATGATTTTAGAACTTGTTTCTGGAAAACTGTGCATAACTGTATTTCAAAGTTGCAACATTCTGAAAATTGTCTCATAGTGTTCCTCTTATCTCAACTAACAGTTCTGCACTAGTGTTCATTTTCAAATTGCGTCAAACATGATTTTAGACCTTGTTTATGGAAAACTGTGTATAACTATGTTTCACAGTTGCAAAATGAAGAAAATTGTCTCATAGTGTTCCTCTTATCTCAACTAACAGTTCTGCACTAGTGTTCATTTTCAAATTCCATTAAACATGATTTTAGACCTTGTTTATGGAAAACTGTGTATAACTATGTTTCACAGTTGCAAAATGAAGAAAATTGTCTCATAGTGTTCCTCTTATCTCAACTAACAGTTCTGCACTAGTGTTCATTTTCAAATTCCAAACATGATTTTAGACCTTGTTTATGGAAAACTGTGTATAACTATGTTTCACAGTTGCAAAATGAAGAAAATTGTCTCATAGTGTTCCTCTTATCTCAACTAACAGTTCTGCACTAGTGTTCATTTTCAAATTGCGTCAAACATGATTTTAGACCTTGTTTATGGAAAACTGTGTATAACTATGTTTCACAGTTGCAAAATGAAGAAAATTGTCTCATAGTGTTCCTCTTATCTCAACTAACAGTTCTGCACTAGTGTTCATTTTCAAATTCGTCAAACATGATTTTAGACCTTGTTTATGGAAAACTGTGTATAACTATGTTTCACAGTTGCAAAATGAAGAACATTGTCACATAGTGTTCCTGTTATCTCAACTACCAGTACTGCTCAATATATTACTTACAAATTCCATTAGACATGATTTTAGAACTTGTTTCTGGAAAACTGTGCATAACTGTATTTCAAAGTTGCAACATTCTGAAAATTGTCTCATAGTGTTCCTCTTATCTCAACTAACAGTTCTGCACTAGTGTTCATTTTCAAATTAAGTCAAACATGATTTTAGACCTTGTTTATGGAAAACTGTGTATAACTATGTTTCACAGTTGCAAAATGAAGAAAATTGTCTCATAGTGTTCCTGTTATCTCAACTACCAGTACTGCTCAATATATTACTTACAAATTCCATTAGACATGATTTTAGAACTTGTTTCTGGAAAACTGTGCATAACTGTATTTCAAAGTTGCAACATTCTGAAAATTGTCTCATAGTGTTCCTCTTATCTCAACTAACAGTTCTGCACTAGTGTTCATTTTCAAATTGCGTCAAACATGATTTTAGACCTTGTTTATGGAAAACTGTGTATAACTATGTTTCACAGTTGCAAAATGAAGAACATTGTCTCATAGTGTTCCTGTTATCTCAACTACCAGTACTGCTCAATATATTCATTTTCAAATTCCATTAGACATGATTTTAGAACTTGTTTCTGGAAAACTGTGTATAACTATGTATTTCACAGTTGCAACATGAAGAAAATTGTCTCATAGTGTTCCTCTTATCTCAACTAACAGTTCTGCACTAGTGTTCATTTTCAAATTGCGTCAAACATGATTTTAGACCTTGTTTATGGAAAACTGTGTATAACTATGTTTCACAGTTGCAAAATGAAGAAAATTGTCTCATAGTGTTCCTCTTATCTCAACTAACAGTTCTGCACTAGTGTTCATTTTCAAATTGCGTCAAACATGATTTTAGACCTTGTTTATGGAAAACTGTGTATAACTATGTTTCACAGTTGCAAAATGAAGAACATTGTCTCATAGTGTTCCTGTTATCTCAACTACCAGTACTGCTCAATATATTACTTACAAATTCCATTAGACATGATTTTAGAACTTGTTTCTGGAAAACTGTGCATAACTGTATTTCAAAGTTGCAACATTCTGAAAATTGTCTCATAGTGTTCCTCTTATCTCAACTAACAGTTCTGCACTAGTGTTCATTTTCAAATTATGTCAAACATGATTTTAGACCTTGTTTATGGAAAACTGTGTATAACTATGTTTCACAGTTGCAAAATGAAGAAAATTGTCTCATAGTGTTCCTCTTATCTCAACTAACAGTTCTGCACTAGTGTTCATTTTCAAATTGCGTCAAACATGATTTTAGACCTTGTTTATGGAAAACTGTGTATAACTATGTTTCACAGTTGCAAAATGAAGAACATTGTCACATAGTGTTCCTGTTATCTCAACTACCAGTACTGCTCAATATATTACTTACAAATTCCATTAGACATGATTTTAGAACTTGTTTCTGGAAAACTGTGCATAACTGTATTTCAAAGTTGCAACATTCTGAAAATTGTCTCATAGTGTTCCTCTTATCTCAACTAACAGTTCTGCACTAGTGTTCATTTTCAAATTGCGTCAAACATGATTTTAGACCTTGTTTATGGAAAACTGTGTATAACTATGTTTCACAGTTGCAAAATGAAGAACATTGTCACATAGTGTTCCTCTTATCTCAACTAACAGTTCTGCACTAGTGTTCATTTTCAAATTGCGTCAAACATGATTTTAGACCTTGTTTATGGAAAACTGTGTATAACTATGTTTCACAGTTGCAAAATGAAGGAAATTGTCTCATAGTGTTCCTGTTATCTCAACTACCAGTACTGCTCATATTACTTACAAATTCCATTAGACATGGTTTTAGAACTTGTTTCTGGAAAACTGTGCATAACTGTATTTCAAAGTTGCAACATTCTGAAAATTGTCTCATAGTGTTCCTCTTATCTCAACTAACAGTTCTGCACTAGTGTTCATTTTCAAATTATGTCAAACATGATTTTAGACCTTGTTTATGGAAAACTGTGTATAACTATGTTTCACAGTTGCAAAATGAAGAAAATTGTCTCATAGTGTTCCTCTTATCTCAACTAACAGTTCTGCACTAGTGTTCATTTTCAAATTCAAAACATGATTTTAGACCTTGTTTATGGAAAACTGTGTATAACTATGTTTCACAGTTGCAAAATGAAGAAAATTGTCTCATAGTGTTCTTCTTATCTCAACTAACAGTTCTGCACTAGTGTTCATTTTCAAATTATACCAAACATGGTTTTAGAACTTGTTTATGGAAAACTGTGTATAACTATGTATTTCACAGTTGCAACATTCTGAAGAAAATTGTCTCATAGTGTTCCTCTTATCTCAACTAACAGTTCTGCACTAGTGTTCATTTTCAAATTGCGTCAAACATGATTTTAGACCTTGTTTATGGAAAACTGTGTATAACTATGTTTCACAGTTGCAAAATGAAGAACATTGTCTCATAGTGTTCTTCTTATCTCAACTAACAGTTCTGCACTAGTGTTCATTTTCAAATTATATCAAACATGGTTTTAGAACTTGTTTCTGGAAAACTGTGCATAACTGTATTTCAAAGTTGCAACATTCTGAAAATTGTCTCATAGTGTTCCTCTTATCTCAACTAACAGTACTGCTCAATATATTACTAACAAATTCCATTAGACATGATTTTAGACCTTGTTTATGGAAAACTGTGTATAACTATGTTTCACAGTTGCAAAATGAAGAAAATTGTCTCATAGTGTTCCTCTTATCTCAACTAACAGTTCTGCACTAGTGTTCATTTTCAAATTATATCAAACATGATTTTAGACCTTGTTTATGGAAAACTGTGTATAACTATGTTTCACAGTTGCAAAATGAAGAAAATTGTCTCATAGTGTTCCTCTTATCTCAACTAACAGTTCTGCACTAGTGTTCATTTTCAAATTGCGTCAAACATGATTTTAGACCTTGTTTATGGAAAACTGTGTATAACTATGTTTCACAGTTGCAAAATGAAGAACATTGTCTCATAGTGTTCCTGTTATCTCAACTACCAGTACTGCTCAATATATTACTTACAAATTCCATTAGACATGATTTTAGAACTTGTTTCTGGAAAACTGTGCATAACTGTATTTCAAAGTTGCAACATTCTGAAAATTGTCTCATAGTGTTCCTCTTATCTCAACTAACAGTTCTGCACTAGTGTTCATTTTCAAATTGCGTCAAACATGATTTTAGACCTTGTTTATGGAAAACTGTGTATAACTATGTTTCACAGTTGCAAAATGAAGAACATTGTCTCATAGTGTTCCTGTTATCTCAACTACCAGTACTGCTCAATATATTACTTACAAATTCCATTAGACATGATTTTAGAACTTGTTTCTGGAAAACTGTGCATAACTGTATTTCACAGTTGCAAAATGAAGAAAATTGTCTCATAGTGTTCCTCTTATCTCAACTAACAGTTCTGCACTAGTGTTCATTTTCAAATTGCGTCAAACATGATTTTAGACCTTGTTTATGGAAAACTGTGTATAACTATGTTTCACAGTTGCAAAATGAAGAACATTGTCTCATAGTGTTCCTGTTATCTCAACTACCAGTACTGCTCAAGTGTTCATTACTTACAAATTCCATTAGACATGATTTTAGAACTTGTTTCTGGAAAACTTTGCATAACTGTATTTAAAAGATGCAACATACTGGAAAATTGTCTCATAGTGTTCCTCTTATCTCAACTAACAGTTCTGCACTAGTGTTCATTTTCAAATTGCGTCAAACATGATTTTAGACCTTGTTTATGGAAAACTGTGTATAACTATGTTTCACAGTTGCAAAATGAAGAAAATTGTCTCATAGTGTTCCTCTTATCTCAACTAACAGTTCTGCACTAGTGTTCATTTTCAAATTCCATTAGACATGATTTTAGAACTTGTTTATGGAAAACTGTGTATAACTGTATGTTTCACAGTTGCAAAATTCTGAAGAAATTGTCTCATAGTGTTCCTCTTATCTCAACTAACAGTTCTGCACTAGTGTTCATTTTCAAATTAGTCAAACATGATTTTAGACCTTGTTTATGGAAAACTGTGTATAACTATGTTTCACAGTTGCAAAATGAAGAAAATTGTCTCATAGTGTTCCTCTTATCTCAACTAACAGTTCTGCACTAGTGTTCATTTTCAAATTGCGTCAAACATGATTTTAGACCTTGTTTATGGAAAACTGTGTATAACTATGTTTCACAGTTGCAAAATGAAGAAAATTGTCTCATAGTGTTCCTCTTATCTCAACTAACAGTTCTGCACTAGTGTTCATTTTCAAATTGCGTCAAACATGATTTTAGACCTTGTTTATGGAAAACTGTGTATAACTATGTTTCACAGTTGCAAAATGAAGAACATTGTCTCATAGTGTTCCTGTTATCTCAACTACCAGTACTGCTCAATATATTACTTACAAATTCCATTAGACATGATTTTAGAACTTGTTTCTGGAAAACTGTGCATAACTGTATTTCAAAGTTGCAACATTCTGAAAATTGTCTCATAGTGTTCCTCTTATCTCAACTAACAGTTCTGCACTAGTGTTCATTTTCAAATTGCGTCAAACATGATTTTAGACCTTGTTTATGGAAAACTGTGTATAACTATGTTTCACAGTTGCAAAATGAAGAACATTGTCTCATAGTGTTCCTGTTATCTCAACTACCAGTACTGCTCAATATATTACTTACAAATTCCATTAGACATGATTTTAGAACTTGTTTCTGGAAAACTGTGCATAACTGTATTTCAAAGTTGCAACATTCTGAAAATTGTCTCATAGTGTTCCTCTTATCTCAACTAACAGTTCTGCACTAGTGTTCATTTTCAAATTGCGTCAAACATGATTTTAGACCTTGTTTATGGAAAACTGTGTATAACTATGTTTCACAGTTGCAAAATGAAGAACATTGTCTCATAGTGTTCCTGTTATCTCAACTACCAGTACTGCTCAATATATTACTTACAAATTCCATTAGACATGATTTTAGAACTTGTTTCTGGAAAACTGTGCATAACTGTATTTCAAAGTTGCAACATTCTGAAAATTGTCTCATAGTGTTCCTCTTATCTCAACTAACAGTTCTGCACTAGTGTTCATTTTCAAATTGCGTCAAACATGATTTTAGACCTTGTTTATGGAAAACTGTGTATAACTATGTTTCACAGTTGCAAAATGAAGAACATTGTCTCATAGTGTTCCTGTTATCTCAACTACCAGTACTGCTCAATATATTACTTACAAATTCCATTAGACATGATTTTAGAACTTGTTTCTGGAAAACTGTGCATAACTGTATTTCAAAGTTGCAACATTCTGAAAATTGTCTCATAGTGTTCCTCTTATCTCAACTAACAGTTCTGCACTAGTGTTCATTTTCAAATTGCGTCAAACATGATTTTAGACCTTGTTTATGGAAAACTGTGTATAACTATGTTTCACAGTTGCAAAATGAAGAACATTGTCTCATAGTGTTCCTGTTATCTCAACTACCAGTACTGCTCAATATATTACTTACAAATTCCATTAGACATGATTTTAGAACTTGTTTCTGGAAAACTGTGCATAACTGTATTTCAAAGTTGCAACATTCTGAAAATTGTCTCATAGTGTTCCTCTTATCTCAACTAACAGTTCTGCACTAGTGTTCATTTTCAAATTGCGTCAAACATGATTTTAGACCTTGTTTATGGAAAACTGTGTATAACTATGTTTCACAGTTGCAAAATGAAGAAAATTGTCTCATAGTGTTCCTCTTATCTCAACTAACAGTTCTGCACTAGTGTTCATTTTCAAATTGCGTCAAACATGATTTTAGACCTTGTTTATGGAAAACTGTGTATAACTATGTTTCACAGTTGCAAAATGAAGAACATTGTCACATAGTGTTCCTGTTATCTCAACTACCAGTACTGCTCAACATATTACTTACAAATTCCATTAGACATGATTTTAGAACTTGTTTCTGGAAAACTGTGCATAACTGTATTTCAAAGTTGCAACATTCTGAAAATTGTCTCATAGTGTTCCTCTTATCTCAACTAACAGTTCTGCACTAGTGTTCATTTTCAAATTGCGTCAAACATGATTTTAGACCTTGTTTATGGAAAACTGTGTATAACTATGTTTCACAGTTGCAAAATGAAGAAAATTGTCTCATAGTGTTCCTCTTATCTCAACTAACAGTTCTGCACTAGTGTTCATTTTCAAATTGCGTCAAACATGATTTTAGACCTTGTTTATGGAAAACTGTGTATAACTATGTTTCACAGTTGCAAAATGAAGAACATTGTCTCATAGTGTTCCTGTTATCTCAACTACCAGTACTGCTCAATATATTACTTACAAATTCCATTAGACATGATTTTAGAACTTGTTTCTGGAAAACTGTGCATAACTGTATTTCAAAGTTGCAACATTCTGAAAATTGTCTCATAGTGTTCCTCTTATCTCAACTAACAGTTCTGCACTAGTGTTCATTTTCAAATTAAGCGTCAAACATGATTTTAGACCTTGTTTATGGAAAACTGTGTATAACTATGTTTCACAGTTGCAAAATGAAGAACATTGTCTCATAGTGTTCCTGTTATCTCAACTACCAGTACTGCTCAATATATTACTTACAAATTCCATTAGACATGATTTTAGAACTTGTTTCTGGAAAACTGTGCATAACTGTATTTCAAAGTTGCAACATTCTGAAAATTGTCTCATAGTGTTCCTCTTATCTCAACTAACAGTTCTGCACTAGTGTTCATTTTCAAATTGCGTCAAACATGATTTTAGACCTTGTTTATGGAAAACTGTGTATAACTATGTTTCACAGTTGCAAAATGAAGAACATTGTCTCATAGTGTTCCTGTTATCTCAACTACCAGTACTGCTCAATATATTACTTACAAATTCCATTAGACATGATTTTAGAACTTGTTTCTGGAAAACTGTGCATAACTGTATTTCAAAGTTGCAACATTCTGAAAATTGTCTCATAGTGTTCCTCTTATCTCAACTAACAGTTCTGCACTAGTGTTCATTTTCAAATTAAGGCCAAACATGATTTTAGACCTTGTTTATGGAAAACTGTGTATAACTATGTTTCACAGTTGCAAAATGAAGAAAATTGTCTCATAGTGTTCCTCTTATCTCAACTAACAGTTCTGCACTAGTGTTCATTTTCAAATTGCGTCAAACATGATTTTAGACCTTGTTTATGGAAAACTGTGTATAACTATGTTTCACAGTTGCAAAATGAAGAACATTGTCACATAGTGTTCCTGTTATCTCAACTACCAGTACTGCTCAATATATTACTTACAAATTCCATTAGACATGATTTTAGAACTTGTTTCTGGAAAACTGTGCATAACTGTATTTCAAAGTTGCAACATTCTGAAAATTGTCTCATAGTGTTCCTCTTATCTCAACTAACAGTTCTGCACTAGTGTTCATTTTCAAATTATATCAAACATGATTTTAGACCTTGTTTATGGAAAACTGTGTATAACTATGTTTCACAGTTGCAAAATGAAGAAAATTGTCTCATAGTGTTCCTCTTATCTCAACTAACAGTTCTGCACTAGTGTTCATTTTCAAATTGCGTCAAACATGATTTTAGACCTTGTTTATGGAAAACTGTGTATAACTATGTTTCACAGTTGCAAAATGAAGAACATTGTCTCATAGTGTTCCTGTTATCTCAACTACCAGTACTGCTCAATATATTACTTACAAATTCCATTAGACATGATTTTAGAACTTGTTTCTGGAAAACTGTGCATAACTGTATTTCAAAGTTGCAACATTCTGAAAATTGTCTCATAGTGTTCCTCTTATCTCAACTAACAGTTCTGCACTAGTGTTCATTTTCAAATTGCGTCAAACATGATTTTAGACCTTGTTTATGGAAAACTGTGTATAACTATGTTTCACAGTTGCAAAATGAAGAACATTGTCTCATAGTGTTCCTGTTATCTCAACTACCAGTACTGCTCAATATATTACTTACAAATTCCATTAGACATGATTTTAGAACTTGTTTCTGGAAAACTGTGCATAACTGTATTTCAAAGTTGCAACATTCTGAAAATTGTCTCATAGTGTTCCTCTTATCTCAACTAACAGTTCTGCACTAGTGTTCATTTTCAAATTGCGTCAAACATGATTTTAGACCTTGTTTATGGAAAACTGTGTATAACTATGTTTCACAGTTGCAAAATGAAGAACATTGTCTCATAGTTTTCCTGTTATCTCAACTACCAGTACTGCTCAATATATTACTTACAAATTCCATTAGACATGATTTTAGAACTTGTTTCTGGAAAACTGTGCATAACTGTATTTCAAAGTTGCAACATTCTGAAAATTGTCTCATAGTGTTCCTCTTATCTCAACTAACAGTTCTGCACTAGTGTTCATTTTCAAATTGCGTCAAACATGATTTTAGACCTTGTTTATGGAAAACTGTGTATAACTATGTTTCACAGTTGCAAAATGAAGAAAATTGTCTCATAGTGTTCCTGTTATCTCAACTAACAGTTCTGCACTAGTGTTCATTTTCAAATTCCATTAGACATGATTTTAGAACTTGTTTATGGAAAACTGTGTATAACTATGTATTTCACAGTTGCAAAATGAAGAAAATTGTCTCATAGTGTTCCTCTTATCTCAACTAACAGTTCTGCACTAGTGTTCATTTTCAAATTCGTCAAACATGATTTTAGACCTTGTTTATGGAAAACTGTGTATAACTATGTTTCACAGTTGCAAAATGAAGAACATTGTCACATAGTGTTCCTGTTATCTCAACTACCAGTACTGCTCAATATATTACTTACAAATTCCATTAGACATGATTTTAGAACTTGTTTCTGGAAAACTGTGCATAACTGTATTTCAAAGTTGCAACATTCTGAAAATTGTCTCATAGTGTTCCTCTTATCTCAACTAACAGTTCTGCACTAGTGTTCATTTTCAAATTGCGTCAAACATGATTTTAGACCTTGTTTATGGAAAACTGTGTATAACTATGTTTCACAGTTGCAAAATGAAGAAAATTGTCTCATAGTGTTCCTCTTATCTCAACTAACAGTTCTGCACTAGTGTTCATTTTCAAATTCGTCAAACATGATTTTAGACCTTGTTTATGGAAAACTGTGTATAACTATGTTTCACAGTTGCAAAATGAAGAACATTGTCACATAGTGTTCCTGTTATCTCAACTACCAGTACTGCTCAATATATTACTTACAAATTCCATTAGACATGATTTTAGAACTTGTTTCTGGAAAACTGTGCATAACTGTATTTCAAAGTTGCAACATTCTGAAAATTGTCTCATAGTGTTCCTCTTATCTCAACTAACAGTTCTGCACTAGTGTTCATTTTCAAATTGCGCCAAACATGATTTTAGACCTTGTTTATGGAAAACTGTGTATAACTATGTTTCACAGTTGCAAAATGAAGAAAATTGTCTCATAGTGTTCCTCTTATCTCAACTAACAGTTCTGCACTAGTGTTCATTTTCAAATTGCGTCAAACATGATTTTAGACCTTGTTTATGGAAAACTGTGTATAACTATGTTTCACAGTTGCAAAATGAAGAACATTGTCACATAGTGTTCCTGTTATCTCAACTACCAGTACTGCTCAATATATTACTTACAAATTCCATTAGACATGATTTTAGAACTTGTTTCTGGAAAACTGTGCATAACTGTATTTCAAAGTTGCAACATTCTGAAAATTGTCTCATAGTGTTCCTCTTATCTCAACTAACAGTTCTGCACTAGTGTTCATTTTCAAATTGCGTCAAACATGATTTTAGACCTTGTTTATGGAAAACTGTGTATAACTATGTTTCACAGTTGCAAAATGAAGAACATTGTCTCATAGTTTTCCTGTTATCTCAACTACCAGTACTGCTCAATATATTACTTACAAATTCCATTAGACATGATTTTAGAACTTGTTTCTGGAAAACTGTGCATAACTGTATTTCAAAGTTGCAACATTCTGAAAATTGTCTCATAGTGTTCCTCTTATCTCAACTAACAGTTCTGCACTAGTGTTCATTTTCAAATTAGTCAAACATGATTTTAGACCTTGTTTATGGAAAACTGTGTATAACTATGTTTCACAGTTGCAAAATGAAGAACATTGTCTCATAGTGTTCCTGTTATCTCAACTACCAGTACTGCTCAATATATTACTTACAAATTCCATTAGACATGATTTTAGAACTTGTTTCTGGAAAACTGTGCATAACTGTATTTCAAAGTTGCAACATTCTGAAAATTGTCTCATAGTGTTCCTCTTATCTCAACTAACAGTTCTGCACTAGTGTTCATTTTCAAATTGCGTCAAACATGATTTTAGACCTTGTTTATGGAAAACTGTGTATAACTATGTTTCACAGTTGCAAAATGAAGAACATTGTCTCATAGTGTTCCTGTTATCTCAACTACCAGTACTGCTCAATATATTACTTACAAATTCCATTAGACATGATTTTAGAACTTGTTTCTGGAAAACTGTGCATAACTGTATTTCAAAGTTGCAACATTCTGAAAATTGTCTCATAGTGTTCCTCTTATCTCAACTAACAGTTCTGCACTAGTGTTCATTTTCAAATTGCGTCAAACATGATTTTAGACCTTGTTTATGGAAAACTGTGTATAACTATGTTTCACAGTTGCAAAATGAAGAAAATTGTCTCATAGTGTTCCTGTTATCTCAACTAACAGTACTGCACTAGTGTTCATTTTCAAATTATATCAGACATGATTTTAGAACTTGTTTCTGGAAAACTGTGTATAACTGTATTTCACAGTTGCAACATTCTGAAAATTGTCTCATAGTGTTCCTCTTATCTCAACTAACAGTTCTGCACTAGTGTTCATTTTCAAATTGCGTCAAACATGATTTTAGACCTTGTTTATGGAAAACTGTGTATAACTATGTTTCACAGTTGCAAAATGAAGAACATTGTCTCATAGTGTTCCTGTTATCTCAACTAACAGTACTGCACTAGTGTTCATTTTCAAATTCCATTAGACATGATTTTAGACCTTGTTTATGGAAAACTGTGTATAACTGTATGTTTCACAGTTGCAAAATGAAGAAAATTGTCTCATAGTGTTCCTCTTATCTCAACTAACAGTTCTGCACTAGTGTTCATTTTCAAATTGCGTCAAACATGATTTTAGACCTTGTTTATGGAAAACTGTGTATAACTATGTTTCACAGTTGCAAAATGAAGAAAATTGTCTCATAGTGTTCCTCTTATCTCAACTAACAGTTCTGCACTAGTGTTCATTTTCAAATTGCGTCAAACATGATTTTAGACCTTGTTTATGGAAAACTGTGTATAACTATGTTTCACAGTTGCAAAATGAAGAACATTGTCTCATAGTGTTCCTGTTATCTCAACTACCAGTACTGCTCAATATATTACTTACAAATTCCATTAGACATGATTTTAGAACTTGTTTCTGGAAAACTGTGCATAACTGTATTTCAAAGTTGCAACATTCTGAAAATTGTCTCATAGTGTTCCTCTTATCTCAACTAACAGTTCTGCACTAGTGTTCATTTTCAAATTGCGTCAAACATGATTTTAGACCTTGTTTATGGAAAACTGTGTATAACTATGTTTCACAGTTGCAAAATGAAGAAAATTGTCTCATAGTGTTCCTCTTATCTCAACTAACAGTTCTGCACTAGTGTTCATTTTCAAATTATATCAAACATGGTTTTAGACCTTGTTTATGGAAAACTGTGTATAACTATGTTTCACAGTTGCAAAATGAAGAACATTGTCACATAGTGTTCCTGTTATCTCAACTACCAGTACTGCTCAATATATTACTTACAAATTCCATTAGACATGATTTTAGAACTTGTTTCTGGAAAACTGTGCATAACTGTATTTCAAAGTTGCAACATTCTGAAAATTGTCTCATAGTGTTCCTCTTATCTCAACTAACAGTTCTGCACTAGTGTTCATTTTCAAATTGCGTCAAACATGATTTTAGACCTTGTTTATGGAAAACTGTGTATAACTATGTTTCACAGTTGCAAAATGAAGAACATTGTCACATAGTGTTCCTGTTATCTCAACTACCAGTACTGCTCAATATATTACTTACAAATTCCATTAGACATGATTTTAGAACTTGTTTCTGGAAAACTGTGCATAACTGTATTTCAAAGTTGCAACATTCTGAAAATTGTCTCATAGTGTTCCTCTTATCTCAACTAACAGTTCTGCACTAGTGTTCATTTTCAAATTAAGCGTCAAACATGATTTTAGACCTTGTTTATGGAAAACTGTGTATAACTATGTTTCACAGTTGCAAAATGAAGAAAATTGTCTCATAGTGTTCCTCTTATCTCAACTAACAGTTCTGCACTAGTGTTCATTTTCAAATTGCGTCAAACATGATTTTAGACCTTGTTTATGGAAAACTGTGTATAACTATGTTTCACAGTTGCAAAATGAAGAACATTGTCTCATAGTGTTCCTGTTATCTCAACTACCAGTACTGCTCAATATATTACTTACAAATTCCATTAGACATGATTTTAGAACTTGTTTCTGGAAAACTGTGCATAACTGTATTTCAAAGTTGCAACATTCTGAAAATTGTCTCATAGTGTTCCTCTTATCTCAACTAACAGTTCTGCACTAGTGTTCATTTTCAAATTGCGTCAAACATGATTTTAGACCTTGTTTATGGAAAACTGTGTATAACTATGTTTCACAGTTGCAAAATGAAGAACATTGTCTCATAGTGTTCCTGTTATCTCAACTACCAGTACTGCTCAATATATTACTTACAAATTCCATTAGACATGATTTTAGAACTTGTTTCTGGAAAACTGTGCATAACTGTATTTCAAAGTTGCAACATTCTGAAAATTGTCTCATAGTGTTCCTCTTATCTCAACTAACAGTTCTGCACTAGTGTTCATTTTCAAATTATATCAAACATGGTTTTAGACCTTGTTTATGGAAAACTGTGTATAACTATGTTTCACAGTTGCAAAATGAAGAACATTGTCTCATAGTGTTCCTGTTATCTCAACTACCAGTACTGCTCAATATATTACTTACAAATTCCATTAGACATGATTTTAGAACTTGTTTCTGGAAAACTGTGCATAACTGTATTTCAAAGTTGCAACATTCTGAAAATTGTCTCATAGTGTTCCTCTTATCTCAACTAACAGTTCTGCACTAGTGTTCATTTTCAAATTAAGTCAAACATGATTTTAGACCTTGTTTATGGAAAACTGTGTATAACTATGTTTCACAGTTGCAAAATGAAGAACATTGTCTCATAGTGTTCCTGTTATCTCAACTACCAGTACTGCTCAATATATTACTTACAAATTCCATTAGACATGATTTTAGAACTTGTTTCTGGAAAACTGTGCATAACTGTATTTCAAAGTTGCAACATTCTGAAAATTGTCTCATAGTGTTCCTCTTATCTCAACTAACAGTTCTGCACTAGTGTTCATTTTCAAATTGCGTCAAACATGATTTTAGACCTTGTTTATGGAAAACTGTGTATAACTATGTTTCACAGTTGCAAAATGAAGAACATTGTCTCATAGTGTTCCTGTTATCTCAACTACCAGTACTGCTCAATATATTACTTACAAATTCCATTAGACATGATTTTAGAACTTGTTTCTGGAAAACTGTGCATAACTGTATTTCAAAGTTGCAACATTCTGAAAATTGTCTCATAGTGTTCCTCTTATCTCAACTAACAGTTCTGCACTAGTGTTCATTTTCAAATTGCGTCAAACATGATTTTAGACCTTGTTTATGGAAAACTGTGTATAACTATGTTTCACAGTTGCAAAATGAAGAAAATTGTCTCATAGTGTTCCTCTTATCTCAACTAACAGTTCTGCACTAGTGTTCATTTTCAAATTATATCAAACATGGTTTTAGACCTTGTTTATGGAAAACTGTGTATAACTATGTTTCACAGTTGCAAAATGAAGAACATTTTCACATAGTGTTCCTGTTATGTCAACTACCAGTACTGCTCAATATATTACTTACAAATTCCATTAGACATGATTTTAGAACTTGTTTCTGGAAAACTGTGCATAACTGTATTTCAAAGTTGCAACATTCTGAAAATTGTCTCATAGTGTTCCTCTTATCTCAACTAACAGTTCTGCACTAGTGTTCATTTTCAAATTGCGTCAAACATGATTTTAGACCTTGTTTATGGAAAACTGTGTATAACTATGTTTCACAGTTGCAAAATGAAGAAAATTGTCTCATAGTGTTCCTCTTATCTCAACTAACAGTTCTGCACTAGTGTTCATTTTCAAATTAAGTCAAACATGATTTTAGACCTTGTTTATGGAAAACTGTGTATAACTATGTTTCACAGTTGCAAAATGAAGAACATTGTCACATAGTGTTCCTGTTATCTCAACTACCAGTACTGCTCAACATATTACTTACAAGTTCCATTAGACATGATTTTAGAACTTGTTTCTGGAAAACTGTGCATAACTGTATTTCAAAGTTGCAACATTCTGAAAATTGTCTCATAGTGTTCCTCTTATCTCAACTAACAGTTCTGCACTAGTGTTCATTTTCAAATTGCGTCAAACATGATTTTAGACCTTGTTTATGGAAAACTGTGTATAACTATGTTTCACAGTTGCAAAATGAAGAACATTGTCTCATAGTGTTCCTGTTATCTCAACTACCAGTACTGCTCAATATATTACTTACAAATTCCATTAGACATGATTTTAGAACTTGTTTCTGGAAAACTGTGCATAACTGTATTTCAAAGTTGCAACATTCTGAAAATTGTCTCATAGTGTTCCTCTTATCTCAACTAACAGTTCTGCACTAGTGTTCATTTTCAAATTATATCAAACATGGTTTTAGAACTTGTTTCTGGAAAACTGTGCATAACTGTATTTCAAAGTTGCAAAATGAAGAACATTGTCTCATAGTTTTCCTGTTATCTCAACTACCAGTACTGCTCAATATATTACTTACAAATTCCATTAGACATGATTTTAGAACTTGTTTCTGGAAAACTGTGCATAACTGTATTTCAAAGTTGCAACATTCTGAAAATTGTCTCATAGTGTTCCTCTTATCTCAACTAACAGTTCTGCACTAGTGTTCATTTTCAAATTAAGTCAAACATGATTTTAGACCTTGTTTATGGAAAACTGTGTATAACTATGTTTCACAGTTGCAAAATGAAGAACATTGTCTCATAGTGTTCCTGTTATCTCAACTACCAGTACTGCTCAATATATTACTTACAAATTCCATTAGACATGATTTTAGAACTTGTTTCTGGAAAACTGTGCATAACTGTATTTCAAAGTTGCAACATTCTGAAAATTGTCTCATAGTGTTCCTCTTATCTCAACTAACAGTTCTGCACTAGTGTTCATTTTCAAATTGCGTCAAACATGATTTTAGACCTTGTTTATGGAAAACTGTGTATAACTATGTTTCACAGTTGCAAAATGAAGAACATTGTCTCATAGTGTTCCTGTTATCTCAACTACCAGTACTGCTCAATATATTACTTACAAATTCCATTAGACATGATTTTAGAACTTGTTTCTGGAAAACTGTGCATAACTGTATTTCAAAGTTGCAACATTCTGAAAATTGTCTCATAGTGTTCCTCTTATCTCAACTAACAGTTCTGCACTAGTGTTCATTTTCAAATTGCGTCAAACATGATTTTAGACCTTGTTTATGGAAAACTGTGTATAACTATGTTTCACAGTTGCAAAATGAAGAACATTGTCTCATAGTGTTCCTGTTATCTCAACTACCAGTACTGCTCAATATATTACTTACAAATTCCATTAGACATGATTTTAGAACTTGTTTCTGGAAAACTGTGCATAACTGTATTTCAAAGTTGCAACATTCTGAAAATTGTCTCATAGTGTTCCTCTTATCTCAACTAACAGTTCTGCACTAGTGTTCATTTTCAAATTGCGTCAAACATGATTTTAGACCTTGTTTATGGAAAACTGTGTATAACTATGTTTCACAGTTGCAAAATGAAGAAAATTGTCTCATAGTGTTCCTCTTATCTCAACTAACAGTTCTGCACTAGTGTTCATTTTCAAATTCGTCAAACATGATTTTAGACCTTGTTTATGGAAAACTGTGTATAACTATGTTTCACAGTTGCAAAATGAAGAACATTGTCACATAGTGTTCCTGTTATCTCAACTACCAGTACTGCTCAATATATTACTTACAAATTCCATTAGACATGATTTTAGAACTTGTTTCTGGAAAACTGTGCATAACTGTATTTCAAAGTTGCAACATTCTGAAAATTGTCTCATAGTGTTCCTCTTATCTCAACTAACAGTTCTGCACTAGTGTTCATTTTCAAATTGCGTCAAACATGATTTTAGACCTTGTTTATGGAAAACTGTGTATAACTATGTTTCACAGTTGCAAAATGAAGAAAATTGTCTCATAGTGTTCCTCTTATCTCAACTAACAGTTCTGCACTAGTGTTCATTTTCAAATTGCGTCAAACATGATTTTAGACCTTGTTTATGGAAAACTGTGTATAACTATGTTTCACAGTTGCAAAATGAAGAACATTGTCACATAGTGTTCCTGTTATCTCAACTACCAGTACTGCTCAACATATTACTTACAAGTTCCATTAGACATGATTTTAGAACTTGTTTCTGGAAAACTGTGCATAACTGTATTTCAAAGTTGCAACATTCTGAAAATTGTCTCATAGTGTTCCTCTTATCTCAACTAACAGTTCTGCACTAGTGTTCATTTTCAAATTGCGTCAAACATGATTTTAGACCTTGTTTATGGAAAACTGTGTATAACTATGTTTCACAGTTGCAAAATGAAGAACATTGTCTCATAGTTTTCCTGTTATCTCAACTACCAGTACTGCTCAATATATTACTTACAAATTCCATTAGACATGATTTTAGAACTTGTTTCTGGAAAACTGTGCATAACTGTATTTCACAGTTGCAACATTCTGAAAATTGTCTCATAGTGTTCCTATTATCTCAACTAACAGTTCTGCACTAGTGTTCATTTTCAAATTAAGCGTCAAACATGATTTTAGACCTTGTTTATGGAAAACTGTGTATAACTATGTTTCACAGTTGCAAAATGAAGAACATTGTCTCATAGTTTTCCTGTTATCTCAACTACCAGTACTGCTCAATATATTACTTACAAATTCCATTAGACATGATTTTAGAACTTGTTTCTGGAAAACTGTGCATAACTGTATTTCAAAGTTGCAACATTCTGAAAATTGTCTCATAGTGTTCCTCTTATCTCAACTAACAGTTCTGCACTAGTGTTCATTTTCAAATTGCGTCAAACATGATTTTAGACCTTGTTTATGGAAAACTGTGTATAACTATGTTTCACAGTTGCAAAATGAAGAACATTGTCTCATAGTGTTCCTGTTATCTCAACTACCAGTACTGCTCAATATATTACTTACAAATTCCATTAGACATGATTTTAGAACTTGTTTCTGGAAAACTGTGCATAACTGTATTTCAAAGTTGCAACATTCTGAAAATTGTCTCATAGTGTTCCTCTTATCTCAACTAACAGTTCTGCACTAGTGTTCATTTTCAAATTGCGTCAAACATGATTTTAGACCTTGTTTATGGAAAACTGTGTATAACTATGTTTCACAGTTGCAAAATGAAGAAAATTGTCTCATAGTGTTCCTCTTATCTCAACTAACAGTTCTGCACTAGTGTTCATTTTCAAATTGCGTCAAACATGATTTTAGACCTTGTTTATGGAAAACTGTGTATAACTATGTTTCACAGTTGCAAAATGAAGAACATTGTCACATAGTGTTCCTGTTATCTCAACTACCAGTACTGCTCAACATATTACTTACAAATTCCATTAGACATGATTTTAGAACTTGTTTCTGGAAAACTGTGCATAACTGTATTTCAAAGTTGCAACATTCTGAAAATTGTCTCATAGTGTTCCTCTTATCTCAACTAACAGTTCTGCACTAGTGTTCATTTTCAAATTAACGTCAAACATGATTTTAGACCTTGTTTATGGAAAACTGTGTATAACTATGTTTCACAGTTGCAAAATGAAGAACATTGTCTCATAGTGTTCCTGTTATCTCAACTACCAGTACTGCTCAATATATTACTTACAAATTCCATTAGACATGATTTTAGAACTTGTTTCTGGAAAACTGTGCATAACTGTATTTCAAAGTTGCAACATTCTGAAAATTGTCTCATAGTGTTCCTCTTATCTCAACTAACAGTTCTGCACTAGTGTTCATTTTCAAATTGCGTCAAACATGATTTTAGACCTTGTTTATGGAAAACTGTGTATAACTATGTTTCACAGTTGCAAAATGAAGAACATTGTCTCATAGTTTTCCTGTTATCTCAACTACCAGTACTGCTCAATATATTACTTACAAATTCCATTAGACATGATTTTAGAACTTGTTTCTGGAAAACTGTGCATAACTGTATTTCACAGTTGCAACATTCTGAAAATTGTCTCATAGTGTTCCTATTATCTCAACTAACAGTTCTGCACTAGTGTTCATTTTCAAATTGCGTCAAACATGATTTTAGACCTTGTTTATGGAAAACTGTGTATAACTATGTTTCACAGTTGCAAAATGAAGAACATTGTCTCATAGTGTTCCTGTTATCTCAACTACCAGTACTGCTCAATATATTACTTACAAATTCCATTAGACATGATTTTAGAACTTGTTTCTGGAAAACTGTGCATAACTGTATTTCAAAGTTGCAACATTCTGAAAATTGTCTCATAGTGTTCCTCTTATCTCAACTAACAGTTCTGCACTAGTGTTCATTTTCAAATTGCGTCAAACATGATTTTAGACCTTGTTTATGGAAAACTGTGTATAACTATGTTTCACAGTTGCAAAATGAAGAAAATTGTCTCATAGTGTTCCTCTTATCTCAACTAACAGTTCTGCACTAGTGTTCATTTTCAAATTGCGTCAAACATGATTTTAGACCTTGTTTATGGAAAACTGTGTATAACTATGTTTCACAGTTGCAAAATGAAGAACATTGTCACATAGTGTTCCTGTTATCTCAACTACCAGTACTGCTCAACATATTACTTACAAATTCCATTAGACATGATTTTAGAACTTGTTTCTGGAAAACTGTGCATAACTGTATTTCAAAGTTGCAACATTCTGAAAATTGTCTCATAGTGTTCCTCTTATCTCAACTAACAGTTCTGCACTAGTGTTCATTTTCAAATTGCGTCAAACATGATTTTAGACCTTGTTTATGGAAAACTGTGTATAACTATGTTTCACAGTTGCAAAATGAAGAACATTGTCTCATAGTGTTCCTGTTATCTCAACTACCAGTACTGCTCAATATATTACTTACAAATTCCATTAGACATGATTTTAGAACTTGTTTCTGGAAAACTGTGCATAACTGTATTTCAAAGTTGCAACATTCTGAAAATTGTCTCATAGTGTTCCTCTTATCTCAACTAACAGTTCTGCACTAGTGTTCATTTTCAAATTGCGTCAAACATGATTTTAGACCTTGTTTATGGAAAACTGTGTATAACTATGTTTCACAGTTGCAAAATGAAGAACATTGTCTCATAGTGTTCCTGTTATCTCAACTACCAGTACTGCTCAATATATTACTTACAAATTCCATTAGACATGATTTTAGAACTTGTTTCTGGAAAACTGTGCATAACTGTATTTCAAAGTTGCAACATTCTGAAAATTGTCTCATAGTGTTCCTCTTATCTCAACTAACAGTTCTGCACTAGTGTTCATTTTCAAATTGCGTCAAACATGATTTTAGACCTTGTTTATGGAAAACTGTGTATAACTATGTTTCACAGTTGCAAAATGAAGAAAATTGTCTCATAGTGTTCCTCTTATCTCAACTAACAGTTCTGCACTAGTGTTCATTTTCAAATTGCGTCAAACATGATTTTAGACCTTGTTTATGGAAAACTGTGTATAACTATGTTTCACAGTTGCAAAATGAAGAACATTGTCACATAGTGTTCCTGTTATCTCAACTACCAGTACTGCTCAACATATTACTTACAAGTTCCATTAGACATGATTTTAGAACTTGTTTCTGGAAAACTGTGCATAACTGTATTTCAAAGTTGCAACATTCTGAAAATTGTCTCATAGTGTTCCTCTTATCTCAACTAACAGTTCTGCACTAGTGTTCATTTTCAAATTGCGTCAAACATGATTTTAGACCTTGTTTATGGAAAACTGTGTATAACTATGTTTCACAGTTGCAAAATGAAGAACATTGTCTCATAGTGTTCCTGTTATCTCAACTACCAGTACTGCTCAATATATTACTTACAAATTCCATTAGACATGATTTTAGAACTTGTTTCTGGAAAACTGTGCATAACTGTATTTCAAAGTTGCAACATTCTGAAAATTGTCTCATAGTGTTCCTCTTATCTCAACTAACAGTTCTGCACTAGTGTTCATTTTCAAATTGCGTCAAACATGATTTTAGACCTTGTTTATGGAAAACTGTGTATAACTATGTTTCACAGTTGCAAAATGAAGAAAATTGTCTCATAGTGTTCCTCTTATCTCAACTAACAGTACTGCACTAGTGTTCATTTTCAAATTCCATTAGACATGATTTTAGAACTTGTTTCTGGAAAACTGTGCATAACTATGTATTTCACAGTTGCAAAATGAAGAAAATTGTCTCATAGTGTTCCTCTTATCTCAACTAACAGTTCTGCACTAGTGTTCATTTTCAAATTGCGTCAAACATGATTTTAGACCTTGTTTATGGAAAACTGTGTATAACTATGTTTCACAGTTGCAAAATGAAGAAAATTGTCTCATAGTGTTCCTGTTATCTCAACTACCAGTACTGCTCAATATATTACTTACAAATTCCATTAGACATGATTTTAGAACTTGTTTCTGGAAAACTGTGCATAACTGTATTTCAAAGTTGCAACATTCTGAAAATTGTCTCATAGTGTTCCTCTTATCTCAACTAACAGTTCTGCACTAGTGTTCATTTTCAAATTGCGTCAAACATGATTTTAGACCTTGTTTATGGAAAACTGTGTATAACTATGTTTCACAGTTGCAAAATGAAGAAAATTGTCTCATAGTGTTCCTCTTATCTCAACTAACAGTTCTGCACTAGTGTTCATTTTCAAATTGCGTCAAACATGATTTTAGACCTTGTTTATGGAAAACTGTGTATAACTATGTTTCACAGTTGCAAAATGAAGAACATTGTCACATAGTGTTCCTGTTATCTCAACTACCAGTACTGCTCAATATATTACTTACAAATTCCATTAGACATGATTTTAGAACTTGTTTCTGGAAAACTGTGCATAACTGTATTTCAAAGTTGCAACATTCTGAAAATTGTCTCATAGTGTTCCTCTTATCTCAACTAACAGTTCTGCACTAGTGTTCATTTTCAAATTGCGTCAAACATGATTTTAGACCTTGTTTATGGAAAACTGTGTATAACTATGTTTCACAGTTGCAAAATGAAGAAAATTGTCTCATAGTGTTCCTCTTATCTCAACTAACAGTTCTGCACTAGTGTTCATTTTCAAATTCGTCAAACATGATTTTAGACCTTGTTTATGGAAAACTGTGTATAACTATGTTTCACAGTTGCAAAATGAAGAACATTGTCTCATAGTTTTCCTGTTATCTCAACTACCAGTACTGCTCAATATATTACTTACAAATTCCATTAGACATGATTTTAGAACTTGTTTCTGGAAAACTGTGCATAACTGTATTTCACAGTTGCAACATTCTGAAAATTGTCTCATAGTGTTCCTATTATCTCAACTAACAGTTCTGCACTAGTGTTCATTTTCAAATTGCGTCAAACATGATTTTAGACCTTGTTTATGGAAAACTGTGTATAACTATGTTTCACAGTTGCAAAATGAAGAACATTGTCTCATAGTTTTCCTGTTATCTCAACTACCAGTACTGCTCAATATATTACTTACAAATTCCATTAGACATGATTTTAGAACTTGTTTCTGGAAAACTGTGCATAACTGTATTTCAAAGTTGCAACATTCTGAAAATTGTCTCATAGTGTTCCTCTTATCTCAACTAACAGTTCTGCACTAGTGTTCATTTTCAAATTGCGTCAAACATGATTTTAGACCTTGTTTATGGAAAACTGTGTATAACTATGTTTCACAGTTGCAAAATGAAGAACATTGTCTCATAGTGTTCCTGTTATCTCAACTACCAGTACTGCTCAATATATTACTTACAAATTCCATTAGACATGATTTTAGAACTTGTTTCTGGAAAACTGTGCATAACTGTATTTCAAAGTTGCAACATTCTGAAAATTGTCTCATAGTGTTCCTCTTATCTCAACTAACAGTTCTGCACTAGTGTTCATTTTCAAATTGCGTCAAACATGATTTTAGACCTTGTTTATGGAAAACTGTGTATAACTATGTTTCACAGTTGCAAAATGAAGGAAATTGTCTCATAGTGTTCCTGTTATCTCAACTACCAGTACTGCTCAATATATTACTTACAAATTCCATTAGACATGATTTTAGAACTTGTTTCTGGAAAACTGTGCATAACTGTATTTCAAAGTTGCAACATTCTGAAAATTGTCTCATAGTGTTCCTCTTATCTCAACTAACAGTTCTGCACTAGTGTTCATTTTCAAATTGCGTCAAACATGATTTTAGACCTTGTTTATGGAAAACTGTGTATAACTATGTTTCACAGTTGCAAAATGAAGAACATTGTCACATAGTGTTCCTGTTATCTCAACTACCAGTACTGCTCAACATATTACTTACAAATTCCATTAGACATGATTTTAGAACTTGTTTCTGGAAAACTGTGCATAACTGTATTTCAAAGTTGCAACATTCTGAAAATTGTCTCATAGTGTTCCTCTTATCTCAACTAACAGTTCTGCACTAGTGTTCATTTTCAAATTCGTCAAACATGATTTTAGACCTTGTTTATGGAAAACTGTGTATAACTATGTTTCACAGTTGCAAAATGAAGAACATTGTCTCATAGTTTTCCTGTTATCTCAACTACCAGTACTGCTCAATATATTACTTACAAATTCCATTAGACATGATTTTAGAACTTGTTTCTGGAAAACTGTGCATAACTGTATTTCACAGTTGCAACATTCTGAAAATTGTCTCATAGTGTTCCTATTATCTCAACTAACAGTTCTGCACTAGTGTTCATTTTCAAATTCGTCAAACATGATTTTAGACCTTGTTTATGGAAAACTGTGTATAACTATGTTTCACAGTTGCAAAATGAAGAACATTGTCTCATAGTTTTCCTGTTATCTCAACTACCAGTACTGCTCAATATATTACTTACAAATTCCATTAGACATGATTTTAGAACTTGTTTCTGGAAAACTGTGCATAACTGTATTTCACAGTTGCAACATTCTGAAAATTGTCTCATAGTGTTCCTATTATCTCAACTAACAGTTCTGCACTAGTGTTCATTTTCAAATTGCGTCAAACATGATTTTAGACCTTGTTTATGGAAAACTGTGTATAACTATGTTTCACAGTTGCAAAATGAAGAACATTGTCTCATAGTGTTCCTGTTATCTCAACTACCAGTACTGCTCAATATATTACTTACAAATTCCATTAGACATGATTTTAGAACTTGTTTCTGGAAAACTGTGCATAACTGTATTTCAAAGTTGCAACATTCTGAAAATTGTCTCATAGTGTTCCTCTTATCTCAACTAACAGTTCTGCACTAGTGTTCATTTTCAAATTGCGTCAAACATGATTTTAGACCTTGTTTATGGAAAACTGTGTATAACTATGTTTCACAGTTGCAAAATGAAGAAAATTGTCTCATAGTGTTCCTCTTATCTCAACTAACAGTTCTGCACTAGTGTTCATTTTCAAATTGCGTCAAACATGATTTTAGACCTTGTTTATGGAAAACTGTGTATAACTATGTTTCACAGTTGCAAAATGAAGAACATTGTCACATAGTGTTCCTGTTATCTCAACTACCAGTACTGCTCAATATATTACTTACAAATTCCATTAGACATGATTTTAGAACTTGTTTCTGGAAAACTGTGCATAACTGTATTTCAAAGTTGCAACATTCTGAAAATTGTCTCATAGTGTTCCTCTTATCTCAACTAACAGTTCTGCACTAGTGTTCATTTTCAAATTCGTCAAACATGATTTTAGACCTTGTTTATGGAAAACTGTGTATAACTATGTTTCACAGTTGCAAAATGAAGAAAATTGTCTCATAGTGTTCCTCTTATCTCAACTAACAGTTCTGCACTAGTGTTCATTTTCAAATTCGTCAAACATGATTTTAGACCTTGTTTATGGAAAACTGTGTATAACTATGTTTCACAGTTGCAAAATGAAGAACATTGTCTCATAGTGTTCCTGTTATCTCAACTACCAGTACTGCTCAATATATTACTTACAAATTCCATTAGACATGATTTTAGAACTTGTTTCTGGAAAACTGTGCATAACTGTATTTCAAAGTTGCAACATTCTGAAAATTGTCTCATAGTGTTCCTCTTATCTCAACTAACAGTTCTGCACTAGTGTTCATTTTCAAATTGCGTCAAACATGATTTTAGACCTTGTTTATGGAAAACTGTGTATAACTATGTTTCACAGTTGCAAAATGAAGAACATTGTCTCATAGTGTTCCTGTTATCTCAACTACCAGTACTGCTCAATATATTACTTACAAATTCCATTAGACATGATTTTAGAACTTGTTTCTGGAAAACTGTGCATAACTGTATTTCAAAGTTGCAACATTCTGAAAATTGTCTCATAGTGTTCCTCTTATCTCAACTAACAGTTCTGCACTAGTGTTCATTTTCAAATTAAGTCAAACATGATTTTAGACCTTGTTTATGGAAAACTGTGTATAACTATGTTTCACAGTTGCAAAATGAAGAAAATTGTCTCATAGTGTTCCTGTTATCTCAACTACCAGTACTGCTCAATATATTACTTACAAATTCCATTAGACATGATTTTAGAACTTGTTTCTGGAAAACTGTGCATAACTGTATTTCAAAGTTGCAACATTCTGAAAATTGTCTCATAGTGTTCCTCTTATCTCAACTAACAGTTCTGCACTAGTGTTCATTTTCAAATTGCGTCAAACATGATTTTAGACCTTGTTTATGGAAAACTGTGTATAACTATGTTTCACAGTTGCAAAATGAAGAAAATTGTCTCATAGTGTTCCTCTTATCTCAACTAACAGTTCTGCACTAGTGTTCATTTTCAAATTGCGTCAAACATGATTTTAGACCTTGTTTATGGAAAACTGTGTATAACTATGTTTCACAGTTGCAAAATGAAGAACATTGTCTCATAGTGTTCCTGTTATCTCAACTACCAGTACTGCTCAATATATTACTTACAAATTCCATTAGACATGATTTTAGAACTTGTTTCTGGAAAACTGTGCATAACTGTATTTCAAAGTTGCAACATTCTGAAAATTGTCTCATAGTGTTCCTCTTATCTCAACTAACAGTTCTGCACTAGTGTTCATTTTCAAATTATATCAAACATGGTTTTAGAACTTGTTTCTGGAAAACTGTGTATAACTATGTTTCACAGTTGCAAAATGAAGAACATTGTCTCATAGTGTTCCTGTTATCTCAACTACCAGTACTGCTCAATATATTACTTACAAATTCCATTAGACATGATTTTAGAACTTGTTTCTGGAAAACTGTGCATAACTGTATTTCAAAGTTGCAACATTCTGAAAATTGTCTCATAGTGTTCCTCTTATCTCAACTAACAGTTCTGCACTAGTGTTCATTTTCAAATTGCGTCAAACATGATTTTAGACCTTGTTTATGGAAAACTGTGTATAACTATGTTTCACAGTTGCAAAATGAAGAACATTGTCTCATAGTGTTCCTGTTATCTCAACTACCAGTACTGCTCAATATATTACTTACAAATTCCATTAGACATGATTTTAGAACTTGTTTCTGGAAAACTGTGTATAACTGTATTTCAAAGTTGCAACATTCTGAAAATTGTCTCATAGTGTTCCTCTTATCTCAACTAACAGTTCTGCACTAGTGTTCATTTTCAAATTGCGTCAAACATGATTTTAGACCTTGTTTATGGAAAACTGTGTATAACTATGTTTCACAGTTGCAAAATGAAGAACATTGTCTCATAGTTTTCCTGTTATCTCAACTACCAGTACTGCTCAATATATTACTTACAAATTCCATTAGACATGATTTTAGAACTTGTTTCTGGAAAACTGTGCATAACTGTATTTCAAAGTTGCAACATTCTGAAAATTGTCTCATAGTGTTCCTCTTATCTCAACTAACAGTTCTGCACTAGTGTTCATTTTCAAATTGCGTCAAACATGATTTTAGACCTTGTTTATGGAAAACTGTGTATAACTATGTTTCACAGTTGCAAAATGAAGAACATTGTCTCATAGTTTTCCTGTTATCTCAACTACCAGTACTGCTCAATATATTACTTACAAATTCCATTAGACATGATTTTAGAACTTGTTTCTGGAAAACTGTGCATAACTGTATTTCACAGTTGCAACATTCTGAAAATTGTCTCATAGTGTTCCTATTATCTCAACTAACAGTTCTGCACTAGTGTTCATTTTCAAATTGCGTCAAACATGATTTTAGACCTTGTTTATGGAAAACTGTGTATAACTATGTTTCACAGTTGCAAAATGAAGAACATTGTCTCATAGTGTTCCTGTTATCTCAACTACCAGTACTGCTCAATATATTACTTACAAATTCCATTAGACATGATTTTAGAACTTGTTTCTGGAAAACTGTGCATAACTGTATTTCAAAGTTGCAACATTCTGAAAATTGTCTCATAGTGTTCCTCTTATCTCAACTAACAGTTCTGCACTAGTGTTCATTTTCAAATTGCGTCAAACATGATTTTAGACCTTGTTTATGGAAAACTGTGTATAACTATGTTTCACAGTTGCAAAATGAAGAAAATTGTCTCATAGTGTTCCTCTTATCTCAACTAACAGTTCTGCACTAGTGTTCATTTTCAAATTGCGTCAAACATGATTTTAGACCTTGTTTATGGAAAACTGTGTATAACTATGTTTCACAGTTGCAAAATGAAGAACATTGTCACATAGTGTTCCTGTTATCTCAACTACCAGTACTGCTCAATATATTACTTACAAATTCCATTAGACATGATTTTAGAACTTGTTTCTGGAAAACTGTGCATAACTGTATTTCAAAGTTGCAACATTCTGAAAATTGTCTCATAGTGTTCCTCTTATCTCAACTAACAGTTCTGCACTAGTGTTCATTTTCAAATTGCGTCAAACATGATTTTAGACCTTGTTTATGGAAAACTGTGTATAACTATGTTTCACAGTTGCAAAATGAAGAAAATTGTCTCATAGTGTTCCTCTTATCTCAACTAACAGTTCTGCACTAGTGTTCATTTTCAAATTGCGTCAAACATGATTTTAGACCTTGTTTATGGAAAACTGTGTATAACTATGTTTCACAGTTGCAAAATGAAGGAAATTGTCTCATAGTTTTCCTGTTATCTCAACTACCAGTACTGCTCAATATATTACTTACAAATTCCATTAGACATGATTTTAGAACTTGTTTCTGGAAAACTGTGCATAACTGTATTTCACAGTTGCAACATTCTGAAAATTGTCTCATAGTGTTCCTATTATCTCAACTAACAGTTCTGCACTAGTGTTCATTTTCAAATTGCGTCAAACATGATTTTAGACCTTGTTTATGGAAAACTGTGTATAACTATGTTTCACAGTTGCAAAATGAAGAACATTGTCACATAGTGTTCCTGTTATCTCAACTACCAGTACTGCTCAACATATTACTTACAAATTCCATTAGACATGATTTTAGAACTTGTTTCTGGAAAACTGTGCATAACTGTATTTCAAAGTTGCAACATTCTGAAAATTGTCTCATAGTGTTCCTCTTATCTCAACTAACAGTTCTGCACTAGTGTTCATTTTCAAATTGCGTCAAACATGATTTTAGACCTTGTTTATGGAAAACTGTGTATAACTATGTTTCACAGTTGCAAAATGAAGGAAATTGTCTCATAGTGTTCCTGTTATCTCAACTACCAGTACTGCTCAATATATTACTTACAAATTCCATTAGACATGATTTTAGAACTTGTTTCTGGAAAACTGTGCATAACTGTATTTCAAAGTTGCAACATTCTGAAAATTGTCTCATAGTGTTCCTCTTATCTCAACTAACAGTTCTGCACTAGTGTTCATTTTCAAATTGCGTCAAACATGATTTTAGACCTTGTTTATGGAAAACTGTGTATAACTATGTTTCACAGTTGCAAAATGAAGAACATTGTCTCATAGTGTTCCTGTTATCTCAACTACCAGTACTGCTCAATATATTACTTACAAATTCCATTAGACATGATTTTAGAACTTGTTTCTGGAAAACTGTGCATAACTGTATTTCAAAGTTGCAACATTCTGAAAATTGTCTCATAGTGTTCCTCTTATCTCAACTAACAGTTCTGCACTAGTGTTCATTTTCAAATTGCGTCAAACATGATTTTAGACCTTGTTTATGGAAAACTGTGTATAACTATGTTTCACAGTTGCAAAATGAAGAACATTGTCTCATAGTGTTCCTGTTATCTCAACTACCAGTACTGCTCAATATATTACTTACAAATTCCATTAGACATGATTTTAGAACTTGTTTCTGGAAAACTGTGCATAACTGTATTTCAAAGTTGCAACATTCTGAAAATTGTCTCATAGTGTTCCTCTTATCTCAACTAACAGTTCTGCACTAGTGTTCATTTTCAAATTGCGTCAAACATGATTTTAGACCTTGTTTATGGAAAACTGTGTATAACTATGTTTCACAGTTGCAAAATGAAGAACATTGTCTCATAGTGTTCCTGTTATCTCAACTACCAGTACTGCTCAATATATTACTTACAAATTCCATTAGACATGATTTTAGAACTTGTTTCTGGAAAACTGTGCATAACTGTATTTCAAAGTTGCAACATTCTGAAAATTGTCTCATAGTGTTCCTCTTATCTCAACTAACAGTTCTGCACTAGTGTTCATTTTCAAATTGCGTCAAACATGATTTTAGACCTTGTTTATGGAAAACTGTGTATAACTATGTTTCACAGTTGCAAAATGAAGAAAATTGTCTCATAGTGTTCCTCTTATCTCAACTAACAGTTCTGCACTAGTGTTCATTTTCAAATTGCGTCAAACATGATTTTAGACCTTGTTTATGGAAAACTGTGTATAACTATGTTTCACAGTTGCAAAATGAAGAACATTGTCACATAGTGTTCCTGTTATCTCAACTACCAGTACTGCTCAACATATTACTTACAAGTTCCATTAGACATGATTTTAGAACTTGTTTCTGGAAAACTGTGCATAACTGTATTTCAAAGTTGCAACATTCTGAAAATTGTCTCATAGTGTTCCTCTTATCTCAACTAACAGTTCTGCACTAGTGTTCATTTTCAAATTGCGTCAAACATGATTTTAGACCTTGTTTATGGAAAACTGTGTATAACTATGTTTCACAGTTGTAAAATGAAGGAAATTGTCTCATAGTTTTCCTGTTCCTAATAGAGGCGTACGCTGTTGAGCGTAGAGAGTCTGCGAGCAAGTCTCTGTGCTCTGCGCTCGTCGGTACAGAGCGACCCAGGCCTCAGCAACTGTCGAGGCGTACGCTGTTGAGCGTAGAGAGTCTGCGAGCAAGTCTCTGTGCTCTGTGCTCTGCGCTCGTCGGTACAGAGCGACCCAGGCCCTGTGTTTCCAGGGCTCCCGCTCTGTGCTTTGCGCTCGTAAGTCAGAGCGAACCAGGCGCCAACCGCTGTCGAGGCGTACGCTATTGAGCGTAGAGAGTCTGCGAGCAAGTGTCTGTGCTCTGCGCTCGTCGGTACAGAGCGACCCGGGCCTCAGCAACTGTCGAGGCGTACGCTGTTGAGCGTAGAGTCTGCGAGCAAGTGTCTGTGCTCTGCGCTCGTCGGTACAGAGCGAACCAGGCCCTGTGTTTCCAGGGCTCCCGCTCTGTGCTCTGCGCTGTTGCTCGGCCGGGTCGACTGCTACACGCGAGCCTCGTGCATTGTCAGGTGTCTGTGGTCTCCTGCACGTAAGCCGGCGGCCGTGCCGGCCATAGAGAGGATACTAATATTGTCAGCGGCGGAACACAAGCGACCGGAGCCCCCACCGTTGCCAAGTGCTCTCTTCCCGCTGCTGAGTAGTGGACCCGATCGGCGGACCCGGCGACCATGGCGCCCGTTCACGGCGCGCAGGTTCTAGAACAGATCTTGTCCAGCGTGGACCAAGAAGACTACTCTGAGTCCGAGGAGGAGGAAGAGGTTTCGGAAGACGAAGATGGGGAGGAATACAACCCAGAGCGCCGCGAGGTCGGCGGGCTTCCTCTCCCTCCTCTGAGGAAGACGCCGAGGAAGCCCCCGAGGACGAGCTCGAGGACCGCGGCAAGGATGAGCCACGAGGACCGAGGCGTGGACCAAGACATCTCCTCGGCTGCTCCGGACAGCCAAAGGGAGACGTTGCTGTCAAAAACGGCAAAATCGAATGGTCCCCGTGGCCTCACGGCCCCCGCCGAGGCCCGTGTGATCCGGCGCGCCCGGGCCGGACCAGACTCCGGGCCCCACGGCTCCTCGCCATGACCCACGCCCTCGACATCGCGTCCACCTTCAAGCTGTTTGTGACACCGGCGATAGAAAGGATAATTCTGGAAATGACAAACCTGCACGGGCCAGAAAATACGGGCGACGGCTGGCGAGCCAGGGGCGCCCACGGACCTGCGCGCCACGTGGGGCTGCTGATCCTGGCGGGCGTCTACAGGTCCCGAGGCGAGGCCGGCCAGCCTGTGGGACGCCGAGAGCGGCAGGACCGTGTTCCGAGCCACCATGCCGCTCAAGGTCTTTCACAGGTACTCGAGGATGCTGCGATTCGGCGATCGCCAGTCGAGGCCCGCCAGACTCGCCGCGGACAAACTCACCGCCATACGAGACGTCTGGGACCTTTGGGCGGCGGCTTCCGGCCCTCTACAACCCGGGGCCTGGCGTGGCGGTGGGCGAGCAACTGGTCCCGTTCAGAGGTAAGGAGTGCTTGTGTGTGCGTGTGTTTGCCTCTGCGGCTGGTGTGTGCGTGTCTGCGTCGCGTGCGTACATGTCTATAGAGAGGTAGTAGCTGTGGCAGCTGTAGCGGCCGACTAGCAGCAGCAGCAGCAGCAGCAGTAGCAGCGTGTGTAACATAGATAAAGGCCCTTGGCCCCAATGAGACAGTGACGACAGGCTAATCTCTTCTCCCCTTTCCAAACAGGCCGCTGTCCTTTCCGTCAGTACATTCCCAGCAAGCCAGCGAAATCGGCATCAAGTCCTGGGTGGCCTGCGGCGCCAAGTCCAGCTACGCTTGGAAGATGCAAGTGTACACCGGCAAGGCGACCAACGGGGGCCCGAGAAGAACCAGGGGATGCGAGTCGTCCTCGATCTGACAACGGGACTGGCGGTCGCAACGCGTCACCTGTGACAACTTCTTCACCTCCTACGAACTGGGCCAGCGGCTCGAAGGAACCTCACCGTGGTGGGCACGGTGAGAAAGAACAAGGCCGAGCTGCCACCCGCGCTGCTCGAGTCCAAGGGCAGACAGGTCCTGTCCTCCAGGTTTGCCTTCACGCCCACCGCTACTCTAGTGTCCTACCTGGCGAAGAAAACAAGAACGTGCTACTTCTGAGCACGCTGCACACAGAGGCGAAGTCAGCGATCGCCGCCACAGGAAGCCGGCCGTCATCCTAGACTACAACTGCAACAAGGGCGGCGTGGACAACCTAGACAAGGTGGTCGGCACGTACAGCTGCAGGCGGATGACTGCCCGCTGGCCCCTGGTCGTCTTCCACAACATCCTCGACGTGTCCTCCTACAACGCCTTTGTCATATGGAGAGAGACCAAGCCTGACTGGATGCCTCGGAAAGCGCAACAAGCGCAGGGTGTTCCTAGAGCAGCTGGGAAAGGCGCTTGTCGAGCCGCTGATCCAAAGACGGCGGCATCTGCCCCGCACCGAAGCCGCGTCGGCGCTTGTCAAAGTCCTACGGAGTGCTACGGCGGCTCCTGATCAACAGCGCCAGGAGCCCGCCGCTGACCCGCGCGCTGCCCCCGGCCCTGGGGGCGAGTAAGAGGAAGAGGTGTCAGCTCTGCCCACCCAAGAAGGATTCCAAGACACACACGGTGTGCTGCAGGTGTAAGAAATACATCTGCAAAGGCTGCAAACACACGCATACTGTCGCACTTGCTCACATTGGGCCTTTAGTCAGGACGGGACAGGGTGACCCGGAGGACGCGGACTCTACACACCATACGAGGACGACGGGAGGGTTAAGAACTGACTGATTTACAGAGGGTTGAATGCAGTGTTTTTACCTAACTGCAGGTGGGTAAAATCCAAACCATTTTAGGGTAAATTTAACCACTTCCAGTTTCTCCAGGAAGCTTCGAATCAGCACAGGTATTCCTCATAGTGGCCCGATGGATTGTCATTGAAGACAGTTTGATATGGTATTCATAACCCACATAGGCTTCAGGTTGAAGTTAGAGGAGCAGGCAATGTATTCCAATGGGGAGAGATGTCTTTGTAAACTGTTAGATGAAAACATCTGTTTTCACTGTTAAGGGGTAATTCCACAAGGTCAAGGTTTGCACAGATCGGGAGGACCTTAAGATCGTTCCTGTGGTTGAATTGTGCTTCTAACCCTACCCGTTCTGCCGCTGTCACCCTAAGCACCTGAAATATAGGTCAGGCTTCATTTTGGGCATACTTTTTTGCACGGTCGCTGAGGTCAGAGCGAGCTACGGTCAAGTGGGGCATCTCATTGAACTCGGCACGGCCTAGAGATTATGGTGATGCCATTGCAGGCTCTGTGTGTCTATAAGCCTCACACTGTGTCACTCCATCCTAGCTGTGTGTATTTGTGAGTTTTGTCTTGGACATCTGTTGGGAGAATTGACTGATTTACAGTTCATCAGGGTTACCTAATCACACATAAGAAATTATGGAAAGAAGTGACATTTTTAACCCTTCGAAACAGCCCCTATGAACACAATTTAAGGCCCTACCGGTTGGCACAGGAAGCTGAAGGTCAGCATATATCCTCTTTAGGGTAGGATTATACAGAATCCTGCGTTTCAAGTCTATAGGTTAAGAACTGACTGATTTACAGAGGTTTGAATGCAGTGTTTTTACCTATCTGCAGGTGGGTAAAATCCAAACCATTTTAGGGTAAATTTAACCACTTCCAGTTTCTCCAGGAAGCTTCGAATCAGCACAGGTATTCCTCATAGTGGCCCGATGGATTGTCATTGAAGACAGTTTGATATGGTATTCATAACCCACATAGGCTTCAGGTTGAAGTTAGAGGAGCAGGCAATGTATTCCAATGGGGAGAGATGTCTTTGTAAACTGTTAGATGAAAACATCTGTTTTCACTGTTAAGGGTAATTCCACAAGGTCAAGGTTTGCACAGATCGGGAGGACCTTAAGATCGTTCCTGTGGTTGAATTGTGCTTCTAACCCTACCCGTTCTGCCGCTGTCACCCTAAGCACCTGAAATATAGGTCAGGCTTCATTTTGGGCATACTTTTTTGCACGGTCGCTGAGGTCAGAGCGAGCTACGGTCAAGTGGGGCATCTCATTGAACTCGGCACGGCCTAGAGATTATGGTGATGCCATTGCAGGCTCTGTGTGTCTATAAGCCTCACACTGTGTCACTCCATCCTAGCTGTGTGTGTGTGTGTGAGTTTTTTCTTGGACATCTGTTGGGAGAATTGACTGATTTACAGTTCATCAGGGTTTCCTAATCACACATAAGAAATTATGGAAAGAAGTGACATTTTTAACCCTTCGAAACAGCCCCTATGAACACAATTTAAGGCCCTACCGGTTGGCACAGGAAGCTGAAGGTCAGCATATATCCTCTTTAGGGTAGGATTATACAGAATCCTGAGTTTCAAGTCTATAGGTTAAGAACTGACTGATTTAAAGAGGGTTGAATGCAGTGTTTTTACTTAACTGCAGGTGGGTAAAATCCAAACCATTTTAGGGTAAATTTAACCACTTCCAGTTTCTCCAGGAAGCTTCGAATCAGCACAGGTATTCCTCATAGTGGCCCGATGGATTGTCATTGAAGACAGTTTGATATGGTATTCATAACCCACATAGGTTTCAGGTTGAAGTTAGAGGAGCAGGCAATGTATTCCAATGGGGAGAGATGTCTTTGTAAACTGTTAGATGAAAACATCTGTTTTCACTGTTAAGGGGTAATTCCACAAGGTCAAGGTTTGCACAGATCGGGAGGACCTTAAGATCGTTCCTGTGGTTGAATTGTGCTTCTAACCCTACCCGTTCTGCCGCTGTCACCCTAAGCACCTGAAATATAGGTCAGGCTTCATTTTGGGCATACTTTTTTGCACGGTCGCTGAGGTCAGAGCGAGCTACGGTCAAGTGGGGCATCTCATTGAACTCGGCACGGCCTAGAGATTATGGTGATGCCATTGCAGGCTCTGTGTGTCTATAAGCCTCACACTGTGTCACTCCATCCTAGCTGTGTGTGTGTGTGTGAGTTTTTTCTTGGACATCTGTTGGGAGAATTGACTGATTTACAGTTCATCAGGGTTTCCTAATCACACATAAGAAATTATGGAAAGAAGTGACATTTTTAACCCTTCGAAACAGCCCCTATGAACACAATTTAAGGCCCTACCGGTTGGCACAGGAAGCTGAAGGTCAGCATATATCCTCTTTAGGGTAGGATTATACAGAATCCTGAGTTTCAAGTCTATAGGTTAAGAACTGACTGATTTACAGAGGGTTGAATGCAGTGTTTTTACCTAACTGCAGGTGGGTAAAATCCAAACCATTTTAGGAGTAAATTTAACCACTTCCAGTTTCTCCAGGAAGCTTGAATCAGCACAGGTATTCCTCATAGTGGCCCGATGGATTGTCATTGAAGACAGTTTGATATGGTATTCATAACCCACATAGGTTTCAGGTTGAAGTTAGAGGAGCAGGCAATGTATTCCAATGGGGAGAGATGTCTTTGTAAACTGTTAGATGAAAACATCTGTTTTCACTGTTAAGAGTAATTCCACAAGGTCAAGGTTTGCACAGATCAGGAGGACCTTAAGATCGTTCCTGTGGTTGAATTGTGCTTCTAACCCTACCCGTTCTGCCGCTGTCACCCTAAGCACCTGAAATATAGGTCAGGCTTCATTTTGGGCATACTTTTTGCACGGTCGCTGAGGTCAGAGCGAGCTACGGTCAAGTGGGGCATCTCATTGAACTCGGCACGGCCTAGAGATTATGGTGATGCCATTGCAGGCTCTGTGTGTCTATAAGCCTCACACTGTGTCACTCCATCCTAGCTGTGTGTGTGTGTGTGAGTTTTTCTTGGACATCTGTTGGGAGAATTGACTGATTTACAGTTCATCAGGGTTTCCTAATCACACATAAGAAATTATGGAAAGAAGTGACATTTTAACCCTTCAAACAGCCCCTATGAACACAATTTAAGGCCCTACCGGTTGGCACAGGAAGCTGAAGGTCAGCATATATCCTCTTTAGGGTAGGATTATACAGAATCCTGAGTTTCAAGTCTATAGGTTAAGAACTGACTGATTTACAGAGGTTTGAATGCAGTGTTTTTACCTATCTGCAGGTGGGTAAAATCCAAACCATTTTAGGGTAAATTTAACCACTTCCAGTTTCTCCAGGAAGCTTCGAATCAGCACAGGTATTCCTCATAGTGGCCCGATGGATTGTCATTGAAGACAGTTTGATATGGTATTCATAACCCACATAGGCTTCAGGTTGAAGTTAGAGGAGCAGGCAATGTATTCCAATGGGGAGAGATGTCTTTGTAAACTGTTAGATGAAAACATCTGTTTTCACTGTTAAGGAAGTAATTCCACAAGGTCAAGGTTTGCACAGATCGGGAGGACCTTAAGATCGTTCCTGTGGTTGAATTGTGCTTCTAACCCTACCCGTTCTGCCGCTGTCACCCTAAGCACCTGAAATATAGGTCAGGCTTCATTTTGGGCATACTTTTTGCACGGTCGCTGAGGTCAGAAGCGAGCTACGGTCAAGTGGGGCATCTCATTGAACTCGGCACGGCCTAGAGATTATGGTGATGCCATTGCAGGCTCTGTGTGTCTATAAGCCTCACACTGTGTCACTCCATCCTAGCTGTGTGTGTGTGTGTGAGTTTTTCTTGGACATCTGTTGGGAGAATTGACTGATTTACAGTTCATCAGGGTTTCCTAATCACACATAAGAAATTATGGAAAGAAGTGACATTTTTAACCCTTCGAAACAGCCCCTATGAACACAATTTAAGGCCCTACCGGTTGGCACAGGAAGCTGAAGGTCAGCATATATCCTCTTTAGGGTAGGATTATACAGAATCCTGAGTTTCAAGTCTATAGGTTAAGAACTGACTGATTTACAGAGGGTTGAATGCAGTGTTTTTACCTAACTGCAGGTGGGTAAAATCCAAACCATTTTAGGGTAAATTTAACCACTTCCAGTTTCTCCAGGAAGCTTCGAATCAGCACAGGTATTCCTCATAGTGGCCCGATGGATTGTCATTGAAGACAGTTTGATATGGTATTCATAACCCACATAGGTTTCAGGTTGAAGTTAGAGGAGCAGGCAATGTATTCCAATGGGGAGAGATGTCTTTGTAAACTGTTAGATGAAAACATCTGTTTTCACTGTTAAGGGGTAATTCCACAAGGTCAAGGTTTGCACAGATCGGGAGGACCTTAAGATCGTTCCTGTGGTTGAATTGTGCTTCTAACCCTACCCGTTCTGCCGCTGTCACCCTAAGCACCTGAAATATAGGTCAGGCTTCATTTTGGGCATACTTTTTTGCACGGTCGCTGAGGTCAGAGCGAGCTACGGTCAAGTGGGGCATCTCATTGAACTCGGCACGGCCTAGAGATTATGGTGATGCCATTGCAGGCTCTGTGTGTCTATAAGCCTCACACTGTGTCACTCCATCCTAGCTGTGTGTGTGTGTGTGAGTTTTTTCTTGGACATCTGTTGGGAGAATTGACTGATTTACAGTTCATCAGGGTTTCCTAATCACACATAAGAAATTATGGAAAGAAGTGACATTTTAACCCTTCAAACAGCCCCTATGAACACAATTTAAGGCCCTACCGGTTGGCACAGGAAGCTGAAGGTCAGCATATATCCTCTTTAGGGTAGGATTATACAGAATCCTGAGTTTCAAGTCTATAGGTTAAGAACTGACTGATTTACAGAGGTTTGAATGCAGTGTTTTTACCTATCTGCAGGTGGGTAAAATCCAAACCATTTTAGGAGTAAATTTAACCACTTCCAGTTTCTCCAGGAAGCTTGAATCAGCACAGGTATTCCTCATAGTGGCCCGATGGATTGTCATTGAAGACAGTTTGATATGGTATTCATAACCCACATAGGCTTCAGGTTGAAGTTAGAGGAGCAGGCAATGTATTCCAATGGGGAGAGATGTCTTTGTAAACTGTTAGATGAAAACATCTGTTTTCACTGTTAAGGGTAATTCCACAAGGTCAAGGTTTGCACAGATCAGGAGGACCTTAAGATCGTTCCTGTGGTTGAATTGTGCTTCTAACCCTACCCGTTCTGCCGCTGTCACCCTAAGCACCTGAAATATAGGTCAGGCTTCATTTTGGGCATACTTTTTGCACGGTCGCTGAGGTCAGAGCGAGCTACGGTCAAGTGGGGCATCTCATTGAACTCGGCACGGCCTAGAGATTATGGTGATGCCATTGCAGGCTCTGTGTGTCTATAAGCCTCACACTGTGTCACTCCATCCTAGCTGTGTGTATTTGTGAGTTTTGTCTTGGACATCTGTTGGGAGAATTGACTGATTTACAGTTCATCAGGGTTTCCTAATCACACATAAGAAATTATGGAAAGAAGTGACATTTTTAACCCTTCGAAACAGCCCCTATGAACACAATTTAAGGCCCTACCGGTTGGCACAGGAAGCTGAAGGTCAGCATATATCCTCTTTAGGGTAGGATTATACAGAATCCTGAGTTTCAAGTCTATAGGTTAAGAACTGACTGATTTAAAGAGGGTTGAATGCAGTGTTTTTACCCAACTGCAGGTGCGTAAAATCCAAACCATTTTACGGTAAATTTAACCACTTCCAGTTTCTCCAGGAAGCTTCGAATCAGCACAGGTATTCCTCATAGTGGCCCGATGGATTGTCATTGAAGACAGTTTGATATGGTATTCATAACCCACATAGGCTTCAGGTTGAAGTTAGAGGAGCAGGCAATGTATTCCAATGGGGAGAGATGTCTTTGTAAACTGTTAGATGAAAACATCTGTTTTCACTGTTAAGGGTTAATTCCACAAGGTCAAGGTTTGCACAGATCGGGAGGACCTTAGGAACGTTGCTGTGGTTGAACTGTGCTTCTAACCCTACCCGTTCTGCTGCTGTCACCCTAAGCACCTGAAATATAGGTCAGGCTTCATTTTGGGCATACTTTTTTGCACGGTCGCTGAGGTCAGAGCGAGCTACGGTCAAGTGGGGCAACTCATTGAACTCTACACGGCCTAGAGATTATGGTGATGCCATTGCAGGCTCTGTGTGTCTATAAGCCTCACACTGTGTCACTCCATCCTAGCTGTGTGTATTTGTGAGTTTTGTCTTGGACATCTGTTGGGAGAATTGACTGATTTACAGTTCATCAGGGTTTCCTAATCACACATAAGAAATTATGGAAAGAAGTGACATTTTTAACCCTTCGAAACAGCCCCTATGAACACAATTTAAGGCCCTACCGGTTGGCACAGGAAGCTGAAGGTCAGCATATATCCTCTTTAGGGTAGGATTATACAGAATCCTGAGTTTCAAGTCTATAGGTTAAGAACTGACTGATTTACAGAGGTTTGAATGCAGTGTTTTTACCTATCTGCAGGTGGGTAAAATCCAAACCATTTTAGGGTAAATTTAACCACTTCCAGTTTCTCCAGGAATCTTCGAATCAGCACAGGTATTCCTCATAGTGGCCCGATGGATTGTCATTGAAGACAGTTTGATATGGTATTCATAACCCACATAGGCTTCAGGTTGAAGTTAGAGGAGCAGGCAATGTATTCCAATGGGGAGAGATGTCTTTGTAAACTGTTAGATGAAAACATCTGTTTTCACTGTTAAGGGGTAATTCCACAAGGTCAAGGTTTGCACAGATCGGGAGGACCTTAAGATCGTTCCTGTTGTTGAATTGTGCTTCTAACCCTACCCGTTCTGCCGCTGTCACCATAAGCACCTGAAATATAGGTCAGGCTTCATTTTGGGCATACTTTTTTGCACGGTCGCTGAGGTCAGAGCGAGCTACGGTCAAGTGGGGCATCTCATTGAACTCGGCACGGCCTAGAGATTATGGTGATGCCATTGCAGGCTCTGTGTGTCCATAAACCTCACACTGTGTCACTCCATCCTAGCTGTGTGTATTTGTGAGTTTTGTCTTGGACATCTGTTGGGAGAATTGACTGATTTACAGTTCATGAGGGTTTCCTAATCACAAATAAGAAATTATGGAAAGAAGTGACATTTTTAACCCTTCGAAACAGCCCCTATGACCACAATTTAAGGCCCTACCGGTTGGCACAGGAAGCTGAAGGTCAGCATATATCCTCTTTAGGGTAGGATTATACAGAATCCTGAGTTTCAAGTCTATAGGTTAAGAACTGACTGATTTAAAGAGGGTTGAATGCAGTGTTTTTACCTAACTGCAGGTGGGTAAAATCCAAACCATTTTAGGGTAAATTTAACCACTTCCAGTTTCTCCAGGAAGCTTCGAATCAGCACAGGTATTCCTCATAGTGGCCCGATGGATTGTCATTGAAGACAGTTTGATATGGTATTCATAACCCACATAGGCTTCAGGTTGAAGTTAGAGGAGCAGGCAATGTATTCCAATGGGGAGAGATGTCTTTGTAAACTGTTAGATGAAAACATCTGTTTTCACTGTTAAGGGTTAATTCCACAAGGTCAAGGTTTTCACAGATCGGGAGGACCTTAGGAACGTTGCTGTGGTTGAACTGTGCTTCTAACCCTACCCGTTCTGCCGCTGTCACCCTAAGCACCTGAAATTTTGGTCAGGCTTCATTTTGGGCATACTTTTTTGCACGGTCGCTGAGGTCAGAGCGAGCTACGGTCAAGTGGGGCATCTCATTGAACTCGGCACGGCCTAGAGATTATGGTGATGCCATTGCAGGCTCTGTGTGTCTATAAGCCTCACACTGTGTCACTCCATCCTAGCTGTGTGTATTTGTGAGTTTTGTCTTGGACATCTGTTGGGAGAATTGACTGATTTACAGTTCATGAGGGTTTCCTAAGCACACGTAAGAAATTATGGAAAGAAGTGACATTTTTAACCATTCGAAACAGCCCCTATGACCACAATTTAAGGCCCTACCGGTTGGCACAGGAAGCTGAAGGTCAGCATATATCCTCTTTAGGGTAGGATTATACAGAATCCTGAGTTTCAAGTCTATAGGTTAAGAACTGACTGATTTAAAGAGGGTTGAATGCAGTGTTTTTACCTAACTGCAGGTGGGTAAAATCCAAACCATTTTAGGGTAAATTTAACCACTTCCAGTTTCTCCAGGAAGCTTCGAATCAGCACAGGTATTCCTCATAGTGGCCCGATGGATTGTCATTGAAGACAGTTTGATATGGTATTCATAACCCACATAGGCTATAGGTCAGGCTTCATTTTGGGCATACTTTTTTGCACGGTCGCTGAGGTCAGAGCGAGCTACGGTCAAGTGGGGCATCTCATTGAACTCGGCACGGCCTAGAGATTATGGTGATTCCATTGCAGGCTCTGTGTGTCTATAAGCCTCACACTGTGTCACTCCATCCTAGCTGTGTGTATGTGTGAGTTTTTTCTTGGACATCTGTTGGGAGAATTGACTGATTTACAGTTCATGAGGGTTTCCTAAGCACACATAAGAAATTATGGAAAGAAGTAAAATTTTTAACCATTCGAAACAGCCCCTATGAACACAATTTAAGGCTCTTCCGGTTGGCACAGGAAGCTGAAAGTCAACATATATCTTCTATGGGGTAGGATTTTACAGAATCCTGAGTTTCAAGTCTATAGGTTAAGAACTGACTGATTTAAAGAGGGTTGAATGCAGTGTTTTTACCTAACTGCAGGTGGGTAAAATCCAAACCATTTTAGGGTAAATTTAACCACTTCCAGTTTCTCCAGGAAGCTTCGAATCAGCACAGGTATTCCTCATAGTGGCCCGATGGATTGTCATTGAAGACAGTTTGATATGGTATTCATAACCCACATAGGCTTCAGGTTGAAGTTAGAGGAGCAGGCAATGTATTCCAATGGGGAGAGATGTCTTTGTAAACTGTTAGATGAAAACATCTGTTTTCACTGTTAAGGGTTAATTCCACAAGGTCAAGGTTTGCACAGATCGGGAGGACCTTAGGAACGTTGCTGTGGTTGAACTGTGCTTCTAACCCTACCCGTTCTGCCGCTGTCACCCTAAGCACCTGAAATATAGGTCAGGCTTCATTTTGGGCATACTTTTTTGCACGGTCGCTGAGGTCAGAGCGAGCTACGGTCAAGTGGGGCATCTCATTGAACTCGGCACGGCCTAGAGATTATGGTGATTCCATTGCAGGCTCTGTGTGTCTATAAGCCTCACACTGTGTCACTCCATCCTAGCTGTGTGTATGTGTGAGTTTTTTCTTGGACATCTGTTGGGAGAATTGACTGATTTACAGTTCATGAGGGTTTCCTAAGCACACATAAGAAATTATGGAAAGAAGTAACATTTTTAACCATTCGAAACAGCCCCTATGAACACAATTTAAGGCTCTTCCGGTTGGCACAGGAAGCTGAAGTTGAAAGTCAACATATTGAAGTTGAAAGTCAACATATATCTTCTATGGGGTAGGATTTTACAGAATCCTGAGTTTCAAGTCTATACGTTAAGATCTGACTGACTTACAGAGGGTTGAATGCAGTGTTTTTACCTATCTGCAGGTGGGTAAAATCCAAACCCTTTTAGGGTAAATTTAACCACTTCCAGTTTCTCCAGGAAGCTTAGAATCAGCACAGGTATTCCTCATAGTGGCCCGATGGATTGTCATTGAAGACAGTTTGATATGGCATTCATAACCCACATAGGCTTCAGGTTGAAGTCAGAGGAGCAAGCAATGTATTCCAATGGGGAGATATGTCTATAAAAACTGATAGATGAAAACACCCTGTTTTCACTGTTAAGGGTTAATTCCACAAGGTCAAGGTTTGCATAGATCGGGAGGACCTTAGGAACGTTCCTGTGGTTGAATTGTGCATCTAACCCTACCCGTTCTGCCGCTGTCACCCTAAGCACCTGAAATATAGGTCAGGCTTCATTTTGGGCATACTTTTTTGCACGGTCGCTGAGGTCAGAGCGAGCTACGGTCAAGTGGGGCATCTCATTGAACTCGGCACGGCCTAGAGATTATGGTGATTCCATTGCAGGCTCTGTGTGTCTATAAGCCTCACACTGTGTCACTCCATCCTAGCTGTGTGTGTGTGAGTTTTTTCTTGGACATCTGTTGGGAGAATTGACTGATTTACAGTTCATGAGGGTTTCCTAAGCACACATAAGAAATTATGGAAAGAAGTGACATTTTTAACCCTTCGAAACAGCCCCTATGACCACAATTTAAGGCCCTACCGGTTGGCACAGGAAGCTGAAGGTCAGCATATAGCCTCTTTAGGGTAGGATTATACAGAATCCTGAGTTTCAAGTCTATAGGTTAAGAACTGACTGATTTACAGAGGGTTGAATGCAGTGTTTTTACCTAACTGCAGGTGGGTAAAATCCAAACCATTTTAGGGTAAATTTAACCACTTCCAGTTTCTCCAGGAAGCTTAGAATCAGCACAGGTATTCCTCATAGTGGCCCGATGGATTGTCATTGAAGACAGTTTGATATGGCATTCATAACCCACATAGGCTTCAGGTTGAAGTCAGAGGAGTAAGCAATGTATTCCAATGGGGAGATATGTCTATATAAACTGATAGATGAAAACACCCTGTTTTCACTGTTAAGGGTTAATTCCACAAGGTCAAGGTTTGCACAGATTGGGAGGACCTTAGGAACGTTCCTGTGGTTGAATTGTGCATCTAACCCTACACGTTCTGCCGCTGTCACCCTAAGCACCTGAAATATAGGTCAGGCTTCATTTTGGGCATACTTTTTTGCACGGTCGCTGAGGTCAGAGCGAGCTACGGTCAAGTGGGGCATCTCATTGAACTCGGCACGGCCTAGAGATTATGGTGATTCCATTGCAGGCTCTGTGTGTCTATAAGCCTCACACTGTGTCACTCCATCCTAGCTGTGTGTATGTGTGAGTTTTTTCTTGGACATCTGTTGGGAGAATTGACTGATTTACAGTTCATGAGGGTTTCCTAAGCACACATAAGAAATTATGGAAAGAAGTAACATTTTTAACCATTCGAAACAGCCCCTATGAACACAATTTAAGGCTCTTCCGGTTGGCACAGGAAGCTGAAAGTCAACATATATCTTCTATGGGGTAGGATTTTACAGAATCCTGAGTTTCAAGTCTATAGGTTAAGAACTGACTGACTTACAGAGGGTTGAATGCAGTGTTTTTACCTATCTGCAGGTGGGTAAAATCCAAACCCTTTTAGGGTAAATTTAACCACTTCCAGTTTCTCCAGGAAGCTTAGAATCAGCACAGGTATTCCTCATAGTGGCCCGATGGATTGTCATTGAAGACAGTTTGATATGGCATTCATAACCCACATAGGCTTCAGGTTGAAGTCAGAGGAGTAAGCAATGTATTCCAATGGGGAGATATGTCTATATAAACTGATAGATGAAAACACCCTGTTTTCACTGTTAAGGGTTAATTCCACAAGGTCAAGGTTTGCACAGATTGGGAGGACCTTAGGAACGTTCCTGTGGTTGAATTGTGCATCTAACCCTACCCGTTCTGCCGCTGTCACCCTAAGCACCTGAAATATAGGTCAGGCTTCATTTTGGGCATACTTTTTTGCACGGTCACTGAGGTCAGAGCGAGCTACGGTCAAGTGGGGCATCTCATTGAACTCGGCACGGCCTAGAGATTATGGTGATTCCATTGCAGGCTCTGTGTGTCTATAAGCCTCACACTGTGTCACTCCATCCTAGCTGTGTGTATGTGTGAGTTTTTTCTTGGACATCTGTTGGGAGAATTGACTGATTTACAGTTCATGAGGGTTTCCTAAGCACACATAAGAAATTATGGAAAGAAGTAACATTTTTAACCATTCGAAACAGCCCCTATGAACACAATTTAAGGCTCTTCCGGTTGGCACAGGAAGCTGAAAGTCAACATATATCTTCTATGGGGTAGGATTTTACAGAATCCTGAGTTTCAAGTCTATAGGTTAAGAACTGACTGATTTAAAGAGGGTTGAATGCAGTGTTTTTACCTAACTGCAGGTGGGTAAAATCCAAACCATTTTAGGGTAAATTTAACCACTTCCAGTTTCTCCAGGAAGCTTCGAATCAGCACAGGTATTCCTCATAGTGGCCCGATGGATTGTCATTGAAGACAGTTTGATATGGTATTCATAACCCACATAGGCTTCAGGTTGAAGTTAGAGGAGCAGGCAATGTATTCCAATGGGGAGAGATGTCTTTGTAAACTGTTAGATGAAAACATCTGTTTTCTCTGTTAAGGGTTAATTCCACAAGGTCAAGGTTTGCACAGATCGGGAGGACCTTAGGAACGTTGCTGTGGTTGAACTGTGCTTCTAACCCTACCCGTTCTGCCGCTGTCACCCTAAGCACCTGAAATATAGGTCAGGCTTCATTTTGGGCATACTTTTTTGCACGGTCGCTGAGGTCAGAAGCGAGCTACGGTCAAGTGGGGCATCTCATTGAACTCCGGCACGGCCTAGAGATTATGGTGATTCCATTGCAGGCTCTGTGTGTCTATAAGCCTCACACTGTGTCACTCCATCCTAGCTGTGTGTATGTGTGAGTTTTTTCTTGGACATCTGTTGGGAGAATTGACTGATTTACAGTTCATGAGGGTTTCCTAAGCACACATAAGAAATTATGGAAAGAAGTAACATTTTTAACCATTCGAAACAGCCCCTATGAACACAATTTAAGGCTCTTCCGGTTGGCACAGGAAGCTGAAAGTCAACATATATCTTCTATGGGGTAGGATTTTACAGAATCCTGAGTTTCAAGTCTATACGTTAAGATCTGACTGACTTACAGAGGGTTGAATGCAGTGTTTTTACCTATCTGCAGGTGGGTAAAATCCAAACCCTTTTAGGAGTAAATTTAACCACTTCCAGTTTCTCCAGGAAGCTTAGAATCAGCACAGGTATTCCTCATAGTGGCCCGATGGATTGTCATTGAAGACAGTTTGATATGGCATTCATAACCCACATAGGCTTCAGGTTGAAGTCAGAGGAGTAAGCAATGTATTCCAATGGGGAGATATGTCTATATAAACTGATAGATGAAAACACCCTGTTTTCACTGTTAAGGGTTAATTCCACAAGGTCAAGGTTTGCACAGATTGGGAGGACCTTAGGAACGTTCTTGTGGTTGAATTGTGCATCTAACCCTACCCGTTCTGCCGCTGTCACCCTAAGCACCTGAAATAAAGGTCAGGCTTCATTTTGGGCATACTTTTTGCACGGTCGCTGAGGTCAGAAGCGAGCTACGGTCAAGTGGGGCATCTCATTGAACTCGGCACGGCCTAGAGATTATGGTGATGCCATTGCAGGCTCTGTGTGTCTATAAGCCTCACACTGTGTCACTCCATCCTAGCTGTGTGTATGTGTGAGTTTTTTCTTGGACATCTGTTGGGAGAATTGACTGATTTACAGTTCATGAGGGTTTCCTAAGCACACATAAGAAATTATGGACAGAAGTAACATTTTTAACCATTCGAAACAGCCCCTATGACCACAATTTAAGGCTCTTCCGGTTTGCACAAGAAGCTGAAAGTCAACATATATCTTCTATGGGGTAGGATTTTACAGAATCCTGAGTTTCAAGTCTATAGGTTAAGAACTGACTGATTTAAAGAGGGTTGAATGCAGTGTTTTACCTAACTGCAGGTGGGTAAAATCCAAACCATTTTAGGGTAAATTTAACCACTTCCAGTTTCTCCAGGAAGCTTGAATCAGCACAGGTATTCCTCATAGTGGCCCGATGGATTGTCATTGAAGACAGTTTGATATGGTATTCATAACCCACATAGGCTTCAGGTTGAAGTTAGAGGAGCAGGCAATGTATTCCAATGGGGAGAGATGTCTTTGTAAACTGTTAGATGAAAACATCTGTTTTCACTGTTAAGGGTTAATTCCACAAGGTCAAGGTTTGCACAGATCGGGAGGACCTTAGGAACGTTGCTGTGGTTGAACTGTGCTTCTAACCCTACCCGTTCTGCCGCTGTCACCCTAAGCACCTGAAATATAGGTCAGGCTTCATTTTGGGCATACTTTTTTGCACGGTCGCTGAGGTCAGAGCGAGCTACGGTCAAGTGGGGCATCTCATTGAACTCGGCACGGCCTAGAGATTATGGTGATTCCATTGCAGGCTCTGTGTGTCTATAAGCCTCACACTGTGTCACTCCATCCTAGCTGTGTGTATGTGTGAGTTTTTCTTGGACATCTGTTGGGAGAATTGACTGATTTACAGTTCATGAGGGTTTCCTAAGCACACATAAGAAATTATGGAAAGAAGTAACATTTTTAACCATTCAGAAACAGCCCCTATGAACACAATTTAAGGCTCTTCCGGTTGGCACAGGAAGCTGAAAGTCAACATATATCTTCTATGGGGTAGGATTTTACAGAATCCTGAGTTTCAAGTCTATACGTTAAGATCTGACTGACTTACAGAGGGTTGAATGCAGTGTTTTTACCTATCTGCAGGTGGGTAAAATCCAAACCCTTTTAGGGTAAATTTAACCACTTCCAGTTTCTCCAGGAAGCTTAGAATCAGCACAGGTATTCCTCATAGTGGCCCGATGGATTGTCATTGAAGACAGTTTGATATGGCATTCATAACCCACATAGGCTTCAGGTTGAAGTCAGAGGAGTAAGCAATGTATTCCAATGGGGAGATATGTCTATATAAACTGATAGATGAAAACACCCTGTTTTCACTGTTAAGGGTTAATTCCACAAGGTCAAGGTTTGCACAGATTGGGAGGACCTTAGGAACGTTCCTGTGGTTGAATTGTGCATCTAACCCTACCCGTTCTGCCGCTGTCACCCTAAGCACCTGAAATATAGGTCAGGCTTCATTTTGGGCATACTTTTTTGCACGGTCGCTGAGGTCAGAGCGAGCTACGGTCAAGTGGGGCATCTCATTGAACTCGGCACGGCCTAGAGATTATGGTGATTCCATTGCAGGCTCTGTGTGTCTATAAGCCTCACACTGTGTCACTCCATCCTAGCTGTGTGTGTGTGAGTTTTTTCTTGGACATCTGTTGGGAGAATTGACTAATTTACAGTTCATGAGGGTTTCCTAAGCACACATAAGAAATTATGGAAAGAAGTGACATTTTTAACCCTTCAAACAGCCCCTATGACCACAATTTAAGGCCCTACCGGTTGGCACAGGAAGCTGAAGGTCAGCATATAGCCTCTTTAGGGTAGGATTATACAGAATCCTGAGTTTCAAGTCTATAGGTTAAGAACTGACTGATTTACAGAGGGTTGAATGCAGTGTTTTTACCTAACTGCAGGTGGGTAAAATCCAAACCATTTTAGGGTAAATTTAACCACTTCCAGTTTCTCCAGGAAGCTTAGAATCAGCACAGGTATTCCTCATAGTGGCCCGATGGATTGTCATTGAAGACAGTTTGATATGGCATTCATAACCCACATAGGCTTCAGGTTGAAGTCAGAGGAGTAAGCAATGTATTCCAATGGGGAGATATGTCTATATAAACTGATAGATGAAAACACCCTGTTTTCACTGTTAAGGGTTAATTCCACAAGGTCAAGGTTTGCATAGATCGGGAGGACCTTAGGAACGTTCTTGTGGTTGAATTGTGCATCTAACCCTACCCGTTCTGCCGCTGTCACCCTAAGCACCTGAAATATAGGTCAGGCTTCATTTTGGGCATTCTTTTTGCACGGTCGCTGAGGTCAGAGCGAGCTACGGTCAAGTGGGGCATCTCATTGAACTCGGCACGGCCTAGAGATTATGGTGATTCCATTGCAGGCTCTGTGTGTCTATAAGCCTCACACTGTGTCACTCCATCCTAGCTGTGTGTGTGTGAGTTTTTTCTTGGACATCTGTTGGGAGAATTGACTGATTTACAGTTCATGAGGGTTTCCTAAGCACACATAAGAAATTATGGAAAGAAGTGACATTTTTAACCCTTCGAAACAGCCCCTATGACCACAATTTAAGGCCCTACCGGTTGGCACAGGACGCTGAAGGTCAGCATATAGCCTCTTTAGGGTAGGATTATACAGAATCCTGAGTTTCAAGTCTATAGGTTAAGAACTGACTGATTTACAGAGGGTTGAATGCAGTGTTTTTACCTAACTGCAGGTGGGTAAAATCCAAACCATTTTAGGAGTAAATTTAACCACTTCCAGTTTCTCCAGGAAGCTTAGAATCAGCACAGGTATTCCTCATAGTGGCCCGATGGATTGTCATTGAAGACAGTTTGATATTGCATTCATAACCCACATAGGCTTCAGGTTGAAGTCAGAGGAGTAAGCAATGTATTCCAATGGGGAGATATGTCTATATAAACTGATAGATGAAAACACACTGTTTTCACTGTTAAGGGTTAATTCCACAAGGTCAAGGTTTGCACAGATTGGGAGGACCTTAGGAACGTTCCTGTGGTTGAATTGTGCATCTAACCCTACCCGTTCTGCCGCTGTCACCCTAAGCACCTGAAATATAGGTCAGGCTTCATTTTGGGCCTACTTTTTTGCACGGTCGCTGAGGTCAGAGCGAGCTACGGTCAAGTGGGGCATCTCATTGAACTCGGCACGGCCTAGAGATTATGGTGATTCCATTGCAGGCTCTGTGTGTCTATAAGCCTCACACTGTGTCACTCCATCCTAGCTGTGTGTGTGTGAGTTTTTTCTTGGACATCTGTTGGGAGAATTGACTGATTTACAGTTCATGAGGGTTTCCTAAGCACACATAAGAAATTATGGAAAGAAGTGACATTTTTAACCCTTCGAAACAGCCCCTATGACCACAATTTAAGGCCCTACCGGTTGGCACAGGACGCTGAAGGTCAGCATATAGCCTCTTTAGGGTAGGATTATACAGAATCCTGAGTTTCAAGTCTATAGGTTAAGAACTGACTGATTTACAGAGGGTTGAATGCAGTGTTTTTACCTAACTGCAGGTGGGTAAAATCCAAACCATTTTAGGGTAAATTTAACCACTTCCAGTTTCTCCAGGAAGCTTAGAATCAGCACAGGTATTCCTCATAGTGGCCCGATGGATTGTCATTGAAGACAGTTTGATATGGCATTCATAACCCACATAGGCTTCAGGTTGAAGTCAGAGGAGTAAGCAATGTATTCCAATGGGGAGATATGTCTATATAAACTGATAGATGAAAACACACTGTTTTCACTGTTAAGGGTTAATTCCACAAGGTCAAGGTTTGCACAGATTGGGAGGACCTTAGGAACGTTCCTGTGGTTGAATTGTGCATCTAACCCTACCCGTTCTGCCGCTGTCACCCTAAGCACCTGAAATATAGGTCAGGCTTCATTTTGGGCCTACTTTTTGCCACGGTCGCTGAGGTCAGAGCGAGCTACGGTCAAGTGGGGCATCTCATTGAACTCGGCACGGCCTAGAGATTATGGTGATTCCATTGCAGGCTCTGTGTGTCTATAAGCCTCACACTGTGTCACTCCATCCTAGCTGTGTGTGTGTGAGTTTTTTCTTGGACATCTGTTGGGAGAATTGACTGATTTACAGTTCATGAGGGTTTCCTAAGCACACATAAGAAATTATGGAAAGAAGTGACATTTTTAACCCTTCGAAACAGCCCCTATGACCACAATTTAAGGCCCTACCGGTTGGCACAAGAAGCTGAAGGTCAGCATATATCCTCTTTAGGGTAGGATTATACAGAATCCTGAGTTTCAAGTCTATAGGTTAAGAACTGACTGATTTACAGAGGGTTGAATGCAGTGTTTTTACCTAACTGCAGGTGGGTAAAATCCAAACCATTTTAGGGTAGATTTAACCACTTCCAGTTTCTCCAGGAAGCTTCGAATCAGCACAGGTATTCCTCATAGTGGCCCGATGGATTGTCATTGAAGACAGTTTGATATGGTATTCATAACCCACATAGGCTTCAGGTTGAAGTTAGAGGAGCAGGCAATGTATTCCAATGGGGAGAGATGTCTTTGTAAACTGTTAGATGAAAACATCTGTTTTCACTGTTGAGGGGTAATTTCACAAGGTCAAGGTTTGCACAGATCAGGAGGACCTTAGGATAGTTCCTGTGGTTGAATTGTGCTTCTAACCCTACCCGTTCTGCCGCTGTCACCCTAAGCACCTGAAATATAGGTCAGGCTTCATTTTGGGCATACTTTTTTGCACGGTCGCTGAGGTCAGAGCGAGCTACGGTCAAGTGGGGCATCTCATTGAACTCGGCACGGCGTAGAGATTATGGTGATGCCATTGCAGGCTCTGTGTGTCTATAAGCCTCACACTGTGTCACTCCATCCTAGCTGTGTGTATGTGTGAGTTTTTTCTTGGACATCTGTTGGGAGAATTGACTGATTTACAGTTCATGAGGGTTTCCTAAGCACACATAAGAAATTATGGAAAGAAGTAACATTTTTAACCATTCGAAACAGCCCCTATGACCACAATTTAAGGCTCTTCCGGTTTGCACAAGAAGCTGAAAGTCAACATATATCTTCTATGGGGTAGGATTTTACAGAATCCTGAGTTTCAAGTCTATAGGTTAAGAACTGACTGATTTACAGAGGGTTGAATGCAGTGTTTTTACCTATCTGCAGGTGGGTAAAATCCAAACCATTTTAGGGTAAATTTAACCACTTCCAGTTTCTCCAGGAAGCTTAGAATCAGCACGGGTATTCCTCATAGTGGCCCGATGGATTGTCATTGAAGACAGTTTGATATGGCATTCATAACCCACATAGGCTTCAGGTTGAAGTCAGAGGAGCAAGCAATGTATTCCAATGGGGAGATATGTCTATATAAACTGATAGATGAAAACACCCTGTTTTCACTGTTAAGGGTTAATTCCACAAGGTCAAGGTTTGCACAGATTGGGAGGACCTTAGGAACGTTCCTGTGGTTGAATTGTGCTTCTAACCCTACCCGTTCTGCCGCTGTCACCCTAAGCACCTGAAATATAGGTCAGGCTTCATTTTGGGCATACTTTTTGCACGGTCGCTGAGGTCAGAAGCGAGCTACGGTCAAGTGGGGCATCTCATTGAACTCGCACGGCCTAGAGATTATGGTGATGCCATTGCAGGCTCTGTGTGTCTATAAGCCTCACACTGTGTCACTCCATCCTAGCTGTGTGTATGTGTGAGTTTTGTCTTGGACATCTGTTGGGAGAATTGACTGATTTACAGTTCATGAGGGTTTCCTAAGCACACATAAGAAATTATGGAAAGAAGTAACATTTTTAACCATTCGAAACAGCCCCAATGACCACAATTGAAGGCTCTTCCGGTTGGCAAAAGAAGCTGAAAGTCAACATATATCTTCTATAGGTTAGGATTTTACAGAATCCTGAGTTTCAAGTCTATACGTTAAGAACTGACTGATTTAGAGAGTGTTGAATGCAGTGTTTTTACCTATCTGCAGGTGGGTAAAATCAAAAAATGTTAGGGTAAATTTAACCACTTCCAGTTTCTCCAGGAAGCTTAGAATCAGCACAGGTATTCCTCATAGTGGCCCGATGGATTGTCATTGAAGACAGTTTGATATGGCATTCATAACCCACATAGGCTTAAGGTTGAAGTTAGAGGAGAAGGCAATGTATTCCAATTGCGAGAGACGACTTTGTAAACTGTTAGATGAAAACACCCTGTTTTCAATGTTAAGGGTTAATTCCACAAGGTCAAGGTTTGCACAGATCGGGAGGACCTTAGGAACGTTCCTGTGGTTGAATTGTGCTTCTAACCCTACCCGTTCTGCCGCTGTCACCCTAAGCACCTGAAATATAGGTCAGGCTTCATTTTGGGCCTGATTATTTTGATCGGTCGCTGAGGTCAGAGCGAGCTACGGTCAAGTCGGGCATCTCGTTGAACTCGGCACGGCCTAGAGATTATGGTGATGCCATTGCAGGCTCTGTGTGTCTATAAGCCTCACACTGTGTCACTCCATCTTAGCTGTGTGTGTGTGTGAGTTTTTTCTTGGACATCTGTTGGGAGAATTGACTGATTTACAGTTCATGAGGGTTCCTAATCACACATAAGAAATTATGGAAAGAAGTGACATTTTTAACCCTTCGAAACAGCCCCTATGACCACAATTTAAGGCCCTACCGGTTGGCACAGGAAGCTGAAGGTCAGCATATATCCTCTTTAGGGTAGGATTATACAGAATCCTGAGTTTCAAGTCTATAGGTTAAGAACTGACTGATTTACAGAGGGTTGAATGCAGTGTTTTTACCTAACTGCAGGTGGGTAAAATCCAAACCATTTTAGGAGTAAATTTAACCACTTCCAGTTTCTCCAGGAAGCTTCGAATCAGCACAGGTATTCCTCATAGTGGCCCGATGGATTGTCATTGAAGACAGTTTGATATGGTATTCATAACCCACATAGGCTTCAGGTTGAAGTTAGAGGAGCAGGCAATGTATTCCAATGGGGAGAGATGTCTTTGTAAACTGTTAGATGAAAACAACTGTTTTCACTGTTAAGGGGTAATTCCACAAGGTCAAGGTTTGCACAGATCGGGAGGACCTTAGGAACGTTCCTGTGGTTCAATTGTGCTTCTAACCCTACCCGTTCTGCCGCTGTCACCCTAAGCACCTGAAATATAGGTCAGGCTTCATTTTGGGCCTGATTATTTTGATCGGTCGCTGAGGTCAGAGCGAGCTACGGTCAAGTGGGGCATCTCATTGAACTCGGCACGGCCTAGAGATTATGGTGATGCCATTGCAGGCTCTGTGTGTCTATAAGCCTCACACTGTGTCACTCCATCCTAGCTGTGTGTGTGTGTGAGTTTTTTCTTGGACATCTGTTTGGAGAATTGACTAATTTACAGTTCATGAGGGTTTCCTAATCACACATAAGAAATTATGGAAAGAAGTGAAATTTTTAACCCTTCGAAACAGCCCCTATGAACACAATTTATGGCTCTTCCGGATGGCACAAGAAGCTGAAAGTCAACATATATCTTCTATAGGTTAGGATTTTACAGAATCCTGAGTTTCAAGTCTATACGTTAAGAACTGACTGATTTAGAGAGTGTTGAATGAAGTGTTTTTACCTATCTGCAGGTGGGTAAAATCAAAAAATGTTAGGGTAAATTTAACCACTTCCAGTTTCTCCAGGAAGCTTCGAATCAGCACAGGTATTCCTCATAGTGGCCCGATGGATTGTCATTGAAGACAGTTTGATATGGTGTTCATAACCCACATAGGCTTCAGGTTGAAGTTAGAGGAGCAGGCAATGTATTCCAATGGGGAGAGATGTCTTTGTAAACTGTTAGATGAAAACATCTGTTTTCACTGTAAAGGGGTAATTCCACAAGGTCAAGGTTTGCACAGATCGGGAGGACCTTAGGAACGTTCCTGTGGTTGAATTGTGCTTCTAACCCTACCCGTTCTGCCGCTGTCACCCTAAGCACCTGAAATATAGGTCAGGCTTCATTTTGGGCATACTTTTTTGCACGGTCGCTGAGGTCAGAGCGAGCTACGGTCAAGTGGGGCATCTCATTGAACTCGGCACGGCCTAGAGATTATGGTGATGCCATTGCAGGCTCTGTGTGTCTATAAGCCTCACACTGTGTCACTCCATCCTAGCTGTGTGTATGTGTGAGTTTTGTCTTGGACATCTGTTGGGAGAATTGACTGATTTACAGTTCATGAGGGTTTCCTAAGCACACATAAGAAATTATGGAAAGAAGTAACATTTTTAACCATTCGAAACAGCCCCTATGACCACAATTTAAGGCTCTTCCGGTTGGCAAAAGAAGCTGAAAGTCAACATATATCTTCTATAGGTTAGGATTTTACAAAATCCTGAGGTTCAAGTCTATACGTTAAGAACTGACTGATTTACAGAGGGTTGAATGCAGTGTTTTTACCTAACTGCAGGTGGGTAAAATCAAAAAATGTTAGGGTAAATTTAACCACTTCAAGTTTCTCCAGGAAGCTTAGAATCAGCACAGGTATTCCTCATAGTGGCCCGATGGATTGTCTTTGAAGACAGTTTGATATGGTGTTCATAACCCACATAGGCTTCAGGTTGAAGTTAGAGGAGCAGGCAATGTATTCCAATGGGGAGAGATGTCTTTGTAAACTGTTAGATGAAAACATCTGTTTTCACTGTTAAGGGGTAATTCCACAAGGTCAAGGTTTGCACAGATCGGGAGGACCTTAGGAACGTTCCTGTGGTTCAATTGTGCTTCTAACCAGACCCGTTCTGCCGCTGTCACCCTAAGCACATGAAATATAGGTCAGGCTTCATTTTGGGCCTGATTATTTTGATCGGTCGCTGAGGTCAGAGCGAGCTACGGTCAAGTGGGGCATCTCGTTGAACTCGGCACGGCCTAGAGATTATGGTGATGCCATTGCAGGCTCTGTGTGTCTATAAGCCTCACACTGTGTCACTCCATCCTAGCTGTGTGTGTGTGTGAGTTTTTTCTTGGACATCTTTTGGGAGAATTGACTGATTTACAGTTCATGAGGGTTTCCTAATCACACATAAGAAATTATGGAAAGAAGTGACATTTTTAACCCTTCGAAACAGCCCCTATGAACACAATTTATGGCTCTATCACCTTAGGAACGTTCCTGTGGTTGAATTGTGCTTCTAACCCTACCCGTTTTCTGCCGCTGTCACCCTAAGCACCTGAAATATAGGTCAGGCTTCATTTTGGGCCTGATTATTTTAATCGGTCGCTGAGGTCAGAGCGAGCTACGGTCAAGTGGGGCATCTCATTGAACTCGGCACGGCCTAGAGATTATGGTGATGCCATTGCAGGCTCTGTGTGTCTATAAGCCTCACACTGTGTCACTCCATCCTAGCTGTGTGTGTGTGTGTGAGTTTTTTCTTGGACATCTGTTGGGAGAATTGACTGATTTACAGTTCATGAGGGTTTCCTAATCACACATAAGAAATTATGGAAAGAAGTGACATTTTTAACCCTTCGAAACAGCCCCTATGACCACAATTTAAGGCCCTACCGGTTGGCACAGGAAGCTGAAGGTCAGCATATATCCTCTTTAGGGTAGGATTACACAGAATCCTGAGTTTCAAGTCTATAGGTTAAGAACTGACTGATTTACAGAGGGTTGAATGCAGTGTTTTTACCTAACTGCAGGTGGGTAAAATCCAAACCATTTTAGGGTAAATTTAACCACTTCCAGTTTCTCCAGGAAGCTTCGAATCAGCACAGGTATTCCTCATAGTGGCCCGATGGATTGTCATTGAAGACAGTTTGATTTGGCGTTCATAACCCACATAGGCTTCAGGTTGAAGTTAGAGGAGCAGGCAATGTATTCCAATGGGTAGAGATGTCTTTGTAAACTGTTAGATGAAAACATCTGTTTTCACTGTTAAGGGGTAATTCCACAAGGTCAAGGTTTGCACAGATCGGGAGGACCTTAGGAACGTTCCTGTGGTTGAATTGTGCTTCTAACCCTACCCGTTCTGCCGCTGTCACCCTAAGCACCTGAAATATAGGTCAGGCTTCATTTTGGGCATACTTTTTTGCACGGTCGCTGAGGTCAGAGCGAGCTACGGTCAAGTGGGGCATCTCATTGAACTCGGCACGGCCTAGAGATTATGGTGATGCCATTGCAGGCTCTGTGTGTCTATAAGCATCACACTGTGTCACTCCATCCTAGCTGTGTGTATTTGTGAGTTTTTTCTTGGACATTTGTTGGGAGAATTGACTGATTTACAGTTCATGAGGGTTTCTTAATCACACATAAGTAATTATGGAAAGAAGTGACATTTTTAACCCTTCGAAACAGCCCCTATGAACACAATTTAAGGCTCTACCGGTTGGCACAGGAAGCTGAAGGTCAGCATATATCCTCTTCAGGGTAGGATTATACAGAATCCTGAGTTTCAAGTCTATAGGTTAAGAACTGACTGATTTACAGAGGGTTGAATGCAGTGTTTTTACCTAACTGCAGGTGGGTAAAATCCAAACCATTTTAGGGTAAATTTAACCACTTCCAGTTTCTCCAGGAAGCTTCGAATCAGCACAGGTATTCCTCATAGAGGGCCCGATGGATTGTCATTGAAGACAGTTTGATATGGTATTCATAACCCACATAGGCTTCAGGTTGAAGTTAGAGGAGCAGGCAATGTATTCCAATGGGGAGAGATGTCTTTGTAAACTGTTAGATGAAAACATCTGTTTTCACTGTTAAGGGTTAATTCCACAAAGTCAAGGTTTGCACAGATCGGGAGGACCTTAGGAACGTTCCTGTGGTTGAATTGTGCTTCTAACCCTACCCGTTTTCTGCCGCTGTCACCCTAAGCACCTGAAATATAGGTCAGGCTTCATTTTGGGCTTGATTATTTTAATCGGTCGCTGAGGTCAGAGCGAGCTACGGTCAAGTGGGGCATCTCATTGAACTCGGCACGGCCTAGAGATTATGGTGATGCCATTGCAGGCTCTGTGTGTCTATAAGCCTCACACTGTGTCACTCCATCCTAGCTGTGTGTGTGTGTGAGTTTTTTCTTGGACATCTGTTGGGAGAATTGACTGATTTACAGTTCATGAGGGTTTCCTAATCACACATAAGAAATTATGGAAAGAAGTGACCTTTTTAACCCTTCGAAACAGCCCCTATGAACCAAATTTAAGGCCCTACCGGTTGGCACAGGAAGCTGAAGGTCAGCATATATCCTCCTCAGGGTAGGATTATACAGAATCCTGAGTTTCAAGTCTATAGGTTAAGAACTGACTGATTTACAGAGGGTTGAATGCAGTGTTTTTACCTATGAGGAAAATGAGGAAAAAAAATCCAGAAAATCACATTGTAGGATTTTTAATGAATTTATTTGCAAATTATGATGGAAAATAAGTATTTGGTCAATAACAAAAGTTTATCTCAATACTTTGTTATATACCCTTTGTTGGCAATGACAGAGGTCAAACGTTTTCTGTAAGTCTTCACAAGGTTTTCACACACTGTTGCTGGTATTTTGGCCCATTCCTCCATGCAGATCTCCTCTAGAGCAGTGATGTTTTGGGGCTGTCGCTGGGCAACACGGACTTTCAAAGATTTTCTATGGGGTTGAGATCTGGAGACTGGCTAGGCCACTCCAGGACCTTGAAATGCTTCTTCACGGCCACTCCTTCGTTGCCCGAGCGGTGTGTTTGGGATCATTGTCATGCTGAAAGACCCAGCCACGTTTCATCTTCAATGCCCTTGCTGATGGAAGATGGAACAGCCCCAAAGCATGATGTTTCCACCCCCATGCTTCACAGTAGGTATGGTGTTCTTTGGATGCAACTCAGCATTCTTTGTTTTACAAACACGACGAGTTGAGTTTTTACCAAAAAGTTCTATTTTGGTTTCATCTGACCATATGACATTCTCCCAATCCTCATCTGGATCATCCAAATGCTCTCTAGCAAACTTCAGACGGGCCTGAACATGTACTGGCTTAAGCAGGGGGACACGTCTGGCACTGCAGGATTTGAGTCCCTGGCGGCGTAGTGTGTTACTGATGGTAGGCTTTGTTACTTTGGTCCCAGCTCTCTGCAGGTCATTCACTAGGTCCCCGTGTGGTTCTGGGATTTTTGCTCACCGTTCTTGTGATCATTTTGACCCCACGGGGTGAGATCTTGCGTGGAGCCCCAGATCGAGGAAGATTATCAGTGGTCTTGTATGTCTTCCATTTCCTAATAATTTCTCCCACAGTTGATTTCTTCAAACCAAGCTGCTTACCTATTGCAGATTCAGTCTTCCCAACCTGGTGCAGGTCTACAATTTTGTTTCTGGTGTCCTTTGACAGCTCTTTGGTCTTGGCCATAGTGGAGTTTGGAGTGGGACTGTTTGAGGTTGTGGACAGGTGTCTTTTATACTGATAACAAGTTCAAACAGGTGCCATTAATACAGGTAACGAGTGGAGGACAGAGGAGCCTCTTAAAGAAGAAGTTACAGGTCTGTGAGAGCCAGAAATCTTGCTTGTTTGTATGTGACCAAATACTTATTTTCCACCATAATTTGCAAATAAATTCATTAAAAATCCTACAATGTGATTTTCTGGATTTCTTTTCCTCATTTTGTCTGTCATAGTTGAAGTGTACCTATGATGAAAATTACAGGCCTCTCTCATCTTTTTAAGTGAGAGAACTTGCACAATTGGTGGCTGACTAAATACTTTTTTCCCCCACTGTATAAGCCTCACACTGTGTCACTCCATCCTAGCAGTGTGTGTGTGTAGGATTATACAGAATCCTGAGTTTCAAGTCTATAGGTTAAGAACTGACTGATTTACAGAGGGTTGAATGCAGTGTTTTTACCTAACTGCAGGTGGGTAAAATCCAAACCATTTTAGGGTAAATTGAACCACTTCCAGTTTCTCCAGGAAGCTTAGAATCAGCACAGGTATTCCTCATAGTGGCCCGATGGATTGTCATTGAAGACAGTTTGATATGGCATTCATAACCCACATAGGCTTCAGGTTGAAGTCAGAGGAGTAAGCAATGTATTCCAATGGGGAGATATGTCTATATAAACTGATAGATGAAAACACCCTGTTTTCACTGTTAAGGGTTAATTCCACAAGGTCAAGGTTTGCACAGATTGGGAGGACCTTAGGAACGTTCCTGTGGTTGAATTGTGCATCTAACCCTACCCATTCTGCCGCTGTCACCCTAAGCACCTGAAATATAGGTCAGGCTTCATTTTGGGCATACTTTTTTGCACGGTCGCTGAGGTCAGAGCGAGCTACGGTCAAGTGGGGCATCTCATTGAACTCGGCACGGCCTAGAGATTATGGTGATTCCATTGCAGGCTCTGTGTGTCTATAAGCCTCACACTGTGTCACTCCATCCTAGCTGTGTGTATGTGTGAGTTTTTTCTTGGACATCTGTTGGGAGAATTGACTGATTTACAGTTCATGAGGGTTTCCTAATCACACATATGAAATTATGGAAAAATTTGACATTTTTAAACCTTCGAAACCCCTATGACCACAATTTAAGGCTCTTCTGGTTGGCACAGGAAGCTGAAAGTCAACATATATCTTCTATAGGGTAGGATTTTACAGAATCCTGAGTTTCAAGTCTATACGTTAACCTTTTGGGGATCAGCAGCTTAGGGGTCGGTTTTGGAGAGTCTGGCGTGCCTAAAGTAAAATGCTTTCCACTCAGGCTCAGAAGATAGGATATGCACATAATCAGTACTATTGGATAGGAAACTCTCTGAGGTTTCCAAAAGTGTTAACGTTGTGTCTGTGAGTGTAATAGAACTCATTTGGCAGGCAAAAACCTGAGAATTTTCCATCCGGAAATTGCATTCTGTTGGCTTATGACTCACTTAGAGAGACTGCCTATTGAAAAGTATTTATACCAGGACACTGAATGTAGTACCTATTGCTTCCACTGGATGTCAGCAGTGTATAGGTAAAGTTTAATGGAAATCGGAACCATTGTGTTCAATCGGCAGTGGTTTTAGTCAGGGAAGCTATTTTTCAGTTGCACGTTTCTGGGCACGTTTGGATGAAGCGGTCCACTTTATTTGACTTATATAACGTTTAGGTGACCATCCAAGTGAAAGATTATCACTTTTATTCATAAAAGATAAGCTAAGGTTGCATTTTAATTGGTTTTTGTTTTGTCGAGGGAAAGTTTATAGGTTTAAATGAACGCGTTCACTTCACGTTGGATTTTCTGAACACAAGATGCCAACCAAACGGAGATTCAAGGATATAATAAATTACTTTTTCTAACCAAATACCCATGGATTGTCTTCGTTGGGCACTTAGGAAGCCCTCTGCATAAGTTCTACAAAAGGTAAGGCACAGGTTTTCCCTGTGAAATGCATTTTCTATTGACCGCGCTGGCTAAACATTTCATGGTTATGGAAAATATTGGAGGTGCTACCCTCAAACAATCAAATGTAGTGCTTTCGCCGTAAAGCCTTTTTGAAATCCGACAACGCTGTGATATTGCCAAGAAGCAGAGCTTTTGATGAGTATGAAACACTTGTATATTGGTGCATTTTTAATAATTCAACTTTTGGATTTTGAATTTGGCGCCTTGCATTTCACCTGGTAGTGTCGGGATTGGGGCGCTAGCGCACCAGCAATCCCCAATAAGTTTTAAGAACTGACTGATTTACAGAGGGTTCAATGCAGTGTTTTTACCTAACTGCAGGTTGGTAAAATCCAAACCATTTTAGGGTAAATTTAACCACTTCCAGTTTCTCCAGGGAGCTTCGAATCAGCACAGGTATTCCTCATAGTGGCCCGATGGATTGTCATTGAAGACAGTTTGATATGGCATTCATAACCCACATAGGCTTCAGGTTGAAGTTAGAGGAGCAGGCAATGTATTCCAATGGGGAGATATGTCTATATAAACTGATAGATGAAAACATCTGTTTTCACTGTTAACTACTTAGGGAGTGGTGAAATGCAAGGCGCCAAATTCAAAATCCAAAAGTTAAATTAAACATTCATCAATATACAATTGTTGCATAGTCATCAAAAGCTCTGCTTCTTGGCAATATCACAGCGTTGTCAGATTTCAAAAAGGCTTTACGGCGAAAGCACAACATTTGATTGTTTGAGGGTAGCACCTCCAATATTTCTTCATTAGCATAAATTCATTTAACATTGCGGTTCACACAAAACACATTTCACAGTGAAAACAAATCCCTTATCTTTTGAAGATCTTCTGCTGAGGGCTTCCCAAGTGTCCAACGAAGAAATCCAATGGTACTTTTGTTAGAAAAAGTCATTTATTATATCCATAAACCTCTGTTTGGTTGGTGCGTTATGTTCAGAAAATCCAACGTTGAATCGCCCATTGAAACGTGAAGAGAACGCGTTCAAATATACCTATCAACTTTTCCTAAACAAATCAAACACCAGTTAAAATGCATCCTTAGCTATCCTTTTATGAATATTAGCGATAATATTTCACTTGGATGGTCACCTATACCTTATATAAGTAAAATAAAGTGGGGCGCCCCAGCCAGACTCGCGCCCGAGAAAACTTGTTGACATTTCAGGTCCCCATGCCATTTTCACCTATTCGCAATGCTTACTCCAATCTCTCTGAGTCTTTGTATATAGACTGCTGACATCTAGTGGAAGCCATAGGTACTGCAGTCCCAGTCCTTGTAACAAATGTATTCTGTAGGGAGTGTGTCAAACAGAGCCAAAGGTCACCAGAAACTGATTTCCAGATGTTTTTTTCTCTGGTTTTTGCCTGCTAAATGAGTTCTGTTATACTCACAGACATTATGTTAACACTTTTAGAAACTTCAGCGTGTTTCCTATCCAATAGTACTAATTATGTGCATATCCTATTTTCTGGGCCTGAGTGGGAGCCATTTTACTTTGGGCACGCCAGACTTTCCAAAACCGTCACCTCGGGAGCCACTCCCTAAGAAGTTAACCAGGTCCCCAGGACCAGTGGAAGAAAATAGCCCCATAACATTTTGTATTTATTAACTTCTTGCCGCACGGATCCCGTGAGCGGGATCATTTTCGATAAAAACATAGTGCCCCAAATTCAAAATAAGAATTCGTAATATTTAACATTCATGGAAATACAAGTGTTGCACATGGTTACAAAGTTTATTACCTTGGTAATCTAAATCTGTTGTCAGATTTCAAAAAGGCTTTACGGCGAAGGCAAAACATTTGATTATCTGAGGTCAGCACCTCACAAAAATAGCTTTTTCAACCAGCACTGGCGACACAAAATCACAAATTAAATATATAAAAACTGTTCATTTTGTTCGATAAAGTACATATTTATATCCGAAAAACGCCATTTAGACGGCGCCATTGAATTCAGAAATCCACAGGAAACACCTCCGTCAAAACAACAACAGAAAAGTCAAAATTGCTCCCGGTAAACTTAGTCTATTTTTGTCAAACAAAGACTCTATATAATCCTTAGGTTGTCTAAAATGTTAAAAAACAACAAAACTTCATGCGGAAACAACTATGTTCAATAGACAAGGCAAATTCCCTCGTGAGTGCTCTCCCCAGGACTCGCCCAAACACTGTTTTTCTTCCGGCTCACTCTTTCCTTTTATGTGAAAAAACGTATTCATTTTTCAAAATACAAGTGGGCAATTTCCTGCACCAAAGTGGGCCACCAGTATTTATCACAAAGGGATTGGATGGTGCGGGTGATACCTGGGTGTCCAGCGGTGAGGGATGTGTGTGCCCAGATTCACATCTTAGACCAGGATATGGTGGGGTTTTAAAATTGAAGCCACGGGAGGCCAAGCATGACTTTGTGCACAGGTGCGGAGGTGATGAGGAAGGGAAGGTTTTTCAGGTGTTTGGGTCCAATGGTGAGGGTGAGTGGTGCGGTGAAGTACATAATAGTGCCGGATCCCAACGGTCGTTTATCCAGGGCTTGGACCAAACAAGGAGAGGAGAACGTGTTCGCTGTGATGTTGTGGGAGGAGATGAGGGCCTGGTCGCAGCCCCGGAATCCAATAGAGCCATAGAGACAACACCTGAGGGACAGCCAGCCAGTGAAATAGAAACCAGGAAGGGTTTGGCGGCCAAAGAATATGAAGGAATACTCACGCCTACCCTAGGAGACGGATGATCACGGGGCTGTCCCTCTGCCCCAGTGGACTTCGGGTTAGGACACGCTGTAGCTGGTGCCCCTCCTGGCAGCAATAGGGACACAACCCCAGCCGTCTCCGATGACGTCTGTCTACCACGGATAGATGTGTGACCCCTATCTCCATGGGTTCAGGCTCTGTCTCAAGATTGCCAAAGGAAGAAGACAAGGGACAAAGGGACCACCGACGCTTCCGAAGAAGGTTGTCCAGACGGATGGTCATCGCGATGAGCGCGTCCAGGGAAAGGTTGTTGTACCGACACGCCAACACCGTCTGGACATCTTCACGCGGTCCTCTTCAGAATAGGGTGCGGAGCACCAACTCATTCCGTCCACTAGAGGCTGCCATGGTCCAGAAGGTGAGGGCGTATTCCATAGCAGTCTGGGCACCCTGCAGGAGTTGGAGTAATTGCTCACCTCCCTCTCTGCCCTCCGGTGGATGGTCGAAGACCGCCCTGAATAGAGCCATGAACCCCTTGTAGGAACCCAGCTCCTACTCTCCTCTCTCCGAGATGGCCGTTGCCCACTCCAATGCCCACCCGATCAGCAGGGAAACGAGCGTGGCAACCATGGGCCTCTCGGTGGTGATGAGCAAAATATAGGGAGCACTGGAGTAGGAAGCCACAGCATTTGGATGGAGTCCCGTCATATATTCCCGGGAGGGACAGTTGGGCATTGCTGACCTGGGTGGACGCTATTTAACTTCTTAGGGAGTGGTGGTGTGCTAGCGCCCGACTCCCGACACTACCAGGTGAAATGCAAGGCGTTAAATTCAAAATCCAAAAGTTGAATTATTAAACATGCATCAATATACAAGTGTTTCACAGTCATCAAAAGCTCTGCATCTTGGCAATATCACAGCGTTGTCAGATTTCAAAAAGGCTTTATGGCGAAAGCACCACATTTGATTGTTTGAGGGTAGCACCTTCACTATTTTTCCATTACCATGAATTCATTAGCCTCCACGGTTCACACAAAACACATTTCACAGCAAAAACAAATCAATTACCTGTTGCAGAACTTCTGCTGAGGGCTTCCCAAGTGTCCAACGAAGACAATCCATGGTTCTTTTTTTAGAAAAAGTCATGTATTATATCCATAAATCTCAGTTTGGTTGGCGCGTTAGAATGAGAACATACAGCCTCCAATCGTCCATTGAAACGTGAAGAGAACTCGTTCAACTTATACCTATAAACTTGTCCAAGAACAATCAAACATCATTTTAAATGTATCCTTAGGAACACTTTTCTGTATAAATGGTATAACATTTCAACCGGAATATAAACTGGGTGATAAGAAAGGAAAAACGCTCGCTCCTGGCGGGAGCGCACGTTTTCTTGTAAAGGACATCTGTGGGGGCACTTCCTTATTCCTCTTCTTCTCTGCTCTAAAGCATCTAAAAAAAATCTGAACACTTTCTCGAGACTGTTGACATCCAGAGGAAGCGATAGGTACTGCATTCATATGCCCTTATATGGGCATTTTCATAAGGGAGGGGTTCCCAATGAGGCACTCTGTCAAAACCACTTTTTCCAGGACAGAAATTCCTCGGGGTTTCGCCCGCCATATCCGTTCTGTTTTACTCACAGACAAAATGTTAACACTTTTAGAAAATTCATAGTGTTTCCTATCCAATGGTACTAAATGTGTGCATATCCTATTTTCTGGGCCTGAATGGGTGGCATTTTACTTTGGGCATGCCAAGGTCTCCAAAACGGTCACCTCGTGCGCTGCTGCCAATTAAAAGTGAATTCACTTTGGTGGTGTCGAGGTGGTGGAGGACCTCATCCATAGTCGCACGCAGTTGGGCCAGCTGATCGTGGTGTTGATGGAGTAGGTGTCCCTGTTCGCTGACTGTCTGATATATATATATACAGTACCAGTCAAAAGTTTGAACACACCTACTTATTCAAGGCTTTTTCTTTTTTTTTCCTATTTTCTACATTGTAGAATAACAGTGAAGACATCAAAACTATGAAATAACACATATGGAATCATGTAGTAACAAAAAAATTGTATATATAAAATGTATTTGAGATTCCTCAAAGTAGCCACCCTTTGCCTTGATGACAGCTTTGCACACTCTTGGCATTCTATCAAACAGCTTCATGAGAAGCTGCAATGCATTTCAATTAACAGCTGTTCCTTGTTGAAGTTAATTTGTGGAATTTCTTTCCTTCTTAATGAGTTTGAGCCAATCGGTTGTGTTGTGACAAGGTATGGGTGGTATACAGAAGATATTTGGTAAAAGACCAAGACCATATTATGGCAAGAACAGCTCAAATAAGCATAGAGAAACAACAGTCCATCATTACTTTAAGACGTGAAGGTCAGTCAATTCTGAAAATTTCAAGAACTTTGAACGTTTCTTCAAGTACCTCAGAAATTGCAGCCCAAATAAATGCTTCACAGAGTTTAAGTAACAGACACATCTCAACATCAACTATTTAGAGGAGACTGCATGAATCAGGCCTTCATGGTTGAATTGCTGCCAAGAAACCACTACTGAAGGACACCAATAATAAGAAGAGACTTTCTTGGGCCAAGAAACACAAGCAATGGACGTTAGTCTGGTGGAAATCTGTCCTTTGGTCTGAAGAGTCCAAATTTGAGATTTTAGGTTCCAACCGCCGTGTCTTTGTGAGACGCAGAGTAGGTGATGATCTCCACATGTGCAGTTCCCAGCGTGAACTATGGAGGAGGAGGTGTGATGGTGCTTTGCTGGTGATTTATTTAGAATTCAAGGCACACTTAACCTGCATGGCTACCACAGCATTCCGCAGTGGTACCCCATCTCATCTGGTTTGTGTTTAGTGGGACTATCCTTTGTTTTTCAACAGGACAATGACCCAACACACCCCCAGGCTGTATAAGAGCTATTTGACCAGGAAGGAGAGTGATGGAGTGGTGCATTAGATTTCTTGTTGGAGTTGGACCGCAGAGTGAAGGAAAAGCAGCCAACAAGTGTTTAGTATATGTGGTAACTCCTTCAAGACTGTTGGAAAAGCAATCCAGGTGAAGCTGGTTGAGAGAATGCCAAGAGTATGCAAAGCTGTCATCAAGGCAAACAGTTACTATCAATATATTTTTAATGCGTTTAACACTTATTTGGTTACTACATGATACCACATGTGTTATTTCATAGTTTTGACATCTTTGCTATTATTCTACAATGTAGAAAATAATAAAATAAAGAAAAACCATTGAGTGAGTAGGTGTGTCAAAGCTTTTGACTGGTACTGTATGTGTCAATACCTTTAATGTTGTTATCAACTGTTTTACAGAAAATTCTAGCCGATTGCTTTTTGTTTTTGACATGTGTTTATTTTATAAACATGTTCTGATTCTATTCATCTAACCTCAACAATTGATCATGGGGTGATTTGTTTTCATGAATATGGTCTTCATATTTTTAAGGCCAACTTTCTTTCGGAGGGAGAGGCTTTTTCAATTGAACTTTCTGTCTTTCTAAAAAGGATAATGTCCAAGGACTAGTCAGCCATTCCCCTCTGAGGGGCCAAAATGTATCTCTCTGTTACAGTATCCAGAGGACTGACTATTGTGACAAAATAATGCTATGTATCCATGTTTGGTATCTATCAGAAATGTTCTCACTGAGGATAACTCTGATGCTATCTCTATGGATGTATTATCTCTGTGGTTACTTGTATCTGTACCCGGTGAACTCTGAATTACTTTATTATGCAAATACGTTTTATTGTTTTCTCAGGAATTCTGTCTTATTTACATTGGTCTCATACCCTACACAAGCCATTAACACTAAAATATATGTTGATTTGTTTAAAAAAAAAATGGGTTACTACATGATTCCATGTGTGTTATTTCATAGTTATGATGTCTTCACTAATATTCAACAATATATAAAATAGTTAAAATAAAGAAAAACCCTTGAATGAGTAGTCCAAAATGTTGACTGGTACTGTGTATATATATATCTTCTGCTGCTTCCATATTTTCAAGGTTAGTATACTGTAACGTAGACACAGGGAGTCTGGAAGGAAGTGCAGTGTGAGTTTAATGAAAACGTACATGGAACGAATACAAAATAAGAGCGGCGTCTAACAAGGAATACATAACCAATAGTACCTGAAGAGGGATGCTAGGGTGTGCTAGATAAAGGGGAAGTAATCAGGGTAGTGATGGAGTCTAGGTGTGCCTCATGATGAGGCGCAGGTGTGCGTAATGAGAGTTGCCAGGTGTGCGTAATGATGGGTTGACAGGACCAGTGGTTGGTAAACCGGCGACATCGAACACCGGAGAGAGTGAGCCGGAGCAGATGTGACAAGATCTGATTAGGTTGATGTGTGTGATATTGGAGGTGATTTAGTGAGTGTGTATGATGTCTGGGTAAGAGTAAGATTATAATGTGTGATGTCCAAATGAATAATAACCCAGCCAATATGCATGGTTGAGTGTCTATATGTGTAACAGGAAGTGAGTATGGCCTTAATATTCAGGATGATAATTGTAATCCATATCGTATGACCATCATAGCTGCATCATACCTTTTAACATCATTTTCAAAAGAAAAACACATCCCAGCATTTCCATAGCAATTGACGATTCACATGATTATGAAAGAGATATTTTATTACTATATTGACAGCTTCACTACAGTACAAATGTATCCTGTACAATATGTTATTATTCCCAAACGTCCCTGTTCTGATATCTTCCCATTGCTTGGTGTAAAGATAAACATGTAGACAAAGACAAACAAAAGATGGACAAACAAAAAACATAAAATTATAGAAAAGTTCTCGACAATAGAGAGAGAGGGGAGAGAAGAGAAAGAACAAGAGAGAAGAGAGAGATATCAAGTGTGTGTGTGTGTGTGTGTATATATATGTGTCCGCATATCAACTTTAGATATTTTTACAGTCCCCATTATTATTTCCCCCTCTCCCTCTGTTACCTCTGTACAGGACACAGCCTCTTGCAAAGTTTGTTTATCTCCTGGGAAAATTGGTATTTGTGACCAAATTTGGTCCCTTTAAGCTCCCTTCCCCTGCTTTTGATTAGCTCCTTTTGTTGGTAGTGTTCAAATTTTGCGATAGTAGGTCGGAGACCCCTGATCGTGTCGCTTCGAGCTCCTGTGTACTCGGTGGAAAGCCACATTATTTACAGTTTCAAGGCAGATTGCATGAACTCTCTGATCGCATCGTCTGGATTATTGGCTGGGTCCTCAGGAAAACCATATTAGAAGAAGCACTGAAGTTTAGGAAAACAGCTCCCTCAATCTTTTTATCATCAAGTTCTCTCAGCCAATCATCAGACATTTGTGCCGTGCTTGTTGAATGCCCTTTCCTATAAGTCTTCTGAAAGTCTGTTGTCAATTTGTTTACAGTAAAATAGCATTGTATCTGATCAAACACATTTCTTTCCAAAAGTTTACTAAGGTTTGGTAACAGGCTGATTAGTAGCTCAAATAGCTGACCAAAGGGGGCTTTACTCTTCTTGGGCAGGGGAATTACTTTTGCTTCCCTCCAGGCCTGAGGGGGCACACTTTCTATAAGGCTTAGATTGAAGATATGGAAAATAGGAGTGGCAATATCGTTGTCTATTATCCTCAGTAATTTTCCATCCAAGTTGTCAGACTCCGGTGGCTTGTCATTGTTGATACACAACAACAAAATAATTCACCTATTCCACACTTACTTCACGGAATTCAAAATTACAATGCTTGTCTTTCATAATTTATACTTTGATGTGTAGTGTCAGAGTTTGTTGCTGGCATGTCATGCCTAAGTTTGCTAATCTTCCCAACGAAAAAATATATTAAAGTAATTTGCAATATCAGTGGGTTTTGTGATGATTGAGCCATCTAATTCAATGAATGATGGACCTGAGTTTGCCTTTTCGCCCCAAATTGTTCTGGTGTAGAACATTCGGGAGCAGCTTAGTAATGTCATTTACTCGAGCTGCAGGATAGGACAATATTTTTGCACCAGGAACAATTACATTTCTTACCAAGGAGCTTCCTAAAATCACAGCTGGCGAGAGAAGTACGCTGCCCCCAGTGATGAAGGTGCAGGAAGATCAGGCTCCAGGACGGCAAAACTATTTTATTTTTTTTTTCTGCTCCGGGCCTCTAGTTGGGAGTGTAGCCTACTTTGCGGGAGGCCGCTGTCTTCTGCTTCCACGGCTCGTGACATGCGACCATCATTGATTGGCATGCTGCTCATGCTGTGCACCTTCGACTCCGCTATCAGATTGGGGAGGAGAGGCAGGAGATTGCTCCTCTGGTGAACGAACTCTGGGCAACACCAGACAGTCAGGACAATGACAAACGGCAAGGCGGAGATGCATCTAACAAGCGCAAACGCCAATTCAGCAACCAGAGTAGAAAAGGTAAACATTCCACTCTGCATTTTCCAGTTTCTTACGCAGACTGGTGACATGCTTGATCAAGGAAGCCACTTCAATCCTATAATCTTCGGCAAGCAAACGATTGCCGCATTGGAACTCCAAGTGATCCAGCTTGTCCCAAAACAAAGCACAGTAGATATAGCTCCTACAGCGCTGAAACCGTTCATTTACTTCTCCACACAAGAAGAGCTCCATTGCAAAACTCATCTGGGACTAACTTCATTATCTTAATGGCTAGCAGTTTAGCTAGCTAGCTAAGGTGACCGGCTCTGTCAACCTGTCTGTTAAGCGGGATTCCAGGACAAGAAATAGCGGTCCTAGATGTTAAAAGCTAACTGTGTCGTGGAATCCATGCAAAACAAGTTCAGTATTCATATCTAACGAAGATTGGATCTTTTTGTCAAAAATAACACACAGAGTGTTTCCAGCATACAGTGTTCAGCTGCGCACTCTGAGGACGTAATCTCTGACGTGACTTGAGATCCCAACAACACAACACACTCACAAAGCAGCGTTACCTTCACTCCACATTAATAATCCACAACCTTTATTTTACAGTAGTTATGGTGTTCTTTTCTGGTCATACATTGTCATTTCGATGCCAAACCCACCAATGGTGTGCATGGTCAAAGACCAACATTTTCATGAGCACTATTTACTCATCATACCAGCTGTATATCTACCTGCTTGATAGGCAATAGCTCAGATACCCGGGAATCGATCGAACATCACTCAGAGAAAAATATATAACATAAAAAATGGGTGAACTTTCCAAAAGGCACATTCTGATAATCAAAACACCTAGATCACATGCGATTGATTAATTGGTCATATACAGTTGGAGTCAGAAGTTTACATACACCTTAGCCAAATACATTTTAACTCAGTTTTTCACAATTCCTGACATTTAATCCTAGTAAAAATTCCCTGTCTTAGGTCAGTTAGGATCACCACTTTATTTTAAGAATGTGAAATGTTAGAATAATAGTAGAGAGAGATTTATTTCAGCTTTTATTTCTTTCATCACATTCCCAGTGGGTCAGAAGTTTACATACTCTCAATTAGTATTTGGTAGCATTGCCTTGAAATTGTTTAACTTGGATCAAACATTTCGGGTAGCCTTCCACAAGCTTCCCACAATAAGTTGGGTGAATTTTGGCCATTCCTCCTGACAGAGCTGGTGTAACTGAGTCAGGTTTGTAGGCCTCCTTGCTCACACACACTTTTCAGTTCTGCCCACAAATTGTCCATGAGATTGAGGTCAGGGCTTTGTGATGGCCACTCCAATACCTTGACTTCGTTGTCCTTAAGCTATTTTGCCACAATTTTGGAAGTATGCTTGGCGTCATTGTCCATTTGGAAGACCCATTTGCGACCAAGCTTTAACTTCCTGACTGATGTCTTGAGATGTTGCTTCAATATATCCACATAATTTCCCTTCTTCATGATGCCATCTATTTTGTGAAGTGCACTAGTCCCTCCTGCAGCAAAGCACACCCACAACATGATGCTGCCACCCCCGTGCTTCACGTTGGGATGGTGTTCGTCGGCTTGCAAGCCTCCCCCTTTTTCCTGCAAACATAACAATGTTCATTATGGCCAAACTGTTCTATTTGTGTTTCATCGGTCCAGAGGACATTTCTCCAAAAAGTACGATCTTTGTCCCCATGTGCAGTTACAAACCGTAATCTGGCTTTTGTATGGCGGTTTTGGAGCAGGGGCTTCCTCCTTGCTGAGCGGCCTTTCAGGTTATGTCGATATAGGACTCGTTTTACTGTGGATATAGATACTTTTGTACCTGTTTCCTCCAGCATCTTCACAAGGTCCTTTGCTGTTGTTCTGGATTGATTTGCACTTTTTGCCCCAAAGTACGTTCATCTCTAGGAGACAGAACGCGTCTCCTTCCTGAGCGGTATGACGGTTGCGTGGTCCCATGGTGTTTATACTTGCGTACTATTGTTTGTACAGATGAACGTGGTACCTTCAGGCATTTGGAAATTGCTCCAAAAGATGAACCAGACTTGGAGGTCTACAATTTTCTTGGCTGATTTCTTCTGATTTTCCCATGATGTCAAGCAAAGAGGCACTTTGAAGGTAGGCCTAGCGCCCCACCACTCCCTAACAAGTTTTAATTTTTTTTTAATATAATGTTTACATATCCAACATTACTCATATCAAATGTATACAATGTACTCTAAACCATCTACTGAATCTTGCCTATGCCATTCGGCCATCGACTCAAATCTCTAGCCACTTTGTTAATTAAAAATTGGATGAAATAAATGTTTCACTAGCCACTTTAAACGATGCCATTTATATAATGTTTACATATCCTACATTACTCATCTCATATGTATATACTGTACTCTATACCATCTACTGCATCTTGCCTACGCCGGTCAGCCATCGTTCATCCATATATTTATATGTACATACTTGTATTCATTCCTTTACACTGTGTGTATAAGGTAGTTGTTGTGAATTTGTTAGATTACTTGTTAGATACTGCTGCATGGTCGGAACTAGAAGCACAAGCATTTCGCTACACTTGCATTAACATCTGCTAACCATGTGTATGTGACAAATACAATTTGATTTGAGGTAGTGGATGCGACCACCCAGGTGCTTGGAGTCAAGGATGGCTCGGACAGAATATACTGGTACACCGCCGACGTCAAACAGAGGGGGTGCGTCGAGGTGCAACACTGGAGGATGGAGAGGGCTGTACCTCACAGGCTTGAGAAGGGACACATGGAAGGATGAGGAGATCCGGTAATGGTGGGGCAACTGGAGACGGTAGGTGACAGGATTGATGCAGTGTGTTATTTTGAAGGGACCAATGAAACAGGGACTTTTTGCAGGGGTCACGAAGCCAGATGACCCAGGTAGAGAGTCACACGTTACCCAGGGTGGAAGAGTGGAGTAGGTCGGTGACGCCAGTCAGCGAACCGTTTCTGGGAGAGGGAAGCTTGATGGAGGTGCCGATGTGCGGTCTCCCAAACCTGCTCACTCCGTCAAAACCACTCAACAACGGCAGGCACAGTTCCGGGCTCTGTCTCCCATGGGAACACGGGGGGTTGGTATCCGAGGACACACTGAAAAGTAATGAGATGGAGTGAGAAATACACCAGGGAGTTCTGTGTGTATTCGGCCCAGGCTAAATAGCAACTCCACTCGTATGGTTGGTGGGTGCAGTGTTGGCGAAGGTACTTCCCTATTTCCTGATTCAGGCGTTCCGTCTGCCCGTTGGTTTGGGGATGGTATCCGGAGGATAGGCTGATGGAGACCCCCAGTCAGTCGCAGAAGGCTCAGCACACCCTGGAGACGAACTGGGGTCCCCAATCCGAAACGATGTCTTCCGGAATCCCATACAGACGAAACACCTGTTGGAACATGCACTCGGCCATTTCCATGGCATTAGGTAGATGCGGAAGGGGGATGAGTCGGCACATCTTGGAGAACCTGTCCACTACAACTAAAATAGTCATGAAGCCCGAAGAGTCCGGCAGATCCGCGAGGAAATCCATGGCGATGTGGGACCATGGTCTATGTGGTGTAGGTAAAGGCTTGAGATTACCGGTAGGTAGTTGGCAAGGGCTCTTTGCCCAAGCACAGACGGGACAGGAAAGAACGTAATCTTGGACGTTGACTGTTAGGGATGACCACCAGAACTTGCGTGTCAGTAGCTCTGTGGTCCGGGTGATTCCAGGATGGCCAAAACTCAGTGAGGTATTAGTTGGGGTCTGACGGACGCAGGAACATAGGTCTTGCCTGCAAGGGTGTTGGGAGGTGATGGGTCGTGGCGTAGGGCCTCTTGGACGGCTGCTTGGATTTCCCACTGTATGGGTCCCACGACACAAGATGTGGCGCCACTCTTCAATAGCCAGCTTAATGGCGAGGAGCTCTCGGTTCCCGACATCATAGTTCCTCTCAGCGGGTGACAGTTTCTTGGAAAACAAGCCACATGGGTGTAATTTGGGAGGTGTACCGACCCGCTGAGAGAGAAATGCTCCCACGCCGACCTCGGATGCATCCACCTCCAGAATAAAAGGAAGGGTAGGATCTGGCTGCCTAAGGATGGGTGCAGAGGTGAAGAGGCGTTTCAAGGTCTCAAATGCAGTAAGGGCGGTGTCGGTCCATTGGAGGGTACGGGTTTTTGACTGGTGAGAGCTGAGAGAAGAGTGGTTGTGCTGCTGCAGTTTCGGATGAACCGGCAGTAGTAGTTGGAGAATCCTAGGAAACGTTGTAGTTCCTTTACGGTGGTAGGTTTGGGCCAGTTAAGCATGGCCGTGACTTTGCCTTCATCCATGTTGACCCCTCCTTGTGTCAACACGAAACCTAGGAAGGTTACCGTAGTAACGTGAAAGGCGCTCTTCTCAGCCTTGACAAAAAGATGGTGGTCCTGTAGCCGTTGGAGGACCTGTTGCACATGCTGTACGTGTTCTGCAAGGGAGTGAGAGTAGATCAAGATATCGTCATTGTACACGATGAGGAACTGGTTGATCATGTCCTAGAAAACTTCATTCATGAAGGACTGGAAGACCGCGGTAGCATTGGTGAGACCGTAAGGCATAACCAGGTATTCGTAGTGACCCCTAGTGGTGATGAACGCCGTCTTCCACTCATCCCCACTTCAGATACGGACCAGGCTGTAAGCACTACGTCGGTCCAGTTTGGAGTAGATGGTAGCCTGTCCAACTTGTTCTAGTGCGTTGTCAGCGTTGTCAGATTTCAAAAAGGCTTTACGGCAAAAGCACAACATTTGATTGTTTGAGGATAGCACCTACAATATTTTCCCATTAGCATAAATTCATAAAAAGTCATTTATTATATCCATAAATCTCTGTTTGGTTGGCGCATTATGATCATAAAATCCACTGTTGAGTCGCCCATTGAACCGTGAAGAGAACGCGTTCACATTATACCTATACACTTGTCCAAGAACAATCAAACATCATTGATAATGTATCCATAGGAACACTTTTATGTATATTTACAATAGGTACTGCAATCTTACTCCCATATATGGTTATTTTCAATAGGGAGGGGTTCAAAATTAGAATATGTGTCAAAAACACTTTTTCCAGGACAGAAATTCCTCGGGATTTTGCCTGCTATATCAGTTCTGTTATACTCAGAGACAATATCTTGGAAACTTCAGAGTGTTTCCTATCCAATAGTACCAATTATGTGCATATCCTAGTTTCTGGGCCTGAGCGGCAGGCCTTTTACTTTGTGCACGCCAGACTCTCCAAAACCGACACCTCAGTTGCCGCTCCCTAAGAAGTTAAGAGGCAGTCCTCCAGGCGATGAGGGGGCAGAATGGATGCCTTTTTCTTGCTGAAGACACTCAGAAACTGGCCATTTACTGGTGGGATGTGGGTTGGAATGGCAGACTCCGACAGGGTAGACTGAAAGAGTTCTTACAGGCGGGAGACAATGACAGCAGTCCCCTTGCCGCCAGGAGATGGCAGGGTCATGAAGGCTTAGCCAGGGGTGACCGAGGATGAGGGGTTCTTTAGTTGAAGACAACACCATTAACTGAATGACCTCAGAGTGAAGGAGGCCAATCTGAAGGGTGATACTTTCGGTCCTGTGAATCACAAGACCAGTTCCGAGAGGTTGTACGTCCAGCGCATTAATCCTAAGGAGAGGATTAACAGGGAGTAGTTTGACCCATAACTGTTGTGCCAATTGTTGAGCGGCAATGACATTTTCTGCAGCCCCCGAGTCCACTAGTCCCTCCACAAATGAGTGACCACATTAGCAGAAAGAAGAGCCGGGATCCCAAACTGCCTTTTGGTAACGTTCAGAAATGTAGAGGTGCTTACCCTGGCGGAATTGGAGGGGTTGCGGTCACCCCTTCGTGGGAGGTGAATCGGACAGCTATTGAGTAGGTGGTTACTCTCTCCACAATAGAGGCACAGGTTCACGTAACCTCCGGTGTCTCCCAGCAGCCGTGAGAGGGGCGCGGCTGAGTTGCATGGGTTCGGGGCTATTGGACCGTGGTGGACGAGAGAAGAGCGTGGAAGACTCGCAAGCCATGGGCGACTGTATACTTAGGTCTGCAGTCCACCAGTAGGTTTCCAATGGATATGGACATCCGGATGTATTGCTTTAGGTCCGTTAAATCTCCTCTACAGGCCAGTTCGGTCTGTAACTCCTGATTAAGACCATTCCGGTAGACTGCAAGGAGAGCTGGTTCACTCCATACACTGCCGGCAGCCATGGTACGGAACTCAAGCGCATACTCAGTGGTGGCCCTGTCGCAGCTCACATAAAAGGTCCCTGGTGTGACGACCTGAAACTGAATGGTCAAACAAAGTCACCATTATTAGTCAGTTGTACAACCGAATGCCTTCAACCGAAATGTGTCTTCCACATTTAACCCAACCCCTCTGAATCAGAGAGGTGCAGGGGGCTGCCTTAATCAACATCCACATCTTCAGCACCCGGGGAACAGTGGGTTAACTGCCTTGTTCAGGGGCAGAACAACAGATTTTTTCCTTGTCAGCTCAGGGATTTGAACTTGCAACCCTCCGGTTACAAGTCCAACGCTCTAACCACTAGGCCACCACTCTAACCACTAACCACCAATCCAGAGCTTTGCCTGTGTGTAGGGAGATGATGAAGTCCATCCTATCTTTGTCAGAGGTGAAATCAGCGGGGTGATGGTCTATGTACAGGTTACACTGCATGAGAAATTCTTGACATTTCCCTGGGGAGCCGTCGTATTTATTAGGCATGGATATGGGGGGAGATGAACGTTCCTCCTGTCGGGCCAGACGTAGCTGCAGCTCCGCTGAATCCATCTGTCGTTTTTGGGGGAGGTATTCTGTAATGAACACGAGGGGAGACAGAGAGCTGGTTTCAAGCGCAGGGCGCAGCAGGTGTTTATTGCGAAGAACCACATGAGGAGGCAGGTAGCTGGGTCCAGGGGCAGGCAGAAGGTCATACACAGGGGGTCCAAAAGGGCAACAGTACAGGCAGGGAAAAGGCTAGTAACGTAGTCCGGGAGATCAGTCAATAGGTAGATAAAAGGAAATCCGATAGGCTAAGGTACAGGCATGGAATAGGCAAAAGGTGTTAGTGAAGCAGGCAAAAGCTATCATACACGGGAGAAGTAAATCACGGGAAAAACAGAGCTCTGAAAGCCGTGTGTCACAAAATAAACAATACCTCACAGTGATGGGGTGCAAAGAATTGAACTAAATAGTGTATGATAATGACATACAGGTGTGTGAACAGGTGATCAGAATTCAGGTGAATGGGATCTGAAGAGTGAGCTGCGTTCAGGGGATCTATGTGTTTGAGAGTGTGGGCTAGAAAGTGAGCTGCGTTCAGGGGATCTACGTGTTTGAGGGTGTGAGTTGGTAGCAGACCTTACAACAGATATAATATTTGACTAAAAGATAATCATTCCAAACCTTGCTTACATTTGTATATGATCAGAAGCCTCTCGATTATGCTTGGAAATATTTGGGAACAGATATACTGTACATACAGTACCAGTTAAAAGTTTGGACACACATACTAATTCAAGGGTTTGTTCTTTCAAAAGGCAGGAGGCCTTTTGCCTTTTGGTAGGCCGTCATTGTAAATAAGAATGTGTTCTTAACTGACTAGATAAAAAAAAAGTTAAATAAAATGAAACAAAAAATATGGAATCATGCAGTAACCAAAAAAGTGTTAAACATATCAAAATATATTTTGTGTTTTAGATTCTTCAAAGTATCCACCCTTTGCATTGACGACAGCTTTGCACAATCTTGGTATTCTCTCAACCAGCTTCATGAGGAATGCTTCTCCAACAGACTGGAAGGAGTTCCCACATATTCTGAGCACTTGTTGGATGACTTTCCTTCACTCTGCGGTCCAACTCATCCCAAACCATCTCAATTGGGTTGAGGTCGGGTGATTGTGGAGGCCAGGTTATCTGATGCAGCACTCCATCACTCTCCTTCTTGGTCAAATAGGCCTTAAACAGCCTGTAGGTGTCCTGTTGAAAAACAAATGATAGTCCCGCTAAGCACAAACCAGATGGGATGGCGTATCGCTGCAGAATGCTGTGGTAGCCGTGCTGGTTAAGTGTGCCTTGAATTCTAAACAAATCACCAGCAAAGCAACCCCACACCATCACACCTCCTCCTCCATGCTTCCTGGTGGGAAACACACATTAGGAGATCTTCCATTCACCTACTCTGTGTCTCACAAAGACACAGCAGTTGGAACCAGAAATCTCTAATTTGGACTCATCAGACCAAAGGACAGATTTCCACCAGTCTAATGTCCATTGTTTCTTGGCCCAAGTAAGTATCTTCTTCTTATTGGTGTCCTTTAGTAGTGGTTTCTTTGCAGCAATTCGACCATGAAGGCCTGATTCACACAGTCTCCTCTGAACAGTTGATGTTGAGATGTGTCTGTTACTTGAACTCTGTGAATAGTTTATTTGGGCTGCAATCTCAGGTGCAGTTAACTCTAATCAACTTATCCTCTGCAGCAGAGGTAACTCTGGGTCTTCCTTACCTGTGGTCGTCCTCATGAGAGACAGTTTCATCATAGCGCTTGATGGTTTTTGCGACTGCAAGTTCTTGACATTTTCCGTATTGACTGACCTTCACGTCTTAAGGTAATGATGGACTGTCGTTTCACTTTGCTTATTTTAGCTGTTCTTGCCATAATATGGACTTGGTATTTTACCAAATAGGGCTATCTTCTGTATACCCCCCTACCTTGTCACAACACAACTGATTGGCATTAAGATATTCCATAAATTAACTTTTAACAAGGCACAGCTGTTCATTGAAATGCATTCCAGGTGACTACCTCATGAAGCTGGTTGAGAGAATGCCAAGAGTTTGCAAAGCTGTCATCAAGGCAAAGGAATGATGTTGGAATCATGTTTACTACATGATTCCATTTGTTATTTCATAGTTTTGATGTCTTCGCTATTATTCTACAATGTAGAAAATAGTAAAAAATAAAGACGCAGGGCTTTATAAATACATTTGATTTGATCATCCTCATCATTCAGTTCATTGAACTGATATGCACCATTATCAGTTTCCCTCACCCATTCATCAATGTTACTAGTTTTTGCTCAGTAGCCAGAGCAATGCCGCCGTGCCAGTGGTATAGACAGCTGAATGCATAGACAGCACAGATACAGTTGAAGTCGTAAGTTTACATACTTCTGACTTCATTAAAGCTCTTTTTTAACCACTCCACAAATTTCTTGTTAACAAACTATCGTTTTGGCAAGTTGGTTAGGACATCTACTTTGTGCATGACACAAGTAATTTTTCCAACAATTGTTTACGGACAGATTATTTATTGTATAATCCACTGTATCACAAGTACTATGGGTCAGAAGTTTACATACACTAAGTTGAATGTGCCTTTAAACAGCTTGGACAATTCATGGCTTTAGAAGCTTCTGATAGGCTAATTGATATAATTTTTGTCAATTGGAGGTGTACCTGTGGATGTATTTCAAGGCCTACCTTTAAACTCAGTGCCTCTTTGCTTGACATCATGGGAAAATCAAAAGAAATCAGCCAAGACCTCAGAATGTATTTTTTTTTTGACCTCCACAAGTCTGGTTCATCCTTAGGAGCAATTTTCAAATGCCTGAAGGTACCACGTTCATCTGTACAAACAATAGTACGCAAGTATAAACACCATGGGACCACGCAGCCATCATACCGCTCAGGAAGGAGACGCGTTCTGTCTAGAGATGATTGTACTTTGGTGCGAAAAGTGCAAATCAATCCCAGAACAACAGCAAAGGACCTTGTGAAGATGCTGGAGGAAACAGGTACAAAAGTATCTATATCCACAGTAAAACGAGTCCCATAAGCTGAAAGGCCACTCAGCAAGGAAGAAGCCCCTGCTCCAAAACCTCCATAAAAAAGCCAGACTGCAGTTTGTAACTGCACATGGGGGGACAAAGATCGTACTTTTTGGAGAAATGTCCTCTGGTCTGATGAAACAAAAATAGAACTGTTTGGCCATAATGACCATCATTATGTTTGGAGGAAAAAGGGGGTGCTTGCAAGCTCGAGAACACCATCCCAACGTGAAGCACGGGGGTGGCAGCATCATGTTGTGGGGGTGCTTTGCTGCAGGAGGTACTGGTGCACTTCATAAAATAGATGGCATCATGAGGAAGGAAAATTAGGTGGATATATTGAAGCAACATCTCAAGACATCAGTCAGGAAGTTAAAGCTTGGTCGCAAATGGGTCTTCCAAATGGACAATGATGCCAAGCATACTTCCAAAGTTGTGGCAAAATGGACAACAAAGTCAAGGTATTGGAGTGGCCATCTCAAAGCCCTGACCTCAATCCTATAGAAAATGTGTGGGTAGAACTGAAAAAGTGTGTGTGAGCAAGGAGGCCTACAAACCTGACTCAGTTACACCAGCTCTGTCAGGAGGAATGGACCAAAATTCACCTAACTTATTCTGGGAAGCTTGTGGAAGGCTACTTGAAACGTTGGACCCAAGTTAAACAATTTCAAGGCAATGCTACTAAATACTAATTGAGTGTATGTAAACTTCTGACCCACTGGGAATGTGATGAAAGAAATAAAAGCTTAAATAAATCTCTCTCTCTACTATTATTCTGAAATGTCACATTCTTAAAATAAAGTGGTGATCCTAACTGACCTAAGACAGGGAATTTTTATTAGGATTAAATGTCAGGAATTGTGAAAAACTGAGTTTAAATGTACTTGGCTAAGGTGTATGTAAACTTCCGACTTCAACTGTATGTCTGGAAGAAGTTAAATTAGGAAATATAGCTGCTCCTCTAAAATTGAGAGTTATTTGACAAAGGTAACTGTCATAGAAACTGTAGAATATGCTCTTTCTGATCCTATATAGAATGTTTACCTTCATGTGACTGAAGGAGGATTTGATAAAGTGATGCTCCTTCCCTGCATCTCACAATTACAAGATGCGCCCATTTCTTCATGTACAATTTAACAACTGATAGGCCTAATACTGTCACTCATCAGATTATTTTCAATGTAGCCTTGTCAATAGGCTAACTCTTATTATGTGTGAAATTAGTTTTGGTATAGTTTCGATGGGCCGGCTGTGCAGGCTGACTGGCATTGTTTGTTTCCCGCTCATCAACTTGGATAGAGTCAAGGATATAATAACACAAACTCATCATTACACTATTGTTGTTCTGACTTAAATCAACCTTCACCCTCATCATCCAGTTAAGCCTAATTTATATGTGATTGTGAAGTAGCTTGCACAATCATCGCCCATTCCATCCATTTGTCATTCATTTAGTGAGGAGAGAGAGATGCATTAGCGCCTGGCTGGGTACCAACATCCTACAGCACATTGTCTTGGCGGATTAAGTTAGTAATATGTGTAAAAGAAAATTGTAAAAAAGCTCAATACTTTCCTGTTTGTAATTTCTAAATTTGGACAAATGATTCATGTAAAATACAAACATTTAGGAAAAGTCAAGGAAGAAGCAGGATATAGCTTTTTGGGGGGCAGATTTTTTAAATTTACAAAATCAAACGTCAGTGGCCGTTGGACTATGGCGATTTTCGTTTTAAAAGCTTGTGTGGGGGATGAGACCAGAAAACAATAAAACGTATTTGCATAATAAAGTAATTCAGAGTTCACCGGGTACAGATACAAGTAATCACAGAGATAATACATCCATAGAGATAGCATCAGAGTTATCCTCAGTGAGAACATTTCTGATAGATACCAAACATGGATACATAGCATTATTTTGTCACAATAGTCAGTCCTCTGGATACTGTAACAGAGAGATACATTTTGGCCCCTCAGAGGGGAATGGCTGACTTGTCCTTGGGCATTGTCCTTTTTAGAAAGACAGAAAGTTCGATTGAATAAGCCTCTCTCTCCGGGAAGGAAGTTGGCCTTAAAAATATGAAGACCATATCCATGAAAACAAATCACCCCATGATCAATTGTTGAGGTTAGATGAATAGAATCAGAACTTATTAATAAAATAAACACATTGTGTCAAAAACCTTTACACGGCACGCCGTAATTTGGGAAAGACATTTTTAAAAACTATTACGCATTCCTGAGCCTGTCTCCCGAATCATTCATACTGACGTGACACATACCTACTCATTCAACGTTTTTTCTTTATATTATTATTTTGTATTATTTTCTACAATGTAGAATAATAGCGAAGATGTCCAAACTATGAAATAACACATGTGGAATCATGTAGTAAACAAAAAAGTGTTAAACAAATCAAAATATATTTTATATTTTAGATTCTTCAAAGTAGCCACCCTTTACCTTGATGACAGCTTTGCACACTCTTGGCATTCTCTCAACCAGCTTCAACTGGAATGTTTTTCCAACAGTCTTGAAGGAATTCACATATATGCTGAGCACTTGTTGGCTCCTTTTCCTTCACTCTGCGGTCCAAATCATCCCAAACATCTCAATTGGGTCTAATGTCCTTTGCTCATGTTTCTTGGCCCAAGCTAGTCTCTTCTTATTGGTGTCCTTTAGTGGTGGTTTCGACCATGAAGGCCTGATTCACGCAATCTCCTCTTTTGTATTTATTTTATTTTATTTCACCTTTATTTAACCAGGTAGACAAGTTGAGAACAAGTTCTCATTTACAACTGCGACCTGGCCAAGATAAAGCAAAGCAGTTCGACACGTACAACAACACAGATTTAGACATTGGAGTAAACAAACATACAGTCAATAATACAGTAGAAAAAAATAAAAATCTATATACAATGTGTGCAAATGAGGTAAGATAAGGAACGTAAGGCAATAAATAGGCCATGGTGGCGAAGTAATTACAATATAGCAATTTAACACTGGAATGCAGATGAATGTGCAAAGTAAAAATAAAGGGGTGCAAAAGAGCAAGATAAATAAATGAATATAGTAGGGGAAGAGGTAGTTGGTTGGGCTATTAACAGATAGGCTATGTACAGGTGCAGTGATCTGTGAGCTGCTCTGAAAGCTGGTGCTTAAAGCTAGTGAGGGAGATATGTCTCCAGTTTCAGTTATTTTTGTAGTTCGTTCCAATCAATGGCAGCAGAGAACTGGAAGGAATGGCGGCCAAAGGAGGAATTTCTTTGGGGGTGACCAGTAAGATATACCTGCTGGAGCGCGTGCTACGGGTGAGTGCTGCTATGGTTACCAGCGAGCTGAGATAAGGCGGGGCTTTACCTAGCAGGGACTTGTAGATGACCTGGAGCCAGTGGGTCTGGCGACGAGTATGTAGCGAGGGCCAGCCTACAGGTCGCAGTGGTGGGTGGTATAAGAGAAACCAAGTTACATCTCAACATCAACTGCTCATTGATTAGAGACATTACTGTGCAGCCGTATTCATTGACCTGGTCAAGGCTTTCGACTCTGTCAATCACCACATCCTTATCGGCAGACTCAACAGCCTTGGTTTCTCAAATGATTGCCTCGCCTGGTTCACCAACTACTTTGCAGACAGAGTTCAATGTGTTAACTTCTTAGGGAGAGGCAGTTGAGGTGACGGTTTTGGAGAGTCTGGCGTGCCCAAAGTAAAATGCCTGCCACTCAGGCTCGGAAAATAGGATATGCACATAATTAGTACTATTGGATAGGAAACACTCTGAAGTTTCTAAAAGTGTTAACATAATGTCTGTGAGTATAACAGAACTCATTTAGCAGGAAAAAAACAGAGAAAAAAACATCCGGAAATCAGTTTCTGGTGACCTTTAGCTGTCTTAGACACACTCCCTATTGAATCCATTTGTTACCAGGACTGAGACTGCAGTACCTATAGCTTCCACTAGATGTCAACAGTCTATATATAAAGCCTCAGAGAGATTGAAGTAAGCAGGGTGAATAGGTACAGGAAATTGCATTGGGACCTCAAATGTCAACAAGTTTTCCTCTCGGGTGCGAGTCTGGCTGGTACGCCCCACTTTATTTTACTTATATAAATTATAGGTGACCATCCGAGTGAAATATTATCGCTGATATTCATAAAAGGATAGCTAAGGATGCATTTTAACTGGTATTTGATTTGTTTAGGAAAAGTTTATAGGTATATTTGAACGCGTTCTCTTCACATTTCAATGGGCGATTCGACGTTGGATTTTCTGATCATAACGCACCAACCAAACAGAGATTTATGGATCTAATAAATTATTTTTTCTAACAAAAGAACCATGGATTTTCTTCGTTGGACACTTGGGAAGCCCTCAGAAGAAGTTCTTCAAAAGGTAAGGGATTTGTTTTTGCTGTGAAATGTGTTTTGTGTGAACCACGATGGGTTTATGAATTTATGCTAATGGTAATATTGGAGGTGCGACCCTCAAACAATCAAATGTTGTGCTTTCGCCGTAAAGCCTTTTTGAAATCTGACAACGCTGTGATATTGCCAAGAAGCAGAGCTTTTAATGACTATGCAGCACTATATTGATGAATGTTTAATAATTAAACTTTTGGATTTTGAATTTGGCGCCTTGCATTTCACTGGGTAGTGTCGGGACTCCCACCACTCCCTAAGTAGTTAAAGGTCTTGCTCATATCGGCTATGGAGAGTGTGATCACATAATCATCCAGAACAGCTGGTGCTCTCATGCATGCTTCAGTGTTGCTTGCCTCTGCTGCTTTTCCCTTTGTAGTCCATAATAGTTTGCAAGCCCTGCCACAGCCGGCGCGTGTTAGAGCCAGTGTAGTAGGATTCAATCTTAGTCACTGGTACTTCCTGCTTTAGTTTTTGCTTGTAAGCAGGAAGCAGGATAGAATTATGATCAGATTTGCCAAACGGAGAGCGAGGGAGAGCTTTGTACGCATCTCTGTGTGTGGAGTAGTCTAGTGTTTTTTCCTCTTGTTGTATGAGACATGCTGGTAGAAACTAGGAGTGCCGCATCTGGATGAGCATTTTCTTGTTAACTTATGGCCTTATACATCTCGTTGAATGACGTCTTAGTGCCAGCGTTGGTTTGTGATGTTAAATAGACTGCTACAGAAAATAAAGTTGATATTTTTTCTACCACAAGCTCTCTTGGTAGATTGTGTGGTCTATACCTTTTCAAGAGATACTCTACCTCAGGCGAGCAATTCCTCGAGACTATCTTAATATTAGACATTACGCACGAGCTATTATTGACAAATAGACACATACCCCCACCCCTCATCTTACTGGACGTAGCTGTTCTGTGCTGCTGAAGCATAGAAAACCCAGCCAACTATATATTATCCATGCCGTCATTCCACCACGACTCGTGAAACTTAAAATATTACAGTTTTGAATGTCCCGTTGGTATGATAGTCTCGAACGAAGCTCATCCAGTTTTTTCTCAAGTGATTGCACGTTGGCCAGAAGAACGGATGGTAGAGTCGGGTTACCCACTCGCTGACAAATTCTCACAAGGCACCCTGACATGTGCCCCCTTTATTTATTTATTTTCTTTATGAGAATGACGGGGATTTGGTTCTTGTCAGAAGCAACATTATATCCTTCACGTCAGACTCCTGTCTCAGATGTAATCCGAAGACAAGGCTGTTGTATAAAAAACCTGTCTCTGTATGTTCTCTTTTCGACTCTCTCCGCATATTTGCAAAATCAAACACCAGAATTTTCTCCACCTCCTTAGCAGATTAAGAACTTGCACAATCTACTGGGCACAGCACCCCCACCTACTTTCTCCTTTCCTTCTCTACAGCACAGGCTGGAAGCCGTTCCAATGTGATGAGAGTATCACCGCAATGTCAACACATATTGACTGAATGGCCAATGTCTTCCAAGGATCCCTCCCTGAAGAAGTCTCCCACTTCCCTGGAAAATATAGCAGGACCGTCGCTTCTGGTGGAATTAGTGGAATGAACTGTCACCATTCCTGCTGCCCAACCATGGAAGCATTTCACCCGCCGTAGGCCAAATGAAGTGAAGTGGCCTGTGGCGAGTGGGGATTCTTTGGCATTGGGAAGCCCGACCCAAATCCAGTTGTCGAACAGCTTCGCCCTCCTGGCTTCGGAGGTTCCAGTGCCTTCCCAAGAGGATTCTACCTTCGATTCTGCATTGGACTCGGATCACAGGACCTTGAGGGTGTCTGATGCATCGGCTCTTCCGTTAACCACAATGGGTTTTGCGGCCGGCTTGAGGCGCAAAAACTGCCAGACCTCCTCTCTCATCTCACCAGCCGGTATAATCATTCATACTGATGAGCTACTTAAAAAGCTAAGTGGGCTTCTTTTTTAGAAATATATCTTGACTCTCCCTAAACAGCAGGAAGCAGATTGTACAGACAACTTTCCTGCCAGTTCTTGACTATGGTGACAAAATTTACCAGAATGCAGCAGCCTTCGCTTTAACATAGGTGACAGTTTTAATACTCATCACAGCATCCTGTATCAAAATATTGGCTGGTCCTCATTAAAGTCCCGTAGATGACTTCACTATTCCCTTTTTGTTTATAAAGCTCTACTACACAAGCTTCCGATTTACCTAACTTCATTGTTTAAGAATAAAAACAGGGTTGGTTAACTTTTGAGTTTCCTCCTGGCTTCATTGAATTAGGTAACTACAATTAGATGTTCTGGTGCCTTTTGGGCAGTTTAAGGTGTTAATTGGGTGTTAATTGAGGACGTTGAGGCTGATGGTAGGGATGGTGCCATGTTTCCTCCAGACGTGATGCTTGGCATTCAGGCCAAAGAGTTCAATCTTGGTTTCATCAGACCAGAGAATCTTGTTTCTCATGGTCTGATAATCTTTGGGTGCCTTTTTGCAAACTCCAAGCGGGCTGTCATGTGCTTTTTACTGAGTAGTGGCTTCCGTCTGGCCACTCTAACATAAAGACATGACTGGTGGACTGCTGCTGAGAAGGTTGTCCTTCTGGAATGTTCTCCCATCTCTACAGAGGAACTCTGGAGCTCTGTCAAAGTGACCTTCGGGTTCTTGGTCACAGCCCTGACCAAGGCCCTTCTCCCCCAATTGCTCAGCTTGGCTGGGCGGCCAGCTCTGGAAGAGCCTTGGTGGTTCCAAACTTCTTCCATTTAAGAATGACTGTGTTCTTGGGGACCTTCAATGCTGCAATTCAATGGTACCCTTCCCCAGATCTGTGCCTCAACACAATCCTGTCTCGGAGCTCTACGGACAATTCCTTTGACCTCATGGCTTGGTTTTTGCTCTGACATGCACTGTCAACTTTGGGACCTTATATAGGCAGTTTTGTGCCTTTTCAAATCATGTCCAATCAATAGAATTTACCACAGGTAGACTCCAATCAAGTTGTAGAAACATCTCAAGGATGGAATCAGGATGCACCTGAGCTCAATTTGGAGTCTCATAGCAAAGGGTCTGAATACTTATGTATACTTTCCGAATGCACTTTATGTCGCGCAGCTGAGAGTCAGCCTGATGAGCCTTTCCCAGCTAGCTAGTTTATGCTATCTAGCTACCAACAACAGCAGGATGGAGCTAGTTAAAATTAGTAAAATAAAGTGTTTTTTTTTTATGGACGAGAGAGAGAAGTATAGGTCACCGTCTGAAATCTGGATGTCACCTTGACATGCCATTTAGCTAACATAACAACAAGCCAGTGTGAATGACAAGTGCAACAGTTTTGTATCGATGTGCTTCCCACTGTTGCTTCCCACTGGGCAGCAGTTGCATATGCTTTACCGGGCAGCTATATCACGTCGATGGCAATATGGAAAGTGGCCAATTGGTTCCATCCCACTTGATTATCCATCAACATTGAGGAATATACATCGTCAGTCACAGGCTTCATTAGGAAATGTGTTGATGATGTTCTACCCTTAATAACAATCCGGACATACCTATCTTCTCGGACATGTTCAACCTGTCCCTGTCCCAGGCTGTAGTTCCCACCTGCTTCAAGGAGACCACCATCGTCCCAGTGCCGAAAAAAAAACAAGGTGACATGCCCAAATGAGTATCTCCCCGTCGCATTCATTGCGGTCATCAAGAAGTGCTTCGAGAGACTGGTCATGGCCCACATCAAGGCCAGCATGCCAGGCAAACTGGACACACCCCAATTTGCTTACTGCTGCAACAGATCCATGGAAGATGCCATTTCCATCGCTATTCAAATGGCTGTAACACATCTGGACAAGAGGAACACCTATGTGAGAATGATGCTCATTGACTTCTGTTCAGCATTCAACACTATTGTTCCCTCAAAGCTCGAGACCAAGCTCAAAGCTCTGGGTCTGGACACAACCCTCTGCAATTGGATCCTGGACATCCTGACCAGCAGACCACATACTGTGATTGGCAACAACACCTCTTCCACACTGACCCTTAACACAGGGCCCCCCCAGGGGTGTGTCTTCAGCCCTCTGCTGTACTCCCTGTTCATCCACAACTCCATCATCAAGTTTGCTGACGACACAATGGTTGTAAGCCTGATAACCAACTGTGACAAGTCAGCCTATAAGGAGAAGGTAAGTAGGGAACCCTGACCTGTTCACCGGATGTGCTACCTTGTCCCGGACCTGCTGTTTTCGACTCTCTCTCTCTACCGTACCTGCTGTCTCGACCTCTGAATGCTTCTCTATGAAAAGCCAACTACCATTTACTCCTGAGGTACTGACCTGTTGCACCCTCTACAACCACTGTGAAAATTATTTGACCGTTCTGGTCATATATGAACGTTTGAACATCTTGAAGGACAATCTGGCCTTAAATGGCTATGTACTCTTATAATCGCTACCCGGCACAGCCAGAAGAAGACTGGCCACCCCTCAGAGCCTAGTTCTTCTCTAGGTTTCTTCCTAAGTTCATGCCTTCCTAAGTACATGCCTTTCTATAAATACATTTGATTGATTGATTGATTGATACGTGAACTGGCATTGGAGTGCCAGGACAACAACCTCTTTCTCAATGTCAGTAGTTGATTGTTGACTTCAGAAGACAGAGGGAACATACCCCAATCCACATCAACAGGACTGCAGTAGAGAGAGTCAGCAGTTTTAATTTCTTCTGCGTCCACATCACCGAGGACTTGATATAGACCAACAACACCACAACACCGTCTCAACAGCACTCCACCTCGGGTCCTCTCCAAATACTACCGCTGCACCGCCCTGAACGGTTTCATCACAGCCTGGTAGGGAATTGCTCCATCCACGATCGCACAGCCCTCCAGCGGGTGGGGAAGTCAACCCAGTATATAACTGCTCCCACCCATCCGGGACATCTACTCGAAACTGTGCCTGAGGAAGGCCCGCAGCATCATCAAGCACCCCACACACCCCAGCCACGAGCTGTTCACTCCCTTAGGATGGTGTATATCATGCGCATCCCGTACATACGACTAATACATTTTTTAACTTGATCTTGATTATATATTGAGTAGGATAGCAGCCTACACAAGAAATAAGTTGTAATATTGGTAGTAACCATCTGGTTGTCACCATGATACAGTTTACTGCTTAATGGTGAGAGTTTGCGCTACAAGCCTGCAACACAACAACACGGGGTGAGTCCTTCCCTCCGAGTCCCGATTGACGACCACTGCTGTTTTTCAGTAACTTAGAGGGAAGTAGCTAGATAGTGTACCTAATATCAGGCAAGGGTGACAGTTTAAGCACATTTTTTGCTTTTGTATGATGAAAACGGAATGATTCTGAACAGAAGTTCCAACTTCAGCAGAAGTTCAGTCTCATTAGGACAACTGACTTAACTGAATCTGTTCGTCCCCACTCAACACACTCTGCACGACATATATCATCAGTTTTGGCCACCAGGCTTATCCGTATAGCTTCTCGCTAGCAAACATTGTGACAACCAACCACAAACTCTGTGAAATCCAACTTCGCGATGGGGCTTGTTGTTACAAGTGATGGCATATAACTCAATGTTGGAATAAGATATAATGATAAGAAGGGTTCCCATTTCAACGTAAGACCTTGGTCTTTCTCCAAATATTGAACAGAGTCTTGTAAAATTCACACAAGAGTAAAAAGTGTGACAACCCGGTCTCCCATACCGTGCAAATATCTCCCCCCTCTGTCTTTTACAAGGCTGACCATAGTGTTATAGCCTGACAATGTTAATATCTCTGGGTATGTGTTTCATGGTGTGAGATGCATTTTCCACATCTAATCGCCTGCCATATAGAGAGATGCAACTGTGAAAAATGAATGAATGACAAGTGCTGGAACCTAGGTAGAGATGACTATCTGGATATGTGAATAACTGTACTATTTGCCACCCTGAGGTTTTAACCAACAATTTTATTCTTGCAGTTCATTCATATTTAAGGAATACTCTCTCTCACACAACCGCCTTAAGAGCTCCCTGAACCGAAGTGTAGAAAAGGGAAGTTTGGACTCCTGAATGTTTCTGACACTGTCTCTGCAGCCTTAACTGTACTTCACCTGCATCACCTGTACACAACACTGGAATGAAAGGCCTAGAACATTAAATAAGTATAGCGCTCGTACTGTATATCTTGGATATTATCGGGTGACCTAACCAAGAAACTACTGTCCACGGATGATTGGGCATGAGCAGAGAACATAGTTGGGTCGATTTTTGATCCAATATGGACTTATTAAGATATGTAAGGTAAGAAGGACATACGTACACACACACACACACACACACATTACAGTTTCATCTATACTGATGTGAGTTAAAGCTCCAAAGAGAGAATAATCTGGCAACATTAACCAGCTATACATTTTTGTGATGTCTGTTTTTTAATCACCTGAATTACCCTTCATGGATAATAATGGACCACTTGACTTGTGTGTCATGCAGCATAAGAAATAATGAGGTTTCTCAGAAAAAACATACATTTCAGATATAGGTATACAATATGTCACGGACGGGGAGGCAAACTGGTGAGCTAGCTAACATAATGACCAATTGAGTAATGAGAACAAGTGTGAGTTTTGTTTTAGCTTTTTCCTGACCTTAATTCAGAGTTGAGCAAAAACGTAATACCTAGACCTCCGCACCCACGGAGAGGTCCTATCTGCGCTTTGTCTATATGGCTCACATTATCTAGCCCTGCACATACAGTGCTGTCCATATGGAGGGAGCATAAGACACTAGGGACTTGCTAATCCCATAAAAATTACTGTGAGGCCTTTTCCTCCTCCAATGTGGGAGCCTGAGAGCAGGAGTCAAAGTTGAGACATCAGGGGGACAGGTGGTGGCTCGCCGCCCCAGAGAGGATACCAGGGAAGGCCAGCAGAGATGTGTTGATGGAGGAAGGCTGGACACAAAGCGTGAAAAGACCTGGGCCCACTGCTGGCAAGAGAGAAAGAGCTGCTCAGTCAGCGCGCTGCACCCACTCCGTAGGCCGATGAAAAGATAATTCCCCCAGCACAGACCTCATGCGGCGTCAAACCGTTTGTGTGCGCTGACAGAGCCAGATCAAGCAGAAAGGATATGAGTGGGAAACTTCAAAACCTGCTCATGTTTCTGGGTCTGTGAAAGGATTTGTATAACACATTCAGATTTGATGGACTTTCCCATGTTCTCCTGGACAGCCCTTTTTTTGTTGACGTGTTCAAATAATGAATCTCTTATGTTGCCTGGCCCTTTTCCCCCCCGACCCACGCCATGTTTCTAGTTGTGGTGTAGGGATGCTGTGCGGATCATTCCATCACATGCAGCAGTCCCGAGCATATGGAGAACCGCTGATTTGTCGACTTCCAAGGACCAGGGTGAGTAGCACTGGGGCTGTTTTTTACCTTGACAACCTTGAACAACTCAGCTCCACTGCTAGCCAGGGAAGCTCAACAGGTATTGACTAAGGGAACCCAGCTGCTTGAAAAGTTGCTGTTTCTCCACAACAAAAACCCTTATCTGATCATCATAAGATACCATAAGTATATTATCATCATCTGATAAAAGGCTTTTAGACATTGAGAAAACAAAGACAAGACTTAGCCCATTGTGCTTAGAAATGTTGCGGTGACAACCAAGACAGTGGATTATATCAATATCTGTCTGTTTTGTCCATGGTTTTACCAAATAATAGTATCTTAACGAGTCTGCATTTGAGATAGATAATGTTCAGACTCCAAAACGCTAGCAGAATAATTGTCTTTATGTGTTAACACTATTGCTCTTCGCAATAACTAGGATTTACAAAGTAACCCTTTTTTAATTATATTGAAGGTGGATTTCTTTGCACCTTATTCTTCATAGAAGTTAAGGTTTGTCTCACTGTGATTTCTGAAATAACTAACAAAATCATGTCACTTTTTTATTCCCATGATGTACACTAAACTGAAGCTCTAAAACCAAAATATGTATGATATGGAAGATGACAAAGACTGATGAAAAACATTGTTTTCCTCCAGGTGCTGAAATGGAACAAATATGTTTGATCCTTTTGCTTATAAGTAAGGCATTATCAGTTGGAGGACAATTCAATGGATACAACTGTGATGCCAACTTCCACAGCCGCTTCCCTGGTGAGAAAATAATATTTATTAATAACCTGCATTGAAGTTGTATTGAATTTAAATTATATTAATTTAAATTCAATAGAACTTCAATGCAGGTTATTCATTTAACTTCATGAATATAACATAGAACTTTAACTTAACTCATATTGGACTGATGCATGTAACATATTTAGGATAGTGAATAGTTGCTATTTCTTATGTATTTCAGGAAATTTACATGGTTTATTCTGTCTTTGGAAAAAAAGTGGAACCTTTATTTACACTCATAATCAAATACAATTTTATTGTTAGATGTTCAACTGTCTGATGGCCTGGTGGTAGAAGCTGTCTCTGAGCCTTTGGTCCAAGACCCGATGCTATGATACTGCTTGCCAGATGGTAACAGGGTTAACAGTCCATGGTCCGGGTGACTGTAGTCCTTGATGACCTTCGGGTCTTCCTCAAACATCGCCTGCTGTAGATGTCTTGGAAGGCAGGGAGCTCGCCCCAACTGAACTATTGGGCCATCCGCACCACCCTCTGTAGAGCTTTGCGGTTGTGGGCAGTGCAGTTGCCGTACCAGGCAGTGATGCAGCCCATCAAGATGCTCTCAATATAGACATTTCCAAATAGAGCTCAAATCAATAAAATTATCATTGTTTTATTTTCAACGTCAGTGTGAGCCTTCTTTAGTCTTTTCTTTAGCCTGGTTTAGCTATCCCTCTTTGGAAAAAAATGCATGTAAGGCCATAATATGATTTTGTGTTGTGATAATAACTGTTGTTGTTTTCTCTGCTCTCTCCCAGCGGAGCGGGACATTAGTGTGTACTGTGGGGTGCAGACAATCACCCTCAAGATCAACTTTTGTCCTGTTCTCTTCTCCGGCTACACCGACACTGACCTGGCCCTCAACGGTCGCCACGGAGATGCCCACTGCCGTGGTTTCATCAATAACAACACCTTCCCCACCGTGGTCCTCTTCAGCATTAGCCTAGCCACCCTGGAGACATGTGGCAATGCCCTGGTGGTAAGAGGCCCATGCTTCCTTCAACCACCTGTTTATAATGCCTTCTATCACACCTATGGGTCAGTTTCCTGGAAACAGATTAAGTTCTGGACTAAAAAGCACTTTCGATGGAGATTATTTATTGAGCATGTCTTGAAGTCCATGACTAAGGTTAATCTGTATCCGGAAAAACCTAAAAGAGTCCATGAAAGATCATGGCTCCTCTTACCGTGGCTCCAACCACAGAGCACTTACATCACGCCCAAGCCTTCAAATCTTCGGAAAAGGCAGCAATAACAAAAGGAGATACACAACTAAATAAAATGTCCTACTTTTAGGAATCATCTTAAATATGTACACACAGTCATCTACTGTGTCTATGTTTTGATGTTGACAACCTATATTTTAGTTTCCAACAGTGTTTCAGTAATTGTAGTGGTGGTTGGGGTTAGGAGAATGGAAGCCCCGGAGAGGTGATTACTTGTTCCTAGAAACAGCGGGAGAGATTTGAGAGCAGCCTTTACTAAGGTTGCTTTCTTCCCCATTTTGTTGTTTTGATTGTAGGGTGGATCCTGGGCCGCTGATGCTGTGATAAAGGGAATAGAGTTAGGGATTAGCACGATGAGGGGACATTAGCTTAATAGTATGGTTGATGTTATCGCCACTGGCCCTCTATACTGATGGGACCTTGACTCCCATAATGGTGGGGATGGGATGGGGCAGGCATTCACCACTGATTTTGTGTTGCAGGTTTCCACGGCTCAGGGGCCTAATGCTTATGGGAACCTCTCACTGGTGCAGATTGGGAACATATCAGGGTACATCGATACGCCAGATCCCCCGACTATCATTAGCTACCTGCCAGGTCTGCTCTACAAATTCAGCTGTAGCTACCCTTTGGAATACCTGGTGAACAACACACAGCTGGCTTCGTAAGTGCTGTGAAATAATCCCTCAAGTTTCTATGATGATTGTTATCCATTCACATGCCTACAATGCCTCTGAATTCATAATACAATTAATAATAGAGATAATTCAAAGTCAGTGTAAAGTCATATGAATGTGTTAAAATTGTGTTGTCAATGGACTTAATTGATTACCATTTTAGATATACTGTACATAGGGATGCATTAACCTGAAAATGACCAAAATGAAAAATTATTGGAGAACACAATGAAGATAACACATGATTTGAGAAGGTCATAGAATCTAAGTTTTATATTAAAAGAGAATGATGTATCACACTGACATATGGTCCATTTATCAAGATATCTGAAAGTAAACCAAGATAAACAATATGCAAATGTGACTCAATGTTGGATATAAATCAGGCAATAAAACATGTTTAGCATAACTTTAATTCCATTGTTTATTCAAGGTCAGCTGCTGCAATATCAGTGAAGGACAGCAATGGTACTTTTGTCAGTACTTTGAGCCTTCTGCTTTACAATGTAAGTACATTTTACAAATCACACAATTGCACTTTCTCTATGATGCACTTTCACTGATAGATTTACTAATCATATTATACATGCAAAGTTTTCAACCGGCAATAAAATGTAGATACAGTGCCTTCAGAAACTATTCACACCGATTGACCTTTTCCACATTTTCTTGTATTACAAAGTGGGATTAAAATGAATTTAATTGTATTCTGTAATGTCAAAGTGGAAGAAACTTTCTAACATTTGTAAAAAAATAAAAAATAATAATAAAAAACATGTCTTGATTAGATACTGTATACCTTCAACCCCCTGAGTTAATACATGTTAGAATAACCTTTGGCAGCAATTACAGCTGTGAGTCTTTCTGGATAAGTCTCTCAGAGCTTTCCACACCACCTGGATTGTGCAACATAAGCCCATTATTATTTTCCAAATTCTTAAAGCTCTGTAAAAATTGGTTGTTGATCATCGCTAGACAACCATTTTCAGATCTTTCCATAGATTTTCAAGCAGATTTAAGTCAAAACTGTAACTCGGCCACACAGGAACATTCATTGTCTTCTTGGTAAGCAACTCCAATGTAGATTTGCCCTTTTGTTTTAGGTTATTGTCCTGCTGAAAGGTGAATTCATATCCCAGTGTCTGGTGGAAAACCAGGTTTTCCTCTAGGATTTTGCCTGTGCTTAGCTCCATTCTGAAAATCTACCCTGTCCTTAATGATGACAAGCATACCCATAACATTATGCAGCCACCACTATGCTTGAAAGTATGGAGAGTGGTACTCAGTAATGTGTTGAATTGAATTAGCACCAAACATAAGACTTTATTCAGGATAAAAAGTTAATTCATTTGCCACATGTTTTGCAGTATTACTTTAGTGCTTTGTTCGCAAACAGGATGCATGTTTAGGGATATTTTTATTCTGTACAGGCTTACTTCTTTTCACTCTGTCAATTAGGCTAGTATTGTGGAGTAACTACAATGTTGTTAATCCATCCTCAGTTTTCTCCTATCACAGTCATTAAACTCTGTAACAGTTTTGGAGTCAGCATTGGCCTCATAGTGAAATCCCTGAGCGGTTTCCTTCCTCACCGGTAATTGAGTTAGGAAAGATGGCTGTATCTTTGTAGTTACTGTGTGTATTGATACACATCCAAAGTGTAATTAATTACTTCACCATCTTCAAAGGGATATTCAATGTCTGCTTTTTTATTTATACCCATCTACCAATAGGTGCCCTTCTTTGCGAGGCATTGGAAAACCTCCCTAGTCTTTGTGGTTGAATTTGTGTTTGAAATTCACTGCTCGACCTTACAGATAATTGTATGCGTGGGGTATAGAGATGAGGTAGTCATTCAAAAATCATGTTAAACACTATTATTGCACACAGAGTGAGTCCATGCATCTTATTATGTGACTTGTTAAGCAAATATTTGGTCCTGAACTTATTTAAGCTTGCCATAACAAAGGGGTTGAATATTTATTAACTCAAGATATTTCAGCTTTTCATTTTTTATTAATTTAACATAATTCCACTTTGACATTATAGGGTATTGTGTGTAGGCCAGTAACAAAACATCTCAATTTAATCAAATTCAGGCTGTAACACAACAAAATGTGGAAAAAGTCAATGGGTGTGAATACTTTCTGAAGGCACTATAGAGCAAAATGGTCAAATAAAAGTGAATAATGAACAATGTACCACAAATATATTAACCATAAAGACACAACATTCATTTTATCTCCTTCTGAAATGCAAATCAAGGTTCTGTCACATCCTAATCGAAGTTCTATCACATCCAGACAAAGGAAGTATTGAGTAGTTTTCATGACTGGGAATTTGACAGTGGATAGGAAATACAGGGGTAGTGTAGCTATTATACATTTACAGGTTAAATAACTGTGCATACAGAACAATATTTATTCCAGTAATGGAGGAGGTTTGTGCCAATTTACCATACATTTATTGCAAAAATGAATAATAATAATGAAAAAAGGGTATTTTTTCGAACTCAGATTACAAATCCAGTGCAATTCATGAATCCTGTCCTCATCTAAATGTTAATATGAGGGATTAAAACAATTGTGACTTGTTGATTTCTTTGTGTGTTTGTATCTGTAAAGGACTCGTCATACGTTCAGCAGCTGTCAATCCCTATGGCGGGGCTCACACTGAAGACACGTGTGTTTGCAGCAGTCAAAGCTACCAACTTGGACAGGAGGTAACCAATCATTTAATTTCAACAAGAACTTCCAAGAGCCATATAACACATGTCTGCAGACCCTTCTTGAACTTCGGCCAATTATGGAATGTACATTAGGGACTTTAACATTTGATTGGTGGGAATGTGACAACCACGGCAGTGGCAAAACTTTAACACAGTGCAAACGTATGTATTCTCAGAGTAGTAGTGCTGATCTAGGATTAGGTCTCTTCATGTCCATGTGAATCTTGTTTATTATGATCCAAAAGTTAAAACTGATCCTAGATCAGCATTCTGACTCTGAGATGCTTTATGAATACTGGCCCCACCTTAGTGAGTGTAAACATTTTTTTACTTTTGGAGTTAAACAATACTATAATATTCCTTAGCAGTAACGTAAAAAGACACATTTTCACTACACACAATGTGAATCACTTCCCTACATACAGCTCTGCAGTAGATTTCTTTCGAATTCACACCTGTTTAGGCGTGGTGCTACAGTAGCTAGCGAAGTAGAATGCTTCTATACAGATTCTACCCCCCGCCCCTCACCCCCTCTTTACACCACTGCTACTCTCTGTTGTCATCTATGCATAGTCACTTTAATAACTCTACCTACATGTACATAATGCCTCAACTAACCGGTGCCCCCCGCACATTGACTCTGTATCGGTACCCCCCTGTATATAGTCTCGCTATTGTTATTTTACTGCTGCTCTTTAATTACTTGTTACTTTTATCTCTTATTCTTATCTGGGTATTTTTTAACTGCATTGTTGGTTGGGGCTCGTAAGTAAGCATTTCACTGTAAGGTCTACACCTGTAGTATTCAGCATTTCACTATAAGGTGTTGTATTCGGCGCATGTGACTAATAACATTTTATTTTATTTTAACACTTGAAAAAGAAAAGGAGAGCCTCACACTCTAGGAGCTCAGATGCAACAATTAAATAACCATAATACTCTGATGAAGACAGCTTGGCTGTCGAAATGAAAACAGCTTGGCTGTCAAAATGTTGTTTATAAAATATTGCATCTGAGCTCCTAGAGTGTACAGCTCTCCTATTCTTTTCCAGATTTTACTTTAAAAAAAAATATATATATCTACTAGCGCCCATCTGCCATTCAAGGTGGCAGGCCTATATAAAGGTTACATTAGTGGGTAGTAAGCTTCAGTTTTTCAAGACATAAAATGTACTGTTAGACTTATCAAATTATACAGTGTACTAGCAGGAAATTACACTAAGTATACAAAACATTACGTGGATGTCGATTAAGGCACCCCCCCGCACCTCTCTGGGTTAAATGCGGAAGACACATTTCAGTTGAAGGCATTCAGTTTTACAACTGACTAGGTATCCCAGCATCCCCTTTCAGCATCCCCTTTCTGTGGCGGTAATGTCCCATAAAAAAATCCGTTGTGCCCTTGGGCTGAATATAATAAGTACTGCATGCTCTCCATCACGTCATCATGTCTTTCTCACAGGCTACAAGTGAAGACAGCCACATTGGGAACTGCGTGCATCCTTATCCAGTTCCGAGGTGCATATTGAAGATATTGGAAGAACTGTCCACATTTACTTTTTGTCAGCCAACAAGATGAGTAGGCCTAACGAAAAGCAGAAGTACTAGCCTATGTCAATCTACTATCCCCCATAGTACAAACGTTTACCTATTCTATTTTGAGCAAGAAATAAATATTCCAACTCTTAGGTCTGAATGCAATAGATCACAAAATAATACAACCATTAGCATAAAAATAAATGTTTTACGCAATGAAGCTGACTCAACAGATCAGAACGTTTAGCTTAAAATGTTGAGTAACAATTAGGCTATTTCTGAACATTTTAAGTGCAGCAATACGCCGCATTGCAATAGGCTATAAGAGTGAATGTTCCAATAGCGGAAAAAAACATTATCAAAAGTGACTGCAAATGCGATTATGCATGTAATGCATTAATTATAAAGGTGCATTTTTTTATGGTGAAAATTATCTTCCCCAAAATGGAAACTCACGCTCTGTGTATGTTTGCCAGTTAGGCTCTACACCACTTGTAAAGCGGATTCATGTGCTTCATTTTAAGAAGTTATTTGGCCACTTTAGTTGTGATACAAACTTTATCAAAACATATAGCCCTATGGGCTAGGCTACATGAGGTATGCGACTATGATTTGAAAAAGCCTCTTGCCTTACACTGTGCATCATTCACAAGTGATAATATACAGTGCATTCGGGAAAGTATTCAGACCCCTTCCCTTTTTCCACATTTTGTTAAGTTACAGCCTTATTCTAAAATGGATTTCTTTTTTTATCTCATCAATCTACACACAATACCCCATAATGACAAAGCCAAAACAGGTTTTTAGACATTTTAGTAAATGTATAAAAAAAGTATATAAAAAAAGCGTATTTACATAAGTATTCAGACCCTTTGCTATGAGACTGAGCTCAATTGCATCCTGTTTCCATTGGTCATCCTTGATATGTTTCTACAACTTGATTGGAGTCCACCTGTAGTAAATTCAATTGATTGGACATGATTTGGGAAGGCACAAACCTGTCTATATAAGGTCGCACTGATGACAGTGCATGTCAGAGAAAAAACCAAGCCATGAGGTCGAAGGAATTGTCCGTAGAGCTACAAGACAGGATTGTGTCGAGGCACAGATCTGGGGAAGTGTACCAAAACACTTTTGCAGCATTGAAGGCCCCCAAGAACACAGTGGACTCTATCATTCTTAAATCGAAAAGTTTTGAATCACCAAGACTCTTCCTAGAGCTGGCCCCCAGCCAAACTGAGCAATCAGGGGAGAAGGGCCTTCATTAGGGAGGTGACCAAGAACCAGATGGTCACTCTGACAGAGCTCCAGAGTTCCTCTGTGGAGATGGGAGGACCTTCTAGAAGGACAACCATCTCTACAGCGCTCCACCAATCACACCTTTATGGTATAGTAGCAAGACAGAAGCCACTCCTCAGTAAAAGGCACATGACAGCCCTCTTGGAGTTTGCCAAAAGGCACTTAAAGGACTCTCAGACCATGAGAAACAAGATTCCCTGGTCTGATGAAACCAAGATTGAACTATTTGGCCTGAATGCCAAGCGCCACGTGTGGAGGAAACCTGGCACCATCCCTACGGTGAAGCATGGTGGTGGCAGCATCATGCTGTGGGGATGTTTTTCAGTGGCAGGGACTGGGAGACCAGTCAGGATCGAGGGAAAGATGAATGGAGCAAAGTACAGAGAGATCCTTGATGAAAAACTGCTCCAGAGTGCTCAGGACCTCAGACTGGGGTGAAGGTTCACATTCCAAAAGGACAACAACCCTAAGCACACAGCCAAGACAACGCAGGAGTAGCTTCAGGACAAGACTCTGAATGTCCTTGAGTAGCCCAGCCAGAGCCCAGACTTAAACCTAACATCTCTGGAGAAACCTGAAAATAGCTGTGCGGCGACACTCCCCATCCAACCTGACAGAGCTTGAGAGGATCTGCAGAGAAAAATGGGAAAAACTACCCAAATACAGGTGTGCCAAGATTGTAGCTTCATACCCAAGAAGGCTATAGTCTATGCTATAATCGCTGCCAAAGGTGGCTTCAACAAAGTTCTGAGTAAAGGGTCCGAATACTTATGTAAAAACATTGTTATTGCTTCGTCATTATAGGGTATTGTGTGTAGATTGATGAGAGAGAAAAAACAATTGAATCCATTTTAAGGCTGTAATGTAACAATGTGGAAAAAGTCAAGGGGTCTGATTACTTTCCGAATGCACTGTATAATTCACAAGTGATCGGCTAATATTGCAACCCATCAGACCTTTTTCATTTAATCTTGTCTTTACATGTACTAAATAATATTTGTGTGAAATTTGTTTTAATTTAGAATGGACAATTATCATGCACCTGTTTTGAAACAGGGGCAGAGGAGAAAATACATGTCATCTCTGCACTTAAATAGCGAATGGAGGACGCTTTTCCCGTGGTTCATTTTTTAATGCCAGACAGGTAGGCTATACTCCTGTTTTAAAGAGAAGCAATGGGCTTAATATAAGGACAGTTCAGAAATAAATATAGTAGCCCTAGCCTTTAGATAGCTGATGGGATCTGTTTTCTCCCACAATTGCATAGTCTATAGAAATGTTGCGCAACATGAGCTCATGGGCTCTCATGAAGTGTTGGATTAGATTTTCGATTACATTTGCATTGATGTCAGAGTGATTAGAAGGACAATAGAGTGCTGAGTACCAGGCAGTTAGAAAGTTTGGTAGGCTACTAATGACCAATCAGCAGAATCAGAGCTTGGAGAAGCCTAGTACTAGTAACTGTGACTAAGCATCAGAGCTTGGAGAAGCCTAGTATTAGTAACTGTGACTAAATGGTCACAGGGAATTTGACTGCCTTCGTGACTCATGACCGTCGGTGTGGCGGTAATACGTTCACTGTAACAGCCCTAGGCCAGACTTGTAGAGTCCATGCCATGATGTCAATTCATCATTGTTCTGAGGGATAAAAAGGGGTGATGCAACTCAATATTATATTTATCAGCTTATGAGTTTCGAATTTCCACTTCCTCAGATGGAAGGAATTCCAACCAAAAGTTAAACGTGTGAAAATGGAGCATAATTCAGTTTTAATATACTTTTCTCTCTGCAAGTATTCTGACCTTGAACTTAAGCATGAGAATAGCATGCTACTCACCTGCTATGTGTTTGGGGTGGAGATCAAATAAATTAAGGTGTGGTGGAGGTGTGTTTATAGATACGCCGTATTTTGACCTTGACTTAATTCCCTCATAATTCCACCACCTTCACGCACAGTGAAACAATGAACAAGGTTGAAGTGGAACAACCTCTTTATTTTTTCAGATTAAAATAACACTGTAGCGCTGTTGCACTATTGATAAGAGCTAGGTAAATGAGGAAGCTGTTTGGATAAGGGGATTGTACATATACATGCCAATTGTTTTAGATCTATTTTACCTTATGATCTCTGGAGACAAAGTTTATGAAATGCTGGCCTTATAACTTGCAGATATGAAATGTGGAGACCGAAGTTATAGGCTTCTGTAGCCATGTGCAATTGTAACCCACCAAGTTGATTTATGATTTCTAGAGTATTTTAGTTATATGCCCCAACTTTTCACTGTATTTTTTACCATTTGTATTGTGTTCAATATTGTCCACTATCGGTAGACACGGTTAGTTATACCAGCATACATTTATTTCTGTCACTTCAGTGTTAGTTTCCTTACATTTTGCATCATTCCATTACATCGTTAGTTTACCTTTCTTTCCTCTGTCACGTTGGTGTGGTTGTTCCTGGGGATCGCTAGCAATAGTGAATCATATTAGGTTAACACATTCAAAGTTGTGCAGTAATTTGGAACTTGTAACCTACTTGAATCATTATGGAATGCAGACCACAAAAGGCAGTTTAAACCTGGAGCCTGGCGACTGGACAGTTGAGCTGTTGTCATCAGAGTTCCATGATTATTAGGGTATATTTATAGGACTACTGTTCAACCCCTATTGTACACTTTTCTCACCTTCCAGTATTTAATGGATTAAACAATTGAATATGGCAACTTTCAGAATGAATCAAAACACTATTTTTGATTCCCCAATACTGTATGGGTTGTGTGTAAATGCTCTCCAACCTGTTTTTTATTATTCATAAATACTTTCCTATCCCTAAATAATATACAAGATCAAATTATCTTTAAACATACCAATTAGTGCTGAAAAGGAGACAAAATATGTATGTTTTTACATGGCTTTCTTTCATTGATCCCTAATATTGTGAAACGTTCTCTCTATATATTCTAGTGAATGATATTTAACATTCAGTACCAGTCAAAGGTTTGGACACACCTACTCATTCAATTATTTTTCTTAAGTTTTATTATTTTCTACATTGTAGAATAATAGTGAAGACATCGAAACTATGAAATTCATGTGGAATCATGTAGTAACCATAAAACTGTTAAAGGTCGAGACCGAGTCTGCGTCTCTCACATGGATAAGCAGATCATTCCATAAAAATGTAGCTCTATAGGAGAAAGCCCTGCCTCCAGTTGTTTGCTTAGAAATTCTAGGGACAATAAGGAGGCCTGCATCAAGATTACATGTCAGATCCAACAAAATATATAATTGTTTCTTAAACAAATTTAAATATATGTTATTTGAGATTCTTCAAAGTAGACACCCTTTGCCTTGATGACAGCTTTGCACACTCTTGGCATTCTCTCAACCAGTTTCACCTTTATTTTACAACACTCTTGAAGGACTTCCCACATATGCTGAGCACTTGTTGGCTGCTTTTCCTTCACTCTGCGGTCCAACCCAAACCATCTCAATTGGGTTGAGGTCAGGTGATTTTGGAGGCCAGGTCATCTGATGCAGCACTCCATCACTCTCCTTCTTGGTCAAATAGCCCTTACACAGCCTGAAGGTGTGTTGGGTCATTGTCCAGTTGAAAAACAATTGATGGTCCCACTAAGCGCAAACCAGATGGGATGGCGTATTGCTGAAGAATGCTGTGGTAGCCATGCTGGTTAAGTGTGCCTTGAATTCTAAATAAATCACAGACAGTGTCACCAGCAAAGCACCCCCACATAATCACACCTCCTCCTCCATGCTTCACGGTGGGAACCAAAACTGTGGAGATAATCCATTCACCTACTCTGTATCTCACAAAAACAGCGGTTGGAACCTAAAATCTCACATTTGGACTCATAAGACCAAAGGACAGATTTCCACCAGTCTAATGTCTATTGATCGTGTTTCTTGGCTCAAGCAAGTCTCATCTTCTTATTGGTGTCTTTTAGTAGTGGTTTCTTTGCAGCAATTTGACCATGAAGGCCTATTTGAACTCTGTGAAGCATTTATTTGGGCTGCAATCTGAGGTGCAGTCAACTCTAATGAACTTCTCCTCTGCAGCTGAGGTAACTCTGGGTCTTCCTTTCCTCATGCAAGCCAGTTTCATCATAGCGTTTGATGGTTTTTGCCACTGCACTTGAAGAAACTTTCAAAGTTCTTGACATTTTCCAGATTGACAGACCTTCATGTCTTAAAGTAATGATAGACTGTCATTTATCTTTGCTTATTTGAGCTTTTCTTGCCATAATATGGACTTGGTCTATTACCAAATAAGGATACCTTCTGTATACCACCCCACCTTGTCACAACACAATTGATTGGCTCAAACGCATTAAGAAGGAAAAAAATTCCACAAATTAACTTTTAACAAGGCACATCTGTTAATTGAAATGCATTCCAGGTGACTACCTTATGAAGCTGATTGAGAGAATGCCAAGAGTGTGCAAAGCTGTCATCAATTCAATGGGTGGCTACTTTGAAGAAATATCAAATATAAAATATATTTTTGGATTCGGTGGTTTCAGCCACAGATGTATAAAATCGAGCACACCTTTTTTGTCATTTAGCATACGTAATTAGGGTTAAGTGCCTTGCTCAAGGGCATGTTTACAGATTCTTTCACATTGTTGACTCTGAGATTCAAACCAGCAACATTTCAGTTACTAGACCAACGCGCTAACCGCTAGGCTACCTGCCATCCATGCAATCTCCATAGACAAACATTGGCAGTAGAATGGCCTTACTCTCGTCAAATCCAGCCCATCCATAATCTCAGACAATCATGGCTAGCCGGAAGGTCTCTGTCTTTTTCTGTGGCTAAACCAACTAAACCAGGAATTTCAAAAAATGTATTTTGATAAAAAATTTATGTTTACGTTCAAATGCCTCTCCTGTGAAGAAGTGACGCGCGACACATGCCTAGTTTCCTGAAAACGAGTCAAATATGTAACTGCTTTGCTTTAAATAGCAATACTTTTAAAGAGCTTTAGCAAACCCCACAACTGTACTTGTAAAGTTATCATCTAGTTTGTAATGTACATTTTTCTTCCTGTGAAAATGTTTGTACTCAGGGGTACCATTGGGAATGAGACCCTGGGCTAGCCTGAATAAATACAAGTAATACTAATACTAAAATAAATAAACGGATGGGTGTCTGAGCTGTGTGGTAATCGTTTGAACAGACAGCTCGGTTCTTTCAACATGTTAATACCTATCACAAAGACAAGTAGTGATGCAGTCAATCTCTCTTCTACTTTGAGCCAGGAGAGAATGACTTGCATGTCATTGATATTATCTCTTCGTGTACATTTAAGGGCCAGCCGTGCTGCTCTGTTCTGGGCAAAATATAATTTGCCTATGTCCCTCTTTGTGGCACTTGACCATATGACTGGACAGTAGTCCAAGTGCGACAAAGCTAGGGCCTTTAGGACTTGTTTTGTTGATAGCAATGTCAAGAAAGCAGAGCAGCGCTTTATTACAGACCTCTCCCCATCTTAGCTACAGTTGCATCAATATGTTTTGACCATGACAGTTTACAATCCAGGGTTACACCAAGCAGTTTAGACTCCTCAATTTGCTCAATTTCCAAATTATTCATTACAAGATTTAGTTGAGGTTTAGGGTTAAGTGAATTAGCTCTTTGTTAAGTGATTTCACTTGCTGTGGTAGCTGACGTGTATAATGTTGAGTCATCAGCATACATAGACACACAGGCTTTACTCAGTTCCAGTGGCAGGTCTTTAGTAAATATTGAAAAAAGTCAGGGGCTTAGAGAGCTGCCCTTCGGAATGCGCGACGCTACATGGATTATGTTGGAGAGGCTTCCATTAAAAAGCGCCCTCTGTTAGACAGGTAACTCTCAATCTACCATATAGCAGGGGATGTAAAGCCATAACACATATGTTTTTCCATCAGCAGATCATGATCCATGTCAAAAGCTGCACTGAAGTCTAAAAAAACAGCCCTAACAAATCTACTTATTATCAATGTATTTCAGCCAACCATCAGTCATTTGTTAGTGTCATACAAGTTGAGTGCCTTTCCTTATAATCGTGCTGAAAGTCAGTTGTTAATTTCTTTAATGTAAAATAGCATTGTATCTGGTCACATTTTTTTCTCCAAAAGTTCACTGACATTCTGTTTGGTCAGGGTGCTTTGCAATTACTTTTGCTTCCTTCCAGGCCTTAGGCAGACACTTTCCTGTAGCCCTAGATTGAAGATATGGCAAATCAAATCAAATTTTATTTGTCACATACACATGGTTAGCAGATGTTAATGGGAGTGTAGCGAAATGCTTGTGCTTCTAGTTCCGACCATGCAGTAGTATCTAACAAGTAATCTAACAAATTCACAACAACTACCTTATACACACAAGAGTAAAGGAATGAATACGAGTATGTACATATAAATATATGGATGAGCGATGGCTGATCGGCGTAGGCAAGATGCAGTAGATGGTATGGAGTACAGTATATACATATGAGATGAGTAATGTAGGATATGTAAACATTATATAAATGGCATCATTTAAAGTGGCTAGTGATACATTTATTTCATCCAATTATAATTATTAAAGTGGTTAGAGATTTGAGTCGATGGCCGAACGGCATAGGCAAGATTCAGTAGATGGTTTAGAGTACAGTGTATACATTTGATATGAGTAATGTCGGATATGTAAACATTATATACAAAATTGTTTAAAGTGGCTAGTGATACGTTTGTTACATCCAATTCCTATTTTTAAAGTGGCTAGAGATTTAAGTCAGTATGTTGGCAGCAGCCACTCAATGTTAGTGATGGCTGTTTAACAGTCTAATGGCCTTGAGTTAGAAGCTGTTTTTCAGTCTCTCGGTCCCAGCTTTGATGCACCTGTACTGACCTTGCCTTCTGGATGATAGCAGAGTGAACAGGCAGTGGCTCGGGTGGTTGTTGTCCTTGATGATCTTTTTGGCCTTCCTGTGACATCGGGTGGTGTAGGTGTCCTGAAGGGCAGGTAGTTTACCCCCGGTGATGCGTTGTGCAGTCCTCACTACCCTCTGGTTGTGGGCGGAGCAGTTGCCGTACTAGGCGGTGATACAGCCCGACAGGATGCTCTCGATTGTGCATTTGTAGAAGTTTGTGAGTGATTTTGGAGACAAGCCGAATTTCTTCAGCCTCCTGAGGTTGAAGAGGCGCTGTTGCTTAAATGTCGATGAACAGCATTCTTACATAAGTATTCCTCTTGTCCAGATGGGTTAGGGCAGTATGCAGTGTGATTGCGATTGCGTTGTCTGTGGACCTATTGGGACGGTAAGCAAATTGGAGTGGGTCCAGGGTGTCTGGCAGAATGGAGGTGATATGATCCTTGACTAGTCTCTCAAAGCACTTCATGATGACGGAAGTGAGTGCTACGGGGCGATAGTCATTTAGCTCAGTTACCTTAGCTTTCTTGGGAACATGAACAATGGTGGCCCTCTTGAAGCATGTGGGAACAGCAGACTGGGATAGGAACTGATTGAATATGTCTGCGCAGCTGGTCTGCGCATGCTCTGAGGTGACGGCCAGGGATGCCATCTGGGCTAGCAGCCTTGCGAGGGTTAACACATTTAAATGTTTTCCTCACGTTGGTTGCAGTGAAGGTGAGCCTGCAGGTTTTGGTAGTGGGCCGTGTCGGTGGCACTGTATTATCCTCAAAGAGAGCAAAGAAGTTGTTTAGTTTGTCTGGGAGCAGGACGTCTTTGTCCGCGACGGGGCTGATATTCATTTTGTAGTCCGTGATTGACTGTAGACCCTGCCACATTCCTCTCGTATCTGAGCCGTTGAATTGTGACTAATTTGTCTCTATATTGATGCTTAGCTTGTTTGATTGCCTTGCGTAGGGAATAGCTACACTGTTTGTATTCAGTCATGTTTCCGGTAGCCTTACCCTGGTTAAAAGCAGTGGTTCGCGCTTTCAGTTTTGCGCGAATGCTTCAATCAATCCACGGTTTCTGGTTGGGGAAGGTTTTAATAGTTGCTATGGGTACCACATCACCAATGCACTTGCTAATAAACTCGCTCACCGAATCAGCGTATACATCAATGTTGTTGTCAGATGCTGTCCGGAATATTTCCCAGTCCACGTGCTCGAAGCAATCTTGCAGCATGGAATCAGATTAGTCGGACCAGCATTGAACAGACCTGAGAACGGGCTTTTCCTGTTTTAGTTTCTGTTTGTAGGCTGGGAGCAACAAAATGGAGTCATGGTCAGACTTGCCGAAAGGAGGGCAGAGAATAGCCTTTTTTGCAGCACGGAAGTTGGAATAACAATGATCCAGGATTTTACCAGCCCGGGTGGCACATTCGATATGCTGGTAAAATTTCATGAGCCTTGCTTTCAAATTAGCCTTATTAAAATCCCCAGCCACAATAAATGCAGCCTCAGGATATGTGGTTTCCAATTTACATGAGTCCAATGAATTTCTTTCAGTGCCGTCGATGTGTCAGCTTGAGGGGGGATGTACACGGCTGTGATTAAAATCGAGGAGAATTCTCTTGGTAGATAATGCGGTCGGCATTTGATTGTAAGGAATTCTATGTCAGGTGAACAAAAGGACTTGAGTTCCTGTATGTTGTTATTATCACACCACGTCTTGTTAATCATAACACACACCCCCGCCCTTCTTCTCACCAGATAGATGTTTGTTTCTGTCGGCGCGATGCGTGGAGAAACCAGGTGGCTGTACCGACTCAGATAGTCCGCTATCCTCCTCAGTAATTTTCCATCCAAGTTGTCAGACCCAGGTGGCTTGTCATTGTTTATGACAACAATACTCACTTCATGGAATTGAAAATTACAATGCTTGTCTTTCATAATATGTTCAGTTATACATGGATGTATAGGTTCAGAATTTGTTGTTGGTATGTCAATGCCTACATTAGATAATCTTGCCAATGAGTTTTGTGACAAATGAGCCATCTGATTCAATGAATGATTGCGCTGAGTTCGCCTTTTTGCCCAACATTTTATTTAAGATGCTATAAAGGTTGTTACTATTATCCTTTACACATTTATCTTTATGTCAATGTATAGTTTCTTCTTATTTTTATTCAGTTTAGTCACATGATTTCTCAATTTAAAGTATGTTGGCTGATCAGCTGTGCAGCCAGACTTATTTGAGGCGTCACTACAGACCCTGGTTCCATCCCGGACTGTATCACAACCGGCCGTGATCGGGAGTACCGTAGGTCGGTGCACAATTGGCCCAGCATCGTCCAGGTTAGAGGAGGGTTTGGCCGGGGTAGGCCGTCATTGTAAGACAAGAATTTGTTCTTATCTGACTTGCCTAGTTAAATAAAGGTTTTATAAAAATTGCCATTCCTTTTACAATTTTTCAATTCCTCTTCAGTCCACGGGGATTTAACCGTTTTTAAAGGATTTTTCTTAATGGGTGCATGCTTATTAGTAACTGGAATAAGCAATTTCATAAATATGGATACTACTTTGGAGCAGATTTCTGCAGCATTAGTAAAGATGTGATCAATACATGTGGATGATTTTATTCCTGTGCTGTTTGTAAATACCCTGGTAGGGTGACTGATATCCTGAACCAGGTTGCATGCTCTGGTTTCAGTTTTAAGCTTTTTCTTGAGTGGACAACTTGTTGAAAGCCAGTCAATATTTAGGTCACCAAGAAAACATACCTCTGTTTATAGCACATTATTAAGCATTTCACACATATTAACCAGATACTGTCTGATAGCACTTGGTGGTCTACAGCAACTTTCCACAAGAATAGGCTTTAGTTGAGGCAGGTGAATCTGTAGCCATATTACTTTAATAGTATTTGACATGAGATCCTCTCTAAGCTTTACAGGAATATAACTCTGAATATAAAGAGCAACACCTCCCCCATTGGCATTGCATTGGGACCTCAAATGTCAACAAGTTTTCTCGGGCGTGAGTCTGGCTGGCGCGCCCCACATTATTTTACTTATTTAAGGTACAGGTGACCATCCGAGTGAAATATTATTGCAAATTTTCATAAAAGGATAGATAAGGATGCATTTGAACTGGTATTTGATTTGTTTAGGAAAAGTTTATAGGTATAATTTGAACGAGTTCTCTTCACGGTTCAATGGGCGACTCAACGGTGGATTTTATGATCATAACGCGCCAACCAAATGTATGGATATAATAAATGACTTTTTCTAACAAAAGAACCATTGGATGTCTTCGTTGGACACTTGGGAAGCCCTCAGCAGAATTTCTTCGAAAGGTAAGGGATTTTATATTAGCGATTTTATGCATTTTTTGAGACCCGGGTTGGGTTATGGATTTACGCTAATAGAAAAATATTGGAGGTGCTACCCTCAAACAATCAAATGTAGTGCTTTCGCCGTGAAGCCTTTTGAAATCTGACAACGCTGTGATATTGCCAAGAAGCAGAGCTTTTGATGACTATGCAACACTTGTATATTGATGAATGTTTAATAATTCAACTTTTGGATTTTGAATTTAGCCCCACTGCTCCCTAAGTAGTTTTAAGAACAAATTCTTATTTTACAATGATGTCCTACCCCAGCCAAATTCTCCTCTAACCCGGATAACACTGGGCCAATTGTGCGCCGACCTATGGTACCCCCGATCATCACGGCCGGTTGTGATTACAGCCCAGGATTGAACCAGGGTCTGTAGTGATGCCTCAAATAAGTCTGGCTGCACAGCTGATCGGCCAACATACTTTAAATTGAGAAATCATGTGACTAAACTGAATAAAAATAAGATGAAACTATACATGTGTAAAGGATAATAGTAACAAGATTTATAGCAACTTAAATGAAATGTTGGGCAAAAAGGCAAACTCAGCTCAATCATTTATTTTAAATTTTTTATACTTTGTTTATTGAATTTTCAATTCCAGCATTTAGAAAATAATTGTACTTGTAAGTTATTTGGTAGTAATGTGAAACAACACATTAAAGACAACGATACAGCAAAACATAGAGACAGACATAAAATAAATTGAAATAGATAAATAAAATAAAATACAAAAAAGGAAAAATATATATTTTGATACAGTTGTTATTGGTCAACTAGCACAGTTAATACCGTCCTTAACATCCGAGATGTTGTGTATGCCCATACGAGGCTTCTTACATCACCAATATATAAATATACATCACTCTGGAATTGCAGGGAAATGTATTTGTTTAACATAAGAAAAGAAGGGAGCCCACATTGCATAGAATTTGTCTACAGACCCATTGAGTGTGTGTTTAATTTTTTCCAACTTTATGCAATTCAAAACAGACTTAATCCAAAGAGCATGAGAAGGGGCTGCAGAGGATTTCCATCTAAGTAAAATGAATCGTCTCGCTAACAAAGTGACAAAGGCAATTACATCCTTATTCATTTTGGTCAGTTGTATTGTAGGTAAGGAAACCCCAAATAGTGCAATAAAAGGGTCTGGCTCGATCTGTGTGCCGCTTAATTCTGAGAGTGTGTTAACTTCTTAGGGAGTGGCATGTGAGGTGACGGTTTTGGAGAGTCTGGCGTGCCCAAAGCAAAATGCCTGCCACTCAGCCTCAGAAAATAGGATATGCACATAATTAGTACTATTGGATAGGAAACACTCTGAAGTTTCTAAAAGTGTTAACATAATGTCTGTGAGTATAACAGAAATCATTTAGCAGGCAAAAACCAGAGAAAAAAACATCCGGAAATCAGTTTCTGGTGACCTATGGCTCTCTTAGACACACTCCCTATTGAATCCATTTGTTACCAGGACTGAGACTGCAGTACCTATGGCTTCCACTAGATGTCAACAGTCTATATATAAAGCCTCAGAGAGATTGGAGTAAGCAGGGCGAATAGGTACAGGAAATTGCATTGGGACCTCAAATGTCAACACGTTTTCTTGGGCGCGAGTCTGGCTGGCGCGCCCCACTTTATTTTACTTATATAAGGTATAGGTGACCATCCAAGTGAAATATTATCGCTAATATTCATAAAAGGATAGCTAAGGATGCATTTTAATACCGAGACTAGACCATGTTGAGAAAGCACCATCAATCGTAGATGGGGGAAAAGCTGGGTTTGAGGCTACCGGAGCCAAAGAAGAGGTTGTTTGAAACCCAAAGTGATGCCTAAATTGATTCGAGATCTTCAATGTTGTTTTGACACATATATTTTTGGTGAAGGAGGAGTAAGGGCCTGTAACGGAGGAGTGAGCGAGGGAAGACAATGATGCCGGTATAGACGAGGCAGCTTCCATCTCTAGCCAAGTTGGGGGTGGGAATATCTCTCTGCTCTACAACCAGTATTGAATGATCCTAAGGTTAATGGCCCAATAATAGAATCTGAAAGCCGAATTTATTTAGAGTGTAAAAAAGGTATTTCCATTCCACCCGATCAATAGCTTTCTCCACATCCAGGGATATAATGGCTTCAGAGTTATTGTGGACAGAAGGATTATATATAATATTAAATAATCGTTGAAGATTGAAGAATGAGTGTCTATTTTTTATAAATCCTGTTTGATCCGGATAGATAATTGATGGGAGGACTGTTTCCAGACGCGTTGCCAGAATTTTGGCTAGAATTTTATAGTCAACATTTAGCAGGCTAATTTGACGGTATGATACACAGTCAAGAGGGTCTTTGTTTTTTTTAAGAATAAGACAAATGGTTGCCTGAGTGAGAGACTGTGGGAGAGCACCATTTACAAATGCATCATTGTACATTTCAATTAGAATAGGGGCTATTTTGAAGATAAACTTTTTATAATACTCTGCCGAGTAGCCATCAGGCCCTGAGCTTCTCCCAGATTGAAGGGATTTGACAGCATTAGCATTAGACAATTCTTCAACAATAATTTTTTTTACCAAATCCCGGCTGACCGAAGGCACAGCAAGTGAGTGGAAGAAATCATCCAATTCCAATGTATCCACTTTACTTTCAGAAGTATATAGAGACTGGTAAAATCTCTTGAACTCATCATTGATCCCCCCCAGGATCTAATGACATCCCAGATGATGTACGAATTTTAGGAATCTGAAATGATGATGATAGTTGACATAACTTGTAAGCTAATAATTTACTGGCTTTATCTCCTTGTTCATAATAAGTGCTCCTAGACTTGACAAGCAGTTCAGTAACCTGGTCAAATTCTGCTTGCAGTTAAACGTTCCTTATAAATATCCGGTGATGGTGAAACGGCATAAATGTCATCTAATTGGGCAATACAGTGTGTTAACATAGATAGCCTATCCCTTTTCAGTTTGTTCTCATGTGCGGTGTAGGAAATAATTTCACCTCTGATATAAGCTTTCAAAGTTTCCCAGAGAGTAGACGCAGAGATGTTCAGGGTTCTATTTGTAATCATGAAAAAGTCTATTTGACTCAAAACAAAATTGACAAAGTGTTCATTACTGAGCAGTTGAGAATTTAGTCGCCAAGGCGGTCGCAGATTGTCAACATTTTGAAAGGCTACTTCCATAATATCAGGGGCGTAGTCAGATATTGGGTTATATGAACATGAAGATATGGAATGGAGGAGCCGGTCATCTACAAGGACGTAGTCTATGCGTGTAAAAGTGTAGTGAACCGATGAGAAAAAAGAGTATGCTTTTCCAGCTGGATTAAACAGTCTCCAAGGATCTGAGACTGCGAATTCAGACATAAAGGTTCAGACATCTCTAGCTGAGGTGGTAGGTTTAGTGGAGGTGGTAGGTTTAGTGGAGGATCGATCCAAATGTGGGTCTAACCAACAGTTAAAGTCACCACCTAAGATCAACATATGGGAAGACATATCTGGGAGTGTAGAGAAAACCGATTTGAAAAAAATCACCATTGTCCCAATTAGGAGCATAAATATTAACAAGAAGTACCTTTGTATTGAGCAGCCTACCACTGACAATTATGTATCTACCATGGGGATCTGCGATCACATTAGAACATGTAAAATTTACCGATCTGTGAAGTAAAATAGCCACCCCTCTTGCCTTACTCTGAAATGAGGAATGAAACACCTGACCCACCCATCTGCACCTAAGACTTGAGTGTTGTGATACCTTCAGATGAGTTTCTTGGAGAAAGATGATGTGAACTTTCAATTGATGAAGGTGGTGTAGCACCTTACTATGTTTATCTGGGTTATTTATGCCCCTGCAGTTCCAAGTAAGAAAATTAAACCATTCCCTCCAGCAGGATGGGCTACACTAGGCTGAGTCATGTCTTAAGAGAGAGAGAGGACGTGTAAAGGACAAGGTAGGTACAATCTTAGTTGAACCTAAAAGCGCAAAGGTAAAAAACAAAGACAAGCGACGAGGCACAAAAAACATATACAAACTATATACAAACAAAAGCGGGAAAAAACCCTTCCCTCACAAACACTAAATACAAAAAAAGTTTAGAGCAAAGTGTGATAACTCTTACTCTGTGCTACCTGAGATTTGTGACCATTTAACTAGAGTAAGCCAAACATACATAGATTGGTTCCTAACAGAGTCTAAGGAAAACGACCCTCGGTTAGAGAGGTTTAACAGCAATACAGATGATAAAACTAAGACAACCATGAAAACAGCCAGATATTGGCATTAAAGGCGGCATCCTGGGTTGGAAATGAAAACATAAAAAGAGAATGACATTCAAATGTCGATAAACCCAGCAAAGATGGCTTCGCTAGCCACCCATTCGGCCTGCTAACTAGCCTGCTAAGAAGACCAGCTAACCAACCATTTGTTACATACCATGCGGTACAACATCCACTTTCACGTTCTTGTTGATAAAATCTGCCGCTATATCCGGGTCCTCGAATCTGTGCATGGAGCCGTCCGGTAAAGTCAATCTCAAAACCTAAGGGGAGATGAGGCCGAACTTCACGCCCGGGCAGGCGCGTAGCTGGCGCTAGCTAGCCTGCTTCTTAGCCACAGCTGTGGTGTAGCCCGCAAATATCGAGACTCTTTTACCCTTATAGAGGAGAGGGGAGGCTTCTCTCGATCTTCTCAGTATGTCATTGCGGACATGAAAGAAATGCACCCTGATGACAAATGGGTTCTCCATCCCGGGGTCGGCTACGCACAGTGCGGTGGGCCTGGTCTAGCAGTGGCTTCTCCTATAGACCGAGCAGCTCCTGAAGCAGCTGGGCCATGAACTCCGTGGGTCTTGGGCCCTCCACTCCCTCCGGTATTCCCAGTAGATGAATGTTGTTCCTCCGCATTCTACTTTCCATATCTTCGCATCTATTGTCGAGGTATGCCACCCTAGCCTCTAGCTCGCTATTGCGAGTGCTGTGTTCTGTAGCACCTCGCTCCGAATCCGATAAGGCCACTCCGTGTGTGTCGAGCTTATTCTGTATACTCTCAATAGATTTTTTAAGCTTGTCTTTGACCATTGATATCTCTGACCTGAGATTGATAGAGAGACAGTCAATTTTTCAGAAAATATCGGTTTTGAGGGTGCCGATCACGGATTGTAGCATCTCCACAGTCAGTGTTTCCGTGGGGCCGGCATTAGCAGCATCCGGTGGCGGGGGTGAATCAGGAGAGGGCGCGGGCTTGCTGCGGCCTGCTCTTGCAGACTCTTGCAGACATTCTTGGCCGGGTAGACATCATTACAAACTTAAATTTATTAAACTTGAACTGAATTGTTTATGGGTCTCTTCAGACGCCTGGCCAAACAGAAATATATACAATTTTAAATATATAAATTTGGTCACTAACTCAGGAGCGATAACTGGCTGGCTCTACATCGTTCTACATCTTTGGCTTCCAACAGCGCCCCCCAGCCCAATCATTCATGTCAAAAAACTCATTGGGACTCCCAAGCAATGCCAGATGTGATACAGCCTGGATTTGAACCAGGGTGTCTGTAGTGATGCTCTAAGCACAGAGATGTAGTTGATTAGACCGCTGCGCCACTCGGGAGCCCAGAGTTATTCTGCGCTCTGGCACACCGAGACGAGAGTGCTCTGATATATGAGTAGATGGCCAGACTGAATTTAAGAACGCACCCAAAATGGTTACTTGCATAGTGAAGTCTTTTGTTAAGACATGTAGCTAGCCTGCTAGGTAAACAATGAACGTTACTCATGACGTTACTACCCTGCTGAATCTGCAGTTAGCTAACGAACCAGGTTAAATGTTAGTTAGCTAACATTAGGCTAGAACTAGCCAAGCAAATGGCTCTGAAATATGAATAATAAGATCATACACATAACGTTAGTTAGCGAGCCAGCCAGCTAATGTTAGCTAACTAGCTAACAGTACACTAACTTGAAATTATAACAACTTTGTCAAAATTACAAATGTGAAATATCAGAAAATGGCTCTACGGGATCGGTGTCCCTATCAGGGACGTGCACAGGAATTTTGAGGGGCAGTTGCTCTGACCTGAAAAAGGGCACCCCTCCCACCCCCCCAAAAAACACAAAAACTCACGGGCTATATGAAAGACTGAGAATAACAGGGTCTTTATTAAAATATATATACACAAAGAAGTAAAACACTGAAATACAGCACTCAATCACCTTAACTACTACTAATAATAACACAGAAAAACATGACTTGAGTCATGAAAATCCCTACATCAATATCCCTATCAATATCCTATCAAGTCACTGATAGGTTTCTCCAAATTTACATACTAAACATGCAAAGCTTCAAAGGAGAAGCTGCCTATTAGGGGCCATTTCAACAAAAATCTTCAGAACTTCTTTCTTGTCGATTCCTATGTCCTTCTCTATGGCCAGCAGGAGGTCAGACAGCCGCTCTTGACCACACTGATTTCTGAGCCTTGATTTGACCAGCTTCAGCTTAGAAAAGGAACGTTCTACCGCTGCAGTGGACACGGGTAGAGTGGCATATATTTTCATTAGTTTGAATAGTGTGGGGAATATGACGTTAGCATTGTTTTCCTTGAATACTTCGAGCATAGACTTGACTGTCCTCTTGGGACACTTGTAAGATGCATGGAAGACTCTCAGCTCTGTTTGAAGGTTGGTCTCTTCCCCCTGAAGTCCATACAACTCACATAGTGAATGTGCTGTATCAACACCTTGGCCAATATCCTTCCACTGCTCTGGGTCAGTGAGTCTCTGCAGTGACATCACAATGTCCCTAGTCTTCCCTTCCCCGTAAAATCTTCTCTCAAGCTCCTGTCTCAATCTGTCCAGAAAGGTATAGTATGTCCTTCCCTGTAATATTCCTCCAAGGTCTGGACTGCATCATCTTCTCTTGCTGATTTGGAAGTGTATTTCAGCTTTGCAGGGACTTTTCTTTGTCTACCTGGAATATTTGTGGGAATGCTTATGTCATTTTCCTCTGCAATTGTTGTGGCAGTGTTGTATATTTGTGAGAATTGGTTGTCTCTCCTCAGTTCCACTACTCGCTTCATGACACCATCTAACACAGAGTAAGCAGCAGCCAAGTCCAGGTCATCCTGCTGGAGTACTTTTGAGGCAACTGATGTCTCCATGAACACTGGCGTTGCTATTTCAAGACACAGCAAAAATTCTAAATCTATGCTGCTCAACAGCATTTTAGCTTCTCCTGCAGCCAGATCGGGGGGGTCACACTCTCTCAGATCTCTCAAGTACTGTAGGGCAGCAGGGAGGACCTTCCTAATTGTCTTTAAAGCATCTTCCCTGCAGCTTCACCGGGTGTCTGAAAGCCTCTGTAGTTCAAGGACACGTTGGTCTGGATTCATGGCTTTTTGAGTATCCACAAATGCAGCATGGCGCTTTGTAGAGTTGGCAATGAATGTGTACAGCCTCTCAACGACTGTGAAGAAATCCACAAAGTGCTTGTTGGATTTTGCACTCTCAACTAAAACGAGATTTAAACAATGTGCATGGCAGTGCACATATAATGCTCTCTCATTTTGTCTCTGAATCCGGGACAGCAGCCCATTGTAGCGTCCACTCATATTGGCAGCTCCATCATATCCCTGTCCACAGACATCTTGAATGTTGAAGTTGTTTTGCTCAAGTAGCTTCATCACTACATTCTCCAGTGCCTCTCCCGTTGTTGATGCCACATCACATAGTTGGACAAAGCGTTCCTTTATAGTCATGTTGTGGACATATCGCACAACAAAGGACACCTGCTCAATATGTGACACATCAGTGGTCTCGTCCAGCAAAATAGAAAATTGTGATGCTTCTGTCACTTCCTTCTGTATGATTCGTTTCACATAAAGACTAAGTGCTTTTATGAGGACGTTTTGTGTCCTATTGGACAGGAGAGACACCTGGCACCTTTGGTTTGATGCTTGTTTTTCCTTGACTGCATCAAGATGAAGCCCGAGTACGCTGTCATATTGGCCAAGCAAATCCACCATGTTCAGAAAATGTCCTCTATTTGAACTTGACAAGCCTTCTTCATTTCCCCTAAAGGCCAAAGCTTGTTTTGCCAGATATAATGTGATGTCTATTAAACGGAACATAATATCTCTGTTTTTCTGCCTCTCTCTTTCTTTGGCTGCTTCCATCTGAGAATCAGCTACTGCAAAAGCCCTCTGCAGTGTATCTTTTGTAAAGGCATTCCACCTAATCATGCTTAGCATATGCAATTCACTGCTGCGGTGCTCCTTAATCTTCACTTTGGCCTGCCTCCACAAGTTTATCCCTACAGACTTCCATCCTGTCCTGCTCTGAAATCCTCATCCTTTCCTCATTCATAAAATTCCTGCAGCTAAAGCAATGCATGGCATCATTCAGTGGAGAATATTCCAGCCAGGGGTCATCGTTATACCATTGGGCTTGAAAAGAGCGCCCATCTGGATTTTTAGGAACTTTACCATAGGACGGCAAGGCCCGACTGAATTGGAAAATGTGATGAAGGTCTGATCGGTATTTAAGATTGCTGCTTTGTACATGAGCTGGATCTGTGGGATTAGCCAACCTCAGCAAAAAAATCTAAATCTGTTGACTCTGCCCCACTCGTCATCTCAATATCTTCCCTTGCTGATGCTCTCGTCTCCCTCATCTCATCCTCTTGCTCTTCTATGATTTACCTATTTTGCCAGTCTGTCCTGATCTCATCTGGGATTGGCTCTGGCTCTGGCTCTCTGAATGCAGCTGATGCACTGGGCTCATCATCTGTCCAATTACATATTATTGTTATTGCCATTATCATTATTATTTTAATGCCCACTAATGGTATTTATGTTCTGCTCAGGCAAGATCTTTGAAATGACCTCTAAAATAGCCTATGTTTTTAGATTACAATTATTTAACCCTGGCTGTACTTTCTAGCATGGTCCTCTCATCTCATATTTGGTGATCATCACTTAAGCCTACCTGCCCTATGTGCCTCCTCCTGGTCCACATTTTCCTCACATAGTCTGGAGGCTTGTGACTGCTCCTCCTCATCTTAAATGTGATGTAATTATGAAACATTGCCATTAGTAGGCTAAAATATGAGTCTGATTAATTAATCAATTCGCCTACACAATGTCATGTCATCTTTATCACAGTGCAAAGTCTCTGTCTCACCTTCTGGTTGGCTCTTTCGCAGCCAACCCTGCAGTGATGTGCTGCCCTTTGCTGCCTCCCTGAATTGTCTCTCCCTCTCCTGAATCCGCCTCTTTTCAGTGGGCATCTTGGCTTCAAACAATACCCAAAATAGTGATAGGATTTAGGCATTTAACCATTTTGAATAAAATAAATAATGTGATGCATTACTTCCATCATTCATTCTTCTTGCTAAAACGAAATGTGAGAAACTAACTATCAGCAGACATGTAGCTTAGTTTGCCTAATGCCTACCAAAAAGAGTAGCCTAGGCTGCTTGTCTGCAAGCTATCTGTCTGATTATTTAGGCTAAACGTGGCAAACTCAGCCTGGATTTATGAAGATTTTAATTCATTTCATAAAACTTGATGATGATGATCGTTCGTTTGTTATACATCACAAACTCACCTTTTCCGACAACGTTGAGTCGTCTCACCCGACAACCGCGCCAAGTAAACAGAGTTTGCCCTTCCCCTACTGACTTTCACTTTCGGTGCCTGAATGGAAGTGAACGAGACTTTGCATTTTTTTTTTATCTAGGCCTACGTGAAATTCTGCATCCATTGTACGATTTATTTATTTATTTTTTTCCCTCGGAAGGGCAACGTGAGTCGAGAAGGGCATATGGGCAGTTGCCCGGGCAACCTGAGCAACCCCCCTGTGCACGCCCCTGGTCCCTATACCAGGACGGTTGATGCTAACGTGCGCTAACATGTGCTAATGTGACTAGAATGACATTGTAAGTAACAGCAAACTTTCCAGGACATAGACATGTCTTATATGGGCAGAAAGCTTACATTCTTGTTAATCTAACTGCACTGTCCAATTTACAGTAGCTAATACAGTGGAAAAATACCATGACATTGTTTGAGGAGAGTGCACAACAATAAAAAACATTATAACAGTATTTGTATTCTCATTAGCTGTTGCCTTGGCTGCTGCCTAGGCAGCTACTCTTCCTGGGGTCCAAACACATTAAGGCACTTACATTACACATACAGTGTCTTCGGAAAGTATTAAGATCCCTTTACTTTTTCCACAAATGCAACCTTCTGCTGCTTGCCAGGCAGAGCCCACAAGGGATGGGAGATTAACCTAAACCACTCATACTTTTCATGTATTGTTCACTTTTATAATACTCAAATATTCAATTAATGGTGGCCAATATTGAGAGATGAGAATACCCTCACGTATCTGAAATTACATGATTAATTGATATTTACTGATCATGAAAGGCACGCAGTTACTTTCTGTGTAACTTTGATGATAAAGCGCAATTGTTTTGCATGGAATGATTGGTCATTTTTTGTTCTGACTATGCTCTTCAAGAGGTGTTGCTATAACAACAAAATAGTTAATTATTTAACAATCCCTTGAAAACATCACACAGTTATCAATGGTTTTGGTAGAGCTGGGGGTCTCCTTGCCCCCCAGCAGCCAAATCGAACATTCTGTGATGTATTTTGATGTTTTACTGATAATGACCTACAGCTCATTCGGAAAGTATTTTCAGACCCCTTGACTTTTTCCACATTTTGGTACGTTACAGCCTTATCCTAAAAAAATTTAAATTGGTATTTTTCCTCTTCAAGCTACATACAATACCCCATAATGACAAAGCAAGAGCCGGTTTTTAGAATTTCTTGCAAATTTATTACAAATAAAAACTGAAATGTCACATTTACATACAGTGAGGGAAAAAAGTATTTGATCCCCTGCTGATTTTGTATGTTTGTCCACTGACAAAGAAATGATCAGACTATAATTTTAATGGTAGATTTATTTGAACAGTGAGAGACAGAATAACAGAAAAAACATCCAGAAAAACGCATGTCAAAAATGTTATAAATTGATTTGCATTTTAATGAGGGAAATAAGTATTTGACCCCTCTGCAAAACATGACTTAGTACTTGGTGGCAAAACCCTTATTGGCAATCACAGAGGTCAGACGTTTCTTGTAGTTGGCCACCAGGTTTGCACACATCTCAGAAGGGATTTTGTCCCACTCCTCTTTGCAGATCTTCTCCAAGTCATTAAGGTTTCGAGGCTGACGTTTGGCAACTCGAACCTTCAGCTTCCTCCACAGATTTTCTATGGGATTAAGGTCTGGAGACTGGCTAGGCCACTCCAGGACCTTAATGTGCTTCTTCTTGAGCCACTCCTTTGTTGCCTTGGTCGTGTGTTTTGGGTCATTGTCATGCTGGAATACCCATCCACGACCCATTTTCAATGCCCTGGCTGAGGGAAGGAGGTTCTCACCGAAGATTTGACGGTACATGGCCCCGTCCATCGTCCCTTTGATACGGTGAAGTTGTCCTGTCCCCTTAGCAGAAAAACACCCCCAAAGCATAATGTTTCCACCTCCATGTTTGATGGTGGGGATGGTGTTCTTGGGGTCATAGGCAGCATTCCTCCTCCTCCAAACATGGCGAGTTGAGTTGATGCCAAAAGCTCAATTTTGGTCTTATCTGACCACAACACTTTCACCCAGTTGTCCTCTAAATCATTCAGATGTTCATTGGTAAACTTCAGACAGGCATGTATATGTGCATTCTTGAGCAGGGGGACCTTGCGGGCGCTGCAGGATTTCAGTCCTTCACGGCGTAGTGTGTTACCAATTGTTTTCTTGGTGACTATGGTCCCAGCTGCCTTGAGATCATTGACAAGATCCTCCCGTGTAGTTCTGGGCTGATTCCTCACCGTTCTCATGATCATTGCAACTCCACGAGGTGAGATCTTCCATGGAGCCCCAGGCCGAGGGAGATTGACAGTTCTTTTGTGTTTCTTCCATTTGCGAATAATCGCACCAACTGTTGTCACCTTCTCACCAAGCTGCTTGGCGATAGTCTTGTAGCCCATTCCAGCCTTGTGTAGGTCTACAATCTTGTCCCTGACATCCTTGGAGAGCTCTTTGGTCTTGGCCATGGTGGAGAGTTTGGAATCTGATTGATTGATTGCTTCTGTGGACAGGTGTCTTTTATACAGGTAACAAACTGAGATTAGGAGCACTCCCTTTAAGAGTGTGCTCCTAATATCAGCTCGTTACCTGTATAAAAGACACCTGGGAGCCAGATATTTTTCTGATTGAGAGGGGGTCAAATACTTATTTCCCTCATTAAAATGCAAATCAATTTATAACATTTTTGACATGCGTTTTTCTGGATTTTTTTGTTGTTATTCTGTCTCTCACTGTTCAAATAAACCTACGATTAAAATTATAGACTGATAATTTCTTTGTCAGTGGGCAAACGTACAAAATCAGTAGGGGATCAAATACTTTTTTCCCTCACTGTAAGTATTCAGACCCTTTACTCATTACTTTGTTGTAGCACCATTGACAGCGATTACAGCCTTGACTCTTCTTGGGTATGATACAAGCTTGGCACACCTGTATTTGGGGAGTTTCTCCCATTCTTCTCTGCAGATCCTCTCAAGCTCTGTCAGGTTGGATAGGGAGAGTGGCTGCCAATCTATTTCCAGGTCTCTTCAGAGATGTTTCATCAAATCTGGGCTCTGGCTGGGCCACTCAATGACATTCAGAGACTTGTCCTGAAGCCACTCCTGCATTGTCTTGGCTGTGTGCTTACAATCGTTGTCCTATTGGAAGGTGAACCTTCGCCCAAGTCTGAGGTCCTGAGTGCTCTGGAGCAGGATCTCTGTACTTTGCTCTGTTCATCTTTCCCTCGATCCTGACTTGTCTCCCTGGCCCTGCCACTGAAAAACATCCCCACAGCATGATGCTGTCAAAATCAAATCAAATTTTAATTGTCACATACACATGGTTAGTAGATGTTAACGCGAGTGTAGCGAAATGCTTGTGCTTCTAGTTCCGACCATGCAGTAATATCTAACAAGTAATCTAACAAATTCACAACAACTACCTTATACACACAAGAGTAAAGGAATGAATACGAGTATGTACATATAAATATATGGATGAGCGATGGCTGACCGGCGTAGGCAAGATGCAGTAGATTTTATGGAGTACAGTATATACATATGAGATGAGTAATGTAGGATATGTAAACATTATATAAATGGCATCATTTAAAGTGGCTAGTGATACATTTATTTCATCCAATTATAATTATTCAAGTGGCTAGAGATTTGAGTCGATGGCCAAACGGCATAGGCAAGATTCAGTAGATGGTTTAGAGTACAGTGTATACATTTGATATGAGTAATGTCAGATATGTAAACATTATATACAAAATTGTTTAAATGAAATGAAATCAAATTTATTTATAAAGCCCCCCTTACATCAGCTGATGTCACAGAGTGCTGTACAGAAACCCAGCCTAAAACCCCAAACAGCAAGCAATGCAGGTGTAAAAGCACGGTGGCTAGGAAAAACTCCCTAGAAGGCCAAAACCTAGGAAGAAACCTAGAGAGGAACCAGGCTGCGAGGGGTGGCCAGTCCTCTTCTGGCTGTGCCGGGTGCAGATTATAACAGAACATGGACAAGATTTTAAAATGTTCATAAAACAGGCAGAACAGTTGAAACTGGAGAAGCAGCACGGCCAGGTGGACTCGGGACATCAAGGAGTCATCAAGCCAGGTAGGCCTTGAGGAATGGTCCTAATGCTCAGGTCCTCAGAGAGAGAGAGAGAGAGAGAGAGAGAGAGAGAGAGAGAGAGAGAGAGAGAGAGAGAGAGAGAGAGAGAGAGAGAGAGAATTAGAGAGAGCATACTTAAATTAACAGGACACCAGATAAGAGAAGAAATACTCCAGATATAACAGACGGACCCTAGCCCCCGACACATAAACTACTGCAGCATAAATACTGGGGGCTGAGACAGGAGGGGTCGGGAGACACTGTGGCCCGTCCGACGAAACCCCGGACAGGGCCAAACAGGCAGGATATAACCCCACCCACTCTGCCGAAGCACAGCCCCCACACCACTAGAGGGATATCTTCAACCACCAACTTACCATCCTGAGACAAGGCCGAGTATAGCCCACAAGATCTCCGCCACAGCACCAGAAGCCAGTGACTCAGCCCCTGTAATAGGGTTAGAGGCAGAGAATCCCAGTGGAGGGAACCGGCCAGGCAAAGACAGCAAGGGTGGTTCGTTGCTCCAGTGCCTTTCCGTTCACCTTCACACTCCTGGGCCAGACTGCACTCAGTCATAGGACCTACTGAAGAGATGAGTCTTCAATAAAGACTTAAAGGTTGAGACCGAGTCTGCGTCTCTCACATGGATAGGCAGACTATTCCATAAAAATGGAGCTCTATAGGAAAAGCCCTGCCTCCAGCTGTTTGCTTAGAAATTCTAGGGACAGTAAGGAGGCCTGCGTCTTGTGACCGTAGCGTACGTGTAGGTATGTACGGCAGGACCAAATCAGAAAGATAGGTAGGAGCAAGCCCATGTAATGCTTTGTAGGTTAGCAGTAAAACCTTGAAATCAGCCCTTGCCTTAACAGGAAGCCAGTGTAGAGAGGCTAGTACTGGAGTAATATGATCAAATTTTGGGGTTCTAGTCAAGATTCTAGCAGCCGTGTTTAGCACTAACTGAAGTTTATTTAGTGCTTTATCCGGATAGCCGGAAAATAAAGCATTGCAGTAGTCTAACCTAGAAGTTACAAACGCATGGATTAACTTTTCTGCATCATTTTTGGACAGAAAGTTTCTGATTTTTACAATGTTACGTAAATGGAAAAAAGCTGTCCTTGAAACAGTCTTGATATGTTCGTCAAAAGAGAGATCAGGGTCCAGAGTAACGCCGAGGTCCTTCACAGTTTTATTTGAGACGACTGTACAGCCATCAAGACTAATTGTCAGATTCAACAGAAGATCTCTTTGTTTCTTGGGACCTAGAACTAGCATCTCTGTTTTGTCAGAGTTTAAAAGTAGAACATTTTCCGCCATCCACTTCCTTATGTCTGAAACACAGGCTTCCAGGAGGGCAATTTTGGGGCTTCACCATGTTTCATCGAAATGTACAGCTGTGTGTCATCCGCATAGCAGTGAAAGTTAACATTATGTTTCGAATGACATCACCAAGTGGTAAAATATATAGTGAAAACAATAGTGGTCCCAAAACAGAGCCTTGAGGAACACCGAAATTTACAGTTGATTTGTCAGAGGACAAACTATCCACAGAGACAAACTGATATCTTTCCGACAGATAAGATCTAAACCAGGCCAGAACTTGTCCATGTAGACCAATTTGGGTTTCCAATCTCTCCAAAGAATGTGGTGATCGATGGTATCAAAAGCAGCACTAAGGTCTAGGAGCACGAGTACAGTTGCAGAGCCTCGGTCTGACGCCATTAAAGGTCATTTACCACCTTCACAAGTGCAGTCTCAGTGCTATGATGGAGTTTAAAACCAGACTGAGGCGTTTCGTATACATTGTTTGTCTTCAGGAAGGCAGTGAGTTGCTGCGCAACAGCTTTTTCTAAAATGTTTGAGAGGAATGGAAGATTCGATATAGGCCGATAGTTTTTTTTATTTTCTGGGTCAAGGATTGGCTTTTTTAAGAGAGGCTTTATTACTGCCACTTTTAGTGAGTTTGGTACACATCCGGTAGATAGAGAGCTGTTTATTATGTTCAACATAGGAGGGCCAAGCACAGGAAGCAGCTCTTTCAGTAGTTTAGTTGGAATAGGGTCCAGTATGCAGCTTGAAGGTTTAGAGGCCATGATTATTTTCATCAATGTGTCAAGAGATATGGTACTAAAAAACTTGGCGCCATTTCCGTTCCAATTTTCTGGAAGCTTGCTTCAGAGCTCGGGTATTTTCTGTATACCAGGGAGCTAGTTTTTATGGCAAATGTTTTTTGTTTTTAGGGTGCAACTGCATCTAGGTATTGCGCAAGGTTACATTGAGTTCCTCAGTTAGGTGGTTAACTGATTTTTGTACTCTGACGTCCTTTGGTAGGTGGAAGGATTCTGGAAGGGCATCTAGGAATCTTTGGGATGTCTGAGAATTTATAGCACGACTTTTGATGATCCTTGGTTGGGGTCTGAGCAGATTATCTGTTGCGATTTCAAACGTAATAAAATGGTGGTCCGATAGTCCAGGATTATGAGGAAAAACATTAAGATCCACAACATTTATTCCACGGGACAAAACTAGGTCCAGAGTATGACTGTGGCAGTGAGTAGGTCCGGAGACATGTTGGACAAAACCGACAGAGTCGATGATGGCTCCAAAAGCCTTTTGGAGTGGGTCTGTGGACTTTTCCCTGTGAATATTAAAGTCACCAAAAATTAGAATATTGTCTGCCATGACTACAAGGTCCGATAGAAATTCAGGGAACTCAGTGAGGAATGTTGTATATGGCCCAGGAGGCCTGTAAACAGTAGCTATAAAAAGTGATTGAGTAGGCTGCATAGATTTCATGACTAGAAGCTCAAAAGACAAAAACGTCGTTTTTGTTTTTTTGTAAATAGAAATTTGCTATTGTAAATGTTAGCAACACCTCCGCCTTTGCGGGATGCAGCGGGATATGGTCACTAGTGTAACCAGGAGGTGAGGCCTCATTTAACACAATAAATTCATCAGGCTTAAGCCATGTTTCAGTCAGGCCAATCACATCAAGATTATGATCAGTGATTAGTTCATTGACTAGAACTGCCTTGGAAGTGAGGGATCTAACATTGAGTAGCCCCATTTTGAGATGTGAGGTATCACAATCTCTTTCAATAATGGCAGCAATGGAGGAGGTCTTTATTCTAGTGAGATTGCTAAGGCGAACACCGCCATGTTTAGTTTTGCCCAACTCAGGTCGAGGCACAGACACAGTCTCAATAGAGATAGCTGAGCTGACTACACTAACTGTGCTAGTGGCAGACTCCACTAAGCTGGCAAGCTGGCTAATGGCTAGTGATACATTTGTTACATCCAATTCCTATTATGTCAACACCATGCTTCACTGTAGGGATGGTGCCAGGTTTCCTCCAGTTGTGACACTTGGCATTCAGGCCAAAGAGTTCAATCTTGGTTTCATCAGACCAGAGAGTCTTGTTTCTCATGGTCTGAGAGTCTTTAAGTGCCTTTTGGGAAACTCCAACTAGGCTTTCATGTGCCTTTTACTGAGGAGTGGCTTCCGTCTGGCCACTCTACCATAAAGGCCTGATTGGTGGAGTGATGCAGAGATGGTTGTCCTTCTGGAATGTTTTCCCATCTCCACAGAGGAACTCTGGAGCTCTGTCAGAGTGACCATCGGGATCTTGGTCACCTCCCTGACCAAGGCCCTTCTCCCCCGACTGCTCAGTTTGGCCGGGTGGCCAGCTCTAGGATGAGTCTTAATGGTTCCAAACTTCTTCCATTTAAGAATGATGTAGGCCACTGTGTTCTTGGGGACCTTCAATGCTGCAGACATTATTTGGAACCCTTCACCAGATCTGTGCCTCGATACAATCCTGTTTCGGAGCTCTCCGGACAATCCTTCCATCTCATGACTTGGTTGTTGTTCTGACATGCACGGTCAACTGTGTGACCGTATATAGACTTGTGTGTGCCTTTCCAAATCATGTACAATCAATTGAATTTACCATAGGTGGACTCCAATCAAGTTGTAGAAACATCTCAAGGATGATCAATGGAAACAGGATGCACTTGAGCTCAATTTCGAGTCTGAATACTTATGTAAATAAGGTATCTGTTTTTTACTTTTAATTAATTTTCAAAAATTTCTAAAAACCTGTTTTTGCTTCGTCATTATGGGATATTGTGTATAGATTGCTGAGGATTTCTTTTTTTTAATACATATTAGAACAAAGGCTGTAACGTAAATGTGGAAAAGTTCAAGTTGTCTGAATACTTTCCAAAGGCACTGTAAACCCACAGATAAAACAGTACATCATATAACATTATCACACCACTACATATCCACAATACAAATTGCATAATACCACCATACAACAATATTACAATGTACGTGTGTGTAGAGTGCGCGTGTCAGCGCTTGTGTGCATATGCTTGTGCCTGTACCTTTGTGTGTGTCTCTTCACAGTCCCCGCTGTTCCATAAGGTGTATTTATACCTGTTTTTTAAATCTGATTATACTGCTTGCATCAGTTACCTGATGTGGAATAGAGTTCCATGTAGTCATGGCTCTATGTAGTACTGTCCGCCTCCCATAGTCTGTTCTGGACTTGCGGATTGTGAAGAGACATCTGGTGGCATCGTGTGTACAAGCTGTGTGCTAGTTGTTTAACTTCTTAGGGAGTAGCGCACGAGGTGACCGTTTTGGAGAGCCTGGCGTGCCCAAAGTAAAATTCCTCCCATTCAGGCCCAGAAAATAGGATATGCACATATTTAGTACCATTGGATAGGAAACACTCTAAATTTTCTAAAGGTGTTAACCATTTGTTAATGGCAACATAATGTGACAACATAATGTGTGACATGTGAATAACAGCCCCGGTACTCCCATCGGTCTCCCAGTTACCAATCCATGTGGCACAAGTCCTCCTAAACTGATATCCCAACAATGCTAGTAAAGTAACATTTGCTACTACCAACATGGCCCATGACTATGGTCTCACAATACCCCTCATTTGCACAGTAGTCCAATTCCATGCTATCAATATAGCATCTTTCGCTACTAGTACTGCTCCTTCAGTGTAAAACTGAAAAAGAGAACAAAAAACTTTCATGGTTGTCCCAAGCTTTCATCCAGTGATTCCCCTAACAAACCACCTCCCCTCAGGATGACACTTAGAGATACGTTTCTGGAGACTCTCTTGGCCAAATAAATGTTAGCAGCACCCCCACCCCTCATCGTTCTTTTGCAATTCTCTCTCGCTGTATCCCAATCACAACTAAAACATTTTATAAATTATCCAACCCAAATTTTGAATGACTGACCTCAGCGCTTACTTTGAGTCTAGGACTCAAAATGCCAGTTCATCAACTTAGCACACATCATCCCTGTTAGAACATAGATTTATAAACAACCTTTTATTGCCGGTCATAACTCTTCTCTTTGTCCCTGTTTTCCTGTCATGAGTGGCCTGGTAATGAAAGATCAGTATCTCAATGCATTCTTAGTATTCCACCCTCTCTTTCCTTTACCCGGCACTTATCATTCTAGCGTGTCTTCTTCAGATATCGTTAACAGTTCATGTTAACAGTTCATGTAACGGCACATGTAACTTTTGCCTGTCACATTTCATGGCCCTTGATAATGTCCCGATTTTAATATCCAAGTAGATACTTCCGTTTCTCCCACGTACACGAGTCTCTTACTTGAGCTTGTTCTCTTTCTCCACGCTCACTCCACACGCACACTCAGCACCCCGGCCCTGGTTGACGGCTCGGACTCAGATAGGAGTGGTAAAAGTCACTGTCTCTCATTGCACGCCTTTGTCGCTCTTTCTTCAGCCGGTTACCGAGGGTTTTGAGGTTTACACACACTGTCTATGGTCAAATTATTCCTACCATGCATTAAGACACAATCTGACATCACCTTCTATGATCAAAAAAGCACACATAGTTCATTTCATTTCTGTTTCAGGAAACCAGACAAACATTGACTATATGAAGAATTATTACATTAACCTTTTCTTAATTAACCTTTTCATAACATACTGTTACTGCTACTGCTAAAACCATTTCCAAAATTAGTCCATACTCCCTTATTCTACTGGCGACCTCTCGGAAGAGTTACCAGATCATGAAGTTAGCACCATAATCCCTCGCAGAATTCCCACTCTAGGATCCCAATCTGGTGAAATTTGTATCAAAACAAAAACACAACATGAAATCAGCAATACATATATCACAATCCATTTGAAGTAACTGTCATCCCTTATTAAAACCTCTTAGGGCTCGCGGACCGCTAGCGGTCCACCTACGACAACATCCGGTGAAATTGCAAAGCGCCAAATTCAAAATACAAAAATCGTAATATTAAACATTCATGAAAATACAAGTGTTATACATCATTCAAAAGCTTAGAATCTTGGTAATCAAACTGCGTTGTCCGATTTACAATAGACTTTATGGCGAAAGCAGAGCATTCGATAGTCTGAGGACAGCGCCCCTCTTCAAAAATAGTGATAAAATAAAACACTTAGCCTTTGAAGATCTTCCTCTGTTTGCAATCCCAAGGGTCCCAGCTACACAATGAATGGTTGTTTTGTTCGATAAAGTCCTTTATATCCCAAAAAGTCTGTTTAGTTGGCACCATTGATTTCAGTAATCAACGCGTTCAACATGCAGACAAAGGAATCCAAATATTTACTGGTGAAGTTTGTCCAACAAGTCCAGGTACTCTAATATCTAAATAAACTGTAATATTTAAGACGGAGAATAGTATGTTCAATAGGGAAGATAAATAATGAAGAGCTTTAGCGTCCCACCGATCCCTGAAGAAGTTAATTTCTAATGAGGAATGATCAACCTCATTAGGAATTTTTAGTATACAGGGCTTTCTACACCATTAAAATGTTTCCTCTCCCTATCTTTCCTTGTCCTTTGGAAACCATTTAAATACCTCTTCAAGACATTTCCATCCTCCTGCATACCCAATTTAACTTCTTAGGGAGCGGTGGGGCGCTAGCCTTCACGGTTCACAGAAAACACATTTCACAGCGAAAACAAATCAATTACCTTTTGAAGAACTTCTGCTGAGGGCTTCCCATGTGTCCAACGAAGACAATCCATTCTTTGGTTCTTTTATTAGAAAAAGTAATGTATTATATCCATAAATCTCAGTTTGGTTGGCGCGTTATAATGAGAAAATAGAGCGTCGACTCCTTCATTGAAACGTGAAGAGAACTCGTTCAACTTATACCTATAAACTTGTCCAAGAACAATCAAACATAATTTTAAATGTATCCTTAGGAACACTTTTATGTATAAATAGTATAATATTTCAACCGGAATATAAACTGGGCTATAAGAAAGGAAAAAAACAAAGAACGCGCCAGCCGGGAGCGCGCATTTACTTGTATTGACATCTGTGTGGACACTTCCTTATTCGTCTTCTTCTCTGCTCTAAAAGCATCTAAAAAGAATCAGAATACTTTCTCGAGACTGTTGACATCCAGAGGAAGCGATAGGTACTGCATTCATATGCCCTTATATGGGCATTTTCATAAGGGAGGGGTTCTAAATGAGGCAATGTGTCAAAACCACTTTTTCCAGGACAGAAATTCCTCGGGGTTTTGCCTGCCATATCCGTTCTGTTTTACTCACAGACAAATGGTTAACACCTTTAAAATTTAGAGTGTTTCCTATCCAATGGTACTAAATATGTGCATATCCTATTTTCTGGGCCTGAATGGGAGGCATTTTACTTTGGGCACGCCAGGCACTCCAAAACGGTTACCTCGTGCGCTGCTCCCAAAGAAGTTAAATGAATTGAAAAGACCCCATCCAATAAATCCCACAACACGGCGACAGTATCTCTCCAGCGAGTCTAACGATTCACTGGTCTCCTTTCCCCATGATTCTCTATAACCACCACACCAACCACATAAAAAAATGTAACGTTAATTTTAGGTTAGGTAACCCCTATACCAAATCCGCGTGACCCCAGTTCATTTTAGGTTAGATAACCCCTATACTAATTCCTCGTGACCCCTCCACCCTTTCGTCCATTCTAGAATCCTATTCCAAAATAAGACGACATCAAACGTAAATTTATTTCAAAATAAAACCACATAAAATGTCTCATGATAACAATAAAAAAACAAGGCCTTCTGAGTTTGCAAGGAGTGTTTGGCCATATCATTTAAATGTGTTACCTTTAGAATCCATTCCCCTGGCATTTCACCTCGAATCTTCAACCCAAAATAAGTTTTCCTATTGCCAATTTAGCCAATTTGCCATCGTAAGGAATCCACAATATTTACATGTGATTCTCTAACTCTTTCTCTCACCAAGGCCGCCGCCTTAGCCATTTCGTCTGCTTTACGTTTACCTATGGCGATTTTATCTGTACGACTAGTATGAGGTTCACATTTTACCACTGCTAATTTACTGGGTAACTGACATGCTTCTAATAATGCCTCTACCTCCAGATCATTTTTTATTGGTGTTCCTGTCGCTGTTAACATGCCCCGTTGTGACCACAATGTACCGAAAACAGGAACTACTCCAAATGCATACCACACACAGCGTAGCCCGTTACGTTACTCTCTTCTTTTCTCTGTTCATGTAACGAGGAGTTGTATACAATTTTCCCCTTTCAAACCCGTGATTAACTTCTTAGGGAGCGACAGGTGAGGTGACGGTTTTGGCGTGCCCAAAGTCTGGCGTGCCCAAAGCAAAATGCCTGCCACTCAGGCTCAGAAAATAGGATATGCACATAATTAGTACTATTGGATAGTTTCTAAAAGTGTTAACATAATGTCTGTGAGTATAACAGAACTCATTTACCAGGCAAAAACCAGAGAAAAAAACAGTTTCTGGTGACCTTTGGCTCTCTTAGACCACTCCCTATTGAATCCATTTGTTACCAGGACTGAGACTGCAGTACCTATGGCTTCCACTAGATGTCAACAGTCTATATATAAAGCCTCAGAGAGATTGGAGTAAGCAGGGTGAATAGGTACAGGAAATTGCATTGGGACCTCAAATGTCAACAAGTTTTCTCGTGCGCGAGTCTGGCTGGCGCGCCCCACATTATTTTGCTTATATAAGGTATAGGTGACCATCCGAGTTAAATATTATTGCTAATATTCATAAAAGGATAGCTAAGGATGCATTTTAACTGGTATTTGATTTGTTTAGGAAAAGTTTATAGGTATATTTGAACGCGTTCTCTTCACGTTTCAATGGGCGATTCGACGTTGGATTTTCTGAACATAACGCACCAACCAAACAGAGATTTATGGATATAATAAATGACTTTTTCTAACAAAAGAACCATGGATTGTCTTCGTTGGACACTTGGGAAGCCCTCAGCAGAAGTTCTTGGCTTTATTAAAATCTGCTAGCTCTATCTTACAGGGATAAATGGGTCCGTTTGTAGTTATTATAGTTATTATTCCCTAAACTCTCCCGACGGTTTCAGGGTATTTTAGATTCCTTCGCTCCCGTCTATAATACACACCTTCTATTAACTATTTTCGAAGATAGCACTACACACTTCCCCGGATAATAATGGAATTGGTCACGGCACGTAATACCTTGTATTAGAACCGATACCATAATGTCTGCAAATTTATTGCTGGAGAATACGGATTTCTTAATGGCTTTGTGCCGTATCTCCTCCAATATCCCTATTATTGATAACACACATCACCAAAATTATTCACACTTGTCTTCCTATTTTCACATAATCTGCCATGGTTCACCACCCCAACAGGGCACACAACTAACCTCCCATTCACAAACACTTTTACAGCTACTACAACTAGGCTCTCACCCCGTTATAGGTTATGCAGGAACCTATAATTGTATATAGATTTGTTTTTCTACTGTATTATTAACTGTATGTTTGTTTTACTCCATGTGTAACTATGTATTTTTGTATGTGTCGAACTGCTTTGCTTTATCTTGGGCAGGTCGCAGTTGTAAATGAGAACTTGTTCTCAACTTGCCTACCTGGTTAAATAAAGGTGAAATAAAAAAAATAAAAAAATTACTTTATAGTACTAGCAGGAACCAACCTACTAGGGATTTACCCCCTAGGACTACCCTACAGGTACCAGCCTGTATGAGTTTACCTTCTGGGACTTACCATTTACTATAAAGCTACGACCGATCGTTACACAATGGGCCTATAGAATTAAACTTAGGCTCTCCAGGTTCGTATCCCATAATTAGTTCAGCCAACGATTCTCATCTCCCCAAGATGTCAAAATGAGTGGAAACAGGTATAGGAACTAGCCTACCTTCTTTGTTGCCAGCTCTGATCTGGACTCTTTGGTTGACTACAAATCGTGGTGAATCCTGCCGACAACGCCATCTGTCAGGTTCTTGTTTTTCAGACTTTCAGCTTTAACCAAGTTGAATTATTCCCAAATGTTCTGTACAGCTGTAATTCAGACAGCCCAACATTTCGACCATCACAGGTATACATATCGCCCTTAAGACACTCCTCCTTCTCTCCAATCCTTACATCTTATGGTTCCACAGGAAAAGGGTAGTAAACCTTTATTACTCCCTTCTGGGGATCTGACCTCACCTCCTGACCTCAACCCCGCCTTCTTCTAGTCCAGCAATCATTTGAGATCCTCCTGTCCACCCAGCACATTCCACAGCCACTCTGTCTTTCTTCAGATCTCACTCCTTAATATACTATGCATCTGATCTATCATGTCTTTAATATCTCAATGTTCAAAATGTCGAATCCAACAAGAGGAACCAGGCTCTGAAGGGTGGCCAGTCCTCTTCTGTCTGTGCTGGGTGGAGATTATAACAGTACATGGCCAAGATGTTCAAATGTTTATAGATGACCATCAGGGTCAAATAATAATAATCGCAGTGGTTGTAGAGGGTGCAACAGGTCAGCACTTCAGGAGTAAATGTCAGTTGGCTTTTCATAGCAGAGCATTCAGAGTTCGAGACAGCAGAGAGAGAGTCGAAAACAGCAGGTCCGGGACAAGGCAGCACGTCCGGTGAACAGGTCAGGGTTCCATAGAACAGTTGAAAGAACAGTTGAAACTGGAGCAGCAGCACAACCAGGTGGACAAGACAGCAAGGTGTCATCAGGCCAGGTAGTCCTGAGGCATGGTCCCAGGGCTCAGGTCCTCCAGGCGGGGGGGAGAGAGAGAGAGAGAGAGAGAGAGAGAATTAGAAGGAGCATACTTAAATTCACACAGGACACCATCTAAGACAGGAGAATTACACCAGATATAACAGACTGACCCTAGCCCCCCGACACAAACTATTGCAGCATACAGTGGTTCGTCCTTTAAAAGTTGCAGAGTACTGCGGCGCAGCTTCCATGGTGTCCCAGAATTCAATGGCACGTTATTTAAATGTGAACCAATGGTACCATTGATGCTAGTTAGTGCTAGTTTGACCACCAGAGGGTATCTTTGAAAAGCATTTGATAGCCTTCAATATTGGCTGTACTAGAGAATTTAAAACCTTTCTTTGTAAGAACATAGTATATGTGCCTGATTTTAAGAAATTTTGCTTAACTAATTTGATAAATATTATGGTGTTTCTATTGCAAGAAAAACGAAAAACCCTATGGGTTGGAACGGAAAATATGGCACTGTGCAACATGACGGTCGGGAGCAGGCGACAGTACTTGGCTATTTAGCTAAAGAATCCCCGTAGGCTTTTGCATCAAATCCTATTGCTTCTAACTTCAATATGCTCTATAAATAAATAAGACCTACACCACTTTTAACAGCACATTACTCAACACTAGTGAGACTCAATTCGCCTACAGTAGGCCTACAGTATATCGAAAAATATGACGTGACTCTCCACATATAATTACATATAGAGGATTGGAGGATTCTTAATTAAAACCAAAAGCCACCTCATGGGTCTCCCGGTGGCGGTCGGCACGGGTATTGAACCTGCATCTGTAGCAACACATTTTGCACTGCCCATCCACAAAGTATCAAAATATAGAGAGGTGTTGGTAAAGGTATATTGTCCTGCTAAAAGCCCATAATGGACTATTATAATACTGTACATGGTGTACAGGTCAGGATAACCAAAACATTTCTTTATTAAAGGCTGTCAGAAAGAATGTTGGTACTTATTTTGATCCAAAGCCATGAATGAGTGAGTCACTCGGCTTTATGTAGGTGCCGGGCTATATGACTGTGCCATCCAATTGATAATATATAACAATATTTTGGAGGCTATTTCGTTTTCAAAAAAATTAAAGTGAGCGATTGTAATCTGAATAAAGGCCAAAATAATATTTGTAAAGGCCAAAACATTTATTTCTGTTTTTAGAGGGAGAGAAACGCTGGGCCAATTGTGCGCTGCCGTATCCCAATCACGGTCGGATGTGATACATAATAATAATAATACTTTGAAATTGAACTTAAGCATCGAAAACATTGTAGGTAGGGGGATGTTCACACCTACAGTAGCCGGGTTATAAAGAATCTATTGTCCTGCTAATCAGGCTACAAGTGTTTGAAAACCTGTTTTCAAAATGCCGCCAGCTGTCCATCACTACTGTAAAAAAAAACACAGTATCTTGTTTACATCTTGTTTACATTCTTTATTGTAACCACAACGTCACAAATAATTTGTATTTACCTTTCCAATTACTTTTTACAAATGTGTGCTTTTCATGTCATTTTTCGTTAAATCCAGTTTGGATTTAAGTATAACTTTTGAGTGACGCCTTTAGTGAGAAGTCTAATGCTTTAATCAATAGAAATATCTGCCCTCCGAATTCATATCTAAGGGGCATTTTTCACGCCATTATTAGTTACATTGTTTTAGTTTGAACGTGCAGACTGGCACTTAGTACAGCGGGAACTTTTCCCTAGTCAGTGCCATTACTAGTGTTGCTCTGTGCTCTGTACTAGTGTTGCTCTCCTCCTCCTTCATTCCCCATGGGCTAGGTCGGTCTTCTGTACGTGGCTCTGCGGCCCATCCCGTGCCCCCTGCCCTCGTGCCTTGAACCTCGCACGCCCACCGCTGTTTCAGTGGATACAGCTGGAGAACTGCAAGGCAATCCCATTGTGCGCCACTCGGGAGCCATGACCAATATGACCAATATATATTGTCCTGCTAATAACAGGGCTAATAATATATCTGTGAGAATATCCAAGGGGCTTTTATATAATTCTGAATTAATAATAAATCGCTTTGTTTAAAAAATAACAATATTTTGGAGATTCTTTTGTTTTCAAATAATGTAAAATGAGACATTGTTACTAATTTGTAAATAAAGCCAGTTTGTTATTTAGAATGATTTATTTCTGTTTTTAGAGGGAGAGAAACCAAAAACCTACATTAATCTCACGGGTCTCCCAGTTGAGGCCGGCACAGGTATTGAACCAGCATCTGTAGCAACATAGCTTGCGCTGTGTCTTAGACCGTTGCGTCACTTAGGCGCTGTACAACATGACCGGTCGGGAGTGGGCTACAGTACTACAATAAGAGCAGAATAATACTAACAAAACAATAAAAACAGTTTTAGCATGAAATACTGAAGTCGTGCACAATTATCAGTTTCTATTTAGGCTTATTCATTGTCAGAAACACAGTAGCGCCTTGGGACCCAAAAGCATGATCAGTGCTCTAGCCTCTCAACCCACTCAAATGACGCACCTCTCCCAGGGACGACATGTTAGAGCACTAGTAAGCCAGTGACTGAGCCCCTGTAACAGGGTCAGAGGCAGAGAATCCCAGTGAAGAGAGGGTAACCGGCCAGGCAGTGCCTTTCCTTTCACCTTTGCACCCCTGGGCCAGACTACACTCAATCATAGGACCTACTGAAGTGAAGAGTCTTCAATAAAGACTTAAAGGTCGAGACCGAGTCTGCGTCTCTCACATGGATAGGCAGATCATTCCATAAAAATTGAGCTCTATAGGAGAAAGCCCTGCCTCCAGTTGTTTGCTTAGAAATTCTAGGGACAATAAGGAGGCCTGCATCAAGATCCAATAAAATATATCTTTGTTTCTTGGGACCCAGAACTGGCATTTCTGTTTTGTCAATTTGCCACCATTCACTTCCTTATGTCTGAAACACAGACTTCAAGGGAGGGCAATTTTGGGGCTTCACCATGTTTCATCGAAATGTACAGCTGTGTATCGTCCGCATAGCAGTGAAAGTTAACATTATGTTTCCAAATGACCAAGAGGTAAAATATATAGTGAAAACAATAGTGGTCGTAAAACGGAACCTTGAGGAACACCAAAACTTACAATTGATTTGTCAGAGGACAAACCATCCAGAGAGACAAACTGATATCTATCCGACAGATAAGATCTAAACCAGGCCAGAACTTGTCCGTGTAGACCAATTAGAGTTCCCAATGTCTCCAAAAGAATGTGGTGATCGATGGTGTCAAAAGCAGCACTAAGGTCTAGGAGCACGAGGACAGATGCAGAGCCTTGGTCTGACGCCATTAAAAAGTAATTTACCACCTTCACGAGTGCAGTCTCAGTGCTATGATGGGGTCAAACCAGACTGAAACATTTTGCATACATTGTTTGTCTTCAAGAAGGCAGTGAGTTGCTGCGTAACAGCTTTTTCAAAAGAATTTGAGAAGAATGGGACATACCATATATGCAGATTCGTTTTTTAAAGTTTGGTACACATCCTGTGGATAGAGAGCCGTTTATTATGATCAACATAGGAGGGCCAAGCACAGGAAGCAGCTCTTTCAATAGTTTAGTTGGAATAGGATCTAGTATGCAGCTTGAAGGTTTAGAGGCCAAGACTATTTTCATAAATGTGTCAAGAGATATAGGATAAAAAAACTTGAGTGTCTCCATTGATCCTAGGTCCTGGCAGTGTTGTGCAGACTCAGGACAACTGAAATAGGCAGATTCGAAGAGTCCGTAATTTGCTTCTAATGATCATGATCTTTTCGTCAAAGAAGTTTATGAATTCATCACTGCTGAAGTGAAAGCCATTCTCTCTTGGGGAATGCTGCATTTTATTAGCTTTCCGACAGTATCAAAAATAAATTAAGTTTTAAAAATAGGATGATCAAGCAGCAGTGAGGGCTCTTCGATATTGCACGGTACTGCTTTTCCAAGCTAGTCGGAAGTCTTCCAGTTTGGTGGAGCACCATTTCCGTTCCAATTTTCTGGAAGCTTGCTTAAGGGCTTGGGTATTTTCTGTATACCACCGATCTAGTTTCTTGTGTTTTGTTTTTGTTTTTATGGGTGCGACTGCAAGGTTAAATTTACTTCCTCAGTTAGGTGGTTAAGTTCTTAGACAGTGGTGGGGCGCTAGCGCCCCACTCCCGACACTACCAGGTGAAATGCAAGGCGCCAAATTCAAAATCCAAAAGTTTAATTATTAAACATGCACCAATATACAAGTGTTTTATACTCATCAAAAGCTCTGTTTCTTGGCAATATCACAGCGTTGGCAATATCACAGCGCAGATTTCAAAAAGGCTTTACGGCGAAAGCACCACATTTGATTGTTTGAGGGTAGCACCTTCACTATTTTTCCCATTACCATGAATTCATTAGCCTTCACGGTTCACACAAAACACATTTCACAGCGAAAACAAATCAATTACCTGTTGAAGAACGTCTGCTGATGGCTTCCAAAGTGTCCAATGAAGACAATCCATGGTTCTTTTGTTAGAAAAAGTAATGTATTATATCCATAAATCTTCGTTTGGTTCACGCGTTATAATCAGAAACTACAGCCTCCACTCGTCCATTGAAACGTGAAGAGAACTCGTTCAACTTATACCTATTAACTTGTCCAAGAACAATCAAACATCCTTTTAAATGTATCCTTAGGAACACTTTTATGTATATTTACTATAATAATTCAACCAGAATATAAACTGGGCTATAAGAACGGAAAAAAACACAGAGCGTGCCTTGTCGGGAGCGCGCGTCCTCTCCTATTGACATCTAAGGGTACACTTCCTGTTTTCTCTTCTTCTCTGCTCTAATAGCATAAAAAAAAAATCTGAACACTGTCTCGAGACTGTTGACATCCAGAGGAAGCGATAGGTACTGCATTCATATGCCCTTATATGGTCATTTTCATAAGGGAGGGGTTCCAAATGAGGCACTCTGTCAAAACCACTTTTTCCAGGACAGAAATTCCTTGGGGTTTCGCCTGCCATATCCGTTTTGTTTTACTCACAGACAAATGGTTAACACTTTTAGAAAATTTAGAAAATTGTTTCCTATCCAATGGTACTAAATATGTGCATATCCTATTTTCTGGGCCTGAATGGGAGGCATTTTACTTTGGGCACGGCAGGCTCTCCAAAACGGTCACCTCGTGCGCTGATCGCTAAGAAGTTAACAGATTTTTGTACTCTGAGGTCTTTGGGTAGGGGGAGGGAGTCTGGAAGGGCATCTAGGAATCTTTGGCTTGTCTGAGAATTTATAACACGGCTTTAGATGATCCTTGGGGTCTAAGCAGATTATTTGTTGCGATTGCAAACATAATACGATGGTGGTCCGATATTCCAGGATTATAAGGAAAAACGTTAAGATCCACAATATTTATTTCACGAGACAAAACTAAATCCAAAAACAAAACCCACAGAGTCGATGATGGCTCCAAAAGCCTTTTGGAGTGAGTCTGTGGACTTTTCCATGTGAATATTAAAGTCACCAAAAAATGTAATATCATCTGCCATGACTACAAGGTCCGATAGGAATTCAGGGAACTCAGTGAGGAACGCTGTACACGGCCCAGGATGCCTGTAAACAGTAGCTATAAAAAGTGATTGAGTAGGCTGCATAGATTTCATGACAAGAAGCTCAAAAGACAAAAACAGTATTTTATTTTTGTACATTGAAATTTGCTATCGTAAATGTTAGCAACACCTCCGTCTTTGCGGGATGCGTGGATGATATGGTCACTAGTTTATCCAGGAGAAGAGGCCTTATTTAACATAGTAAATTCATCAGGCTTGAGCCATGTTTCAGTCAGGACAATCACATCAAGATTATGATCAGTGGTTGGTTCATTGACTATAACTGCCTTGGAAGTGAGGGATATAACATTAAGTAGCCCTATTTTGAGAGAGTCAGATACCACAATCTCTTTCAATAATGACAGTGAGATTGCTAAAGCGAACACTGCCATGTTTAGTTTTGCCCAACCTAGATCGAGGCACAAACACGGTCTCAATGGTCTCAGCTGAGCTGACTACACTGACTATGCTAGTTGCATTCTTCCTTAAGCTGGCAGGCTGGCTGACAGTGATGAAGTCAATCTCTCCTCCACTTTCAGCCATGAGAGATTTACATGCATATCAGTAATGTTTGCAACTCAACATTATTCTTTACAAGATTTAGTTGAGGTTTAGTGTTTGGTGAATGATTTGTCCCAAATACAATGATTTTAGTTTTTGAAATATTTAGGAATAACTTATTCCTTGCCACCCATTCCGAAACTAACTGCAGTTCTTTAAGTGTTGCAGTCATTTCAGTCACTGTAGTAGCTGATGTGTATAGTGTTGAGTCATCCGCATACATAGACACACTGGCTTTACTCAAAGCCAGTAGCATGTCATTAGTAAAGATTGAAAAAAGTAAGGGGCCTAAACAGCTGCCCTGGGGAATTCCTGATTCTACCTGGATTATGTTGGAGACGCTTCCATTAAAGAACACCCTCAGTGTTCTGTTAGACAGGTAACTCTTTATCGACAATATAGCAGGGGGTGTAAAGCCATAACACACACGTTTCTCTAGCAGCAGACTATGATCGATAATGTCAAAAGCCACACTGAAGTCTAACAAAACAGCCCCCACAATCTTTTTATTATATATTTCTCTCAGCCAATCATCAGTAACTTCTGTAAGTACTGTGCTTGTTGAATGTCCTTCCCTACAAGCATGCTAAAAGTATTTTGTCAATTTGTTTACTGTAAAATAGCATTGTATCTGGTCAAACACCCTTTTTTCGAAAAGTTTACTAAGGGTTGGTAACAGGCTGATTGCTCGGCTATTTGAGCCACTAAAGGAGGCTTTACTATTCTTTGGTAGTGGAATTACTTTTGCTTCCCTCCAGGCCTGAGGGTAAATACTTTATTGTAGGCTTAAATTGAAGATGTAGCAAATAGGAGTGGCAATATCATCCACTGTACGGAATTCAAAAGTACAATGCTTGTCTTTCATAATTTGTTCAGATAGACTTGAATATGTAATGTCAGTGTTTGTTGCTGGTCTCCCATGTCTAAGTCTGCTAATCTTGCCAATGAAAAAAACATTAAAGTAGTTGGCAAAATCAGTGGCTTTTGTGATGAATGAGCCATCTGATTCAATAAAGGCTGGAGCCGAGTTTGCCTTTTTGTCCAAAATTGTATTTAAGGCGCTCCCAAACTTTTTGTATCATTCTTTATATATATAATTATTGTTTCATAGTATAGATTAGTTTTCTTTTGATTTACAGCAGTTTAGTCACATGATTTCTCAATTGCAGTACATTTGCCAATTGTGCTGCCAGATTTATTTGCCACACCTTTTGCCTCATCCCTCTCAACCATATAATCCAAGGGGATTTAACAATTTGTACAGTAATTTTCTTAACCAGGTTGCTGGCACTGGTTACAGTTCGAAGTTTTTTCTTGTCAACACCCCTAGGACAATGTAAATTTGCAGCAGCACTATGACAACTCAGCGACACAATGGGAGCTTGGATCACTGAACCACTGAATCAGTCATTGTCTCAGCGCGGCCTTGAAATGTGAAACAAGATGATTTGAATGGACTTGTCATTCCTGTAGAATATCTTCTGTTTCCAAAAGGTGTCAAAGTTATCTATAAATGTTATGCCAACCGAGCTACATTAGGCTTTTGTGTAATGCCAGTAGCCTGCTTCAGAGCTAGAATCAGTCTTTAAAATCCAGTTTCAGCAGTTCCGATCTAGCCCTCCTAATGACGTTTGACCCCCCGGCAACTGTTGTAGAACTGTAGGAAGCAGCCTTGTAATGTCCTGTACTTGCGCTCCAGGATAGAACCAGGTTTTTGCCCCGGGAACAGAGATGTTTCTCATCCCATAGAGCTGCCAATGATGACAGCTGGTGAAATGGCCGAGGAGGTCCGGACGAGGTAGGATCCCCCTGGGTTGGAAACAGGGTAGAGGACAATGGCGCGACAACCTCCAAGGCCAGAGGGGTGAAGCTGTTTGATGTCTAGATTGGGCTTCCCAAAGTCAAAGAAGCCACGTTCACCATTGACCGCTGCCTTCCATTAGGGGCAGCAGGTAGCCTAGCAGTTAAGTGCGTTGGCCCAGTAACTGAAAAGTTGCTGGTTCAAATCCCTAAGCTGACTAGGTGGAAAATCTGCCAATGTGCCCTTGAGCAAGGCACTTAAACCTAATTGAGCCTCTGAAAGTGTCAGGCCTGTTACATTTTTCACAGGCAAAGGTTACTTCCCTGGTGAGAGGTCCTTGTGAAGCACTGGCCAGTCAGTGGTGACAGGGCATTTATACTCTCACCATATCAGAACTACACCCAGCCTGAGGTTTAGAGAAGGGGAAGGTAGGTGGCCGTGGTCTCCCCAGCAAATTGTGCAACAGCGAGATTTGCTTGCTTAGGGTAGAGAGCTCGGTCCTCCGCAAGTAGGCAGTTGTTGCATTGAAAATCCGGTTGGTTCACAGTGTCCCGGAAAAGAGCATAGTAAACTCCTGTAACACAGGAAGCGCTCATCTCTTCCTCTGAATGGGGAAGCCTCCATGAGAAGAGGCAGTTCCAAATTGGGAAAATCCAAGCAGCTGTTTTCATTAGCTTGATGTCTTGCCTCTTAAGGATCCTACCCTTTTTTTTAAATTTTCGCCTAAAATGACCCCCAAATCTAACTGCCTGTAGCTCAGGCCCTGAAGCAAGGATATGCATATTCTTGGTACCATTTGAAAGGAAACACTTTGAAGTTTGTGGAAATGGGAAAGGAATGTAAGAGAATATAACACAATAGATCTGGTAAAAGATAATACAAAGAAAAAAAACAGTTATTTTCAATTTTTTTTGAGAAAGGCCAGGATGTATTATTCTAGCCCAGGTGAAATTTAGATTTTGGCCACTAGATGGCAGTAGTGTATGTGCAAAGTTTTTGCATTTTGATTGACAGTTCTTTTGTGTTTCTTCCATTTGCGAATAATCGCACCAACTGTTGTCACCTTCTCACCAAGCTGCTTGGCGATGGTTTTGTAGCCCATTCCAGCCTTGTGTAGGTCTACAATCTTGTCCCTGACATCCTTGGAGAGCTCTTTGGTCTTGGCCATTGTGGAGAGTTTGGAATCTGATTGATTGCTTCTGTGGACAGGTGTCTTTTATACAGGTAACAAAAGGAGATTAGGAGCACTCCCTTTAATAGTGTGCTCCCAATCTCAGCTCGTTACCTGTATAAAAGACACCTGGGAGCCAGAGATCTTTCTGATTGAGAGGGGGTCAAATACTTATTTCCCTCAATAAAATGCAATTCAATTTATAAAAATGTTCACGTGTTTTTCTGGATTTTTTGGTTGTTATTCTGTCTCTCACTGTTCAAATAAACCTACCATTAAAATTATAGACTGATCATTTCTTGTCAGTGGGCAAATGTACAAAATCAGCAGGGGATCAAATACTTTTTTCCCTCACTGTATGTTATATTCCTTTTCTTTTAGCCACGTAAAGACTGATCATCTTTTTTTATAATCTGCTAAACCATTACAATTATAACTGGTTATACTTATTTCACCCCTTATCATAACTAGATACTATTCTCAGTCTAAATTGACCATAACTAGTGCTTGTAAAGTTACGGCCATCAGAGGTTTTATGACGGTCAAAATTAGAGATTTCAAATATCTGATATTTCGAATTCAAGAAATAGGTTCTAGCAATATTTGTTTTGTTCCCTTGCCTGTTAGCCTGTGAGCCAATGCCACCGATGTTAGAAAATGTAGTCAAGCTATTATGTGTGTCGTAAATCTGAGTAGGTTGATGTGTATGAAATTGGATGTGATATAGTGAGTGTGTACGATATCTGTATAAGAGTAAGACTATAACGTGTGATGTCCAAATAAATAATAACCCAGCCAATATGCATGGTTCTAGTTAAGCTAGTTGTTTGGCGCCGACAGAGATGGACGCCTCGCTTCGCATTCTTACGAAACTATGCAGTATTTTGTTTTTTTACGTATTATTTCTTACACTGTTACCCCAGGAAATCTTAAGTCTTATTAAATACAGCCGGGAGGAACTATTGGATAAAAGAGCAACGTCAACTTACCAACATTACGACCAGGAATATGACTTTCCCGGAGCGGATCCTCTGTTTGGACCTTCACCCAGGACAATGGATTGGATCCCAGTAGGCGACCCAAAAAAACAGCGGCGCAGAAGGCGCAGAAGGGGCAGACGGAGCGGTCTTCTGGTCAGGCTCCGTAGACTGGCAAATTGCTCACCGCTCCCGACAAAATTCGAGCAAGGGTTGCCTTCCAGAGAGACATCAGAGATTGTAACATTCTTTGTTTCACGGAAACATGGCTCACTCGGGATTCGTTATCAGAGTCCATGCACATGCACCCGGTACATGCACCCGGTTTCCTCACGCATTGCGCCGACAGAAACAAACATCTCTCTGGTAAGAAGAAGGGCGGGGGTGTATGCCTTCACGAGCCGTGGTGTGATCATAACAACATACAGGAACTCAAGTCCTTTTGTTCACCTGACCTAGAATTCCTTACGATCAAATGCCGACCGCATTATCTACCAAGAGATTATAATCACAGCCGTGTATATCCCCCCCCCAAGCAGACACCTCGACGGCCCTGAAAGAACTTAATTGGACTCTATGTCAACTGGAAACCACATACCCTGAGGCTGCATTTATTGTAGCTGGGGATTTTAACAAGGCTAATCTGAAAACAAGGCTCCCTAAATTTTATCGGCATATTGAATGCACGACCCGGGCTGGCAAAAGTCTGGATCATTGTTACTCTAATTTCCGCAACGCATTTCCGCAACGCCCTCGCCCTCCTTTCGGCAAATCTGACCACGACTCCATTTTGTTGCTCCCAGCCTATATACTGAAATTAAAACAGGAAACGCCCATGCTCAGGTCTGTTCAACGCTGGTCCGACCAATCTGATTCGACGCTTCACGATTGATATGTTCCGGATAGCATCGGACAATAACATTGATGTATACGCTGATTCGGTGAGCGAGTTTATTAGCAAGTGCATTGGTGATGTGGTATCCACGGTGACTATTAAATCCTTCCCCAACCAGAAACCGTGGATTGATGGCAGAATTCGCGCAAAACTAAAAGTGTGAACCATTGCTTTTAATCATGGCAAGGCGACCGGAAACATGACCGAATACAAACAGTGTAGTTATTCCCTCCGTAAGGCAATCAAACTAGCTAGGCGTCAGTATAGAGACAAAGTAGAGTCGCAATTCAACGGCTCAGACACGAGACGTATACGGCAGGGTCTATAGTCAATCACGGACTACTAAAAGAAAACCAGCCCTGTCGCGGACACCGATGTCCCTGGGTCTCGACCCGCCCTGTGTAACTGGGTCCTGGACTTTGACGGGCCGCCCCCCAGGTGGTGAGGGTAGGAAACAACATCTCCACCCCGTTGATCCAAAACACTGGGGCCCCACAAGGGTGCGTTCTCAGCCCTCTCCTGTGCTCCCTGTTCACCCATGATTGCTTGGCCATGTACGCCTCCAACTCAATCATCAGGTTTGCAGACGACACTACAGTGGTAGGTATGATTACCAACAACGACGAGACGGCCTACAGGGAGGAGGCGACGGCCCTCGGAGTGTGGTGTCAGGAAAATAACCTCACACTCAACGTCAACAAAACAAAGGAGATGATCGTTGACTTCAGGAAACAGAAGAGGGAGCACACCCCTATCCACATCGACGGGACAGTAGTGGAGAAGATTTGTTCCTCGGCGTACACATCACAGACAAACTGAAATGGTCCACCCACACAGACAGCGTGGTGAAGAATGCGCTACCGCGCCTTGTTACTTTAAAATTTTTAGAAACTTCAGAGTGTTTCCTATCCAATAGTACTAATTACGTGCATATCCTAGTTTCTGGTCCTGAGTGGCAGGCATTTTACTTTGGGCACGCCAGACTCTCCAAAACCGTCACCACTGCTGATGATGCCTAAAGAGTTAAACAGCCACCATTAACATTGAATGGCTGCTGCCAACATACAGACTCTAGCCACTTTAATAATTGGATGTAATAAATGTATCACTAGTCACTTAAACAATGCCACTTTATATAATGTTTACATACCCTACATTACTCATCTCTTATGTATATACTGTACTCTACACCATCTACTGCATCTTGCCCGTTTGGCCATCACTCATCCATATATTTGTATGTACATATTCTTCATCATTCCTTTACACTTGTGTGTATACGGTCGTTGTTGTCAAATTGTTAGATTGCTTGTTAGATATTACTGCACGGTCGGAATTAGAAGCACAAGCATTAGAAGCACAAGCATCTGCTAACCATGTGTATGTGACCAATACAATTTGATTTTATTTTGGTTGAGTGTCTATGTGTGTAACAGAAGTGAGTATAGCCTTAATATTCAGGATGATAAATGTAATCCATATCATATTACCATCATAGTTGCATCATACATAATTTTTAACATAATTTTCATAGAAAAACATATCCCAGCATTTCCATAGCATTTCCTTGCATTACTATAGAGACAGCTTCACTTAAGTACAAATGTATCCCGTACAATATGTTATTATTTCCCAATGTCCCTGTTCTGATTTCTTCCCCTTGCTTGTTGTAAACATAGATAAACATGTAGACAAAGACCTAGAAAAGAGACAAACAAAACACATTAAATTATAGAAAGTTCTCGACAATAGAGAGAGAGGGAGAGAAAAGAGAAGAGAGAAAGAGAGAGCAAGAGAAGAGAGAGAGATCAAATGTATGTGTGTATTTAAAAGTCTGTATGTGTAAGCAAGCATGTAATTGAGTGCGTGTGTGTTCATATCAACTTCCTAGTGTTCAGATATTTTTACAGTTCCCATACATTTTTTCCCGTAAACTTACATCCTGTAGAATTTAGTACAGCCATGGTGTTATGGAGCTGTCTCGGAAGAACTGTCCATCTATTAAGAGTTTTTCCACAAAATGGCACGCTTACCCCTTGTAACGTCTGCTTCCAACTCACACTCTCAAACACGTAGATCCCCTGAACGCAGATCACTTTCCAACCCACTTTCCAGCTCACACTCTCAAACACATAGATCCCCTGCAGCTCACTCTCCAGATCCCAATCACCTGAATTCTGATCACCTGTTCACACACCTGTATGTCATTATCACACACTATTTAGTTCAGTTCTTTGCAACCCATCATTGTGAGATATTGTTTGTTTTGTGACACACTTCTATTTGGAACGCTGTGTTTCCCTGTCATTTAATCCTCCCGTGTATGTCACTGGGCAGCTCTCATCTGTGCTTCCCTTTGTAGTCTGTAATGGTTTGCAAGCCCTGGCACATCTGACAAGTGTCAGAGCCAGTGTAGTACGATTCTATCTTAGTCCTGTATTGACGCTTTGCCTGTTTGATGGTTCGTCGGAGGGCATATCGGGATTTCTTATAAGCTTCCGGGTTAGAGTCCCACTCCTTGAAAGCAGCAGCTCTAGCCTTTAGCTCAGTGTGGCTGTTGCTTGTAATCCATGGCTTCTGGTTGCGGTATGTACGTACGGTCACTATGGGGTTGACGTCATCGATGCACTTATTGATGAAGCCAATGACTATTGTGGGCTACTCCTCAATGCCATCAGAGGAATCCCGGAACATGTTCCAGTCTGTGCTAGCAAAACAGTCCTGTGGCTTAACATCTGCTTCATCTGACTTTTTTATTGATCGAGTCACTGGTGCTTCCTGCTTAAATTTTTGCTTGTAAGCAGGAATCAGGAGGATAGAATTATGGTCAGATTTGCCAAATGCAGGGCGAGGGAGAGCTTTGTATGCGTCTCTGTGTGTGGAATAAAGGTGGTACAGAGTATTATTTTTTTTTTTTTCTTCTTCTTATGGCGGAATACAGGTCATTGAGTGCGGTCTTAGTGCCAGTCTCAGTCTGTGGGGGTATGTAGGCAGCTATGAAAAATACAGATGAGAACTCTCTAGAGATACTCTACCTCAGGCGAGCAAAACCTTGAGACTTCCTTGGATATCTTGCACCAGCTGTTATTTACAAAATACATAGTCCGACGCCCCTTGTCTTACCAGACGCCGCTGTTCCATCCTGCCGATACAGTGTTTAACTTCTTTGGGAGCAGTGCACGAGGTGACCATTTTGGAGAGCCTGGCGTGCCCAAAGTAAAATGCCTCCCATTCAGGCCCAGAAAATAGGATATGCACATATTTAGTACCATTGGATAGGAAACACTCTCAGAATTTTCAAAAAGTGTTAACATTTTGTCTGTGAGTATAACAGAAAGGATATGGCTGGCGAAAACCCGAGGAATTTCTGTCCTGGAAAAAGTGGTTTTGACACATTGCCTCATTTAGAACCCCTCCCTTATGAAAATGCCCATATAAGGGCATATGAATGCAGTACCTATCGCTTCCTCTGGATGTCAACAGTCTCGAGAAAGTGTTCTGATTCTTTTTAGATGCTTTTAGAGCATAGAAGAAGACGAAAAAGGAAGTGGCCACACAGATGCCAATAGAAGTAAACGCGCGTTCACAGCTGGCGCGCTCTTTGTTTTTTTCCTTTCTTATCGCCCAGTTTATATTCCGGTTGAAATATTATACTATTTAACATAAAAGTGTTCCTAAGGATACATTTAAAATTATGTTTGATTGTTCTTGGACAAGTTTATAGGTATAAGTTGAACGAGTTCTCTTCACGTTTCAATGGAGGAGTCGACGCTATATTTTCTCATTATAACGCGCCAACCAAACGGAGATTTATGGATATAATAAATTACTTTTTCTAACAAAAGAACCATGGATTGTCTTCGTTGGACACTTTGGAAGCCATCAGCAGAAGTTCTTCAACAGGTAATTGATTTGTTTTCGCTATGAAATGTGTTTTGTGTGAACCGTGAAGGCTAATGAATTCATGGTAATGGGAAAAATATGTTAGGTGCTACCCTCAAACAATCAAATGTGGTGCTTTCGCCGTAAAGCCTTTTTGAAATCTGACAACGCTGTGATATTGCCAAGAAGCAGAGCTTTTGATGACTATGAAACACTTGTAGTTAACTTCTCAGGGATCACTGGGGCGCTAGCGGGCTGCTCCCGACACTACCAGGTAAAATGTAAGGCGCCAAATTCAAAATTCAAAAGTTGAATTATTAAACATCCACCAATATACAAGTGTTCCATACTCATCAAAAGCTCTGTTTCTTGGCAATATCACAGCGTTGTCAGATTTCAAAAAGGCTTTACGGCGAAAGCAGCACATTTGATTGTTTGAGAGTAGCACCTCACATATTTTTCCCATAGCCATGAATCGATTAGCCATCATGGCACACACATAACACATTTCACAGCGAAAACAAATCAATTACCTGTTGAAGAACTTCTGCTGAGGTCATCCTAAGTGTCCAACGAAGACAATCCATGGTTCTTTTGTTAGAAAAAGTAATGTATTTTATCCATAAATCCTCCATTTGGTTTGCGCGTTATAATCAGAAACGACAGCTTCACTACTCCATTAAAACGTGACGCGAACTCGTTCATCTTATACCTATAAACTTGTCCAAGAACAATCAAACATAGTTTTAAATGTATCCTTAGGAACACTTTTACGTATATTTACTATTATAAATCAACCGGAATATAAACTGATCGATAACGACGGTAAAGACACTGCGCTTTGTCGGGAGCGCGCTGGGTACTGTTTACATGACAGAGTGACTTCCTTGTTTGCTCTTCTTCTCTGGTCTTATTCATCCAAAATGAAAAAAATACACTGTCTCGAGACTGTTGACATCTAAAGGAAGCGATGGGTACTGCATTCATAAGCCCTTATATGGTCATTTTCATCAGGGAGGGGTGCCCAAATGAGCAATATGTCAAAATCACTTTTTTCCAGGACAGAAAATCCTCGGGGTTTCGCCTGCTATATGCGTTCTGTTTTACTCACAGACAAATGGTTAACAGTTTTGGAAAATTCAAGTGTTTCCTATCCAATGGTACCAAATATCTGCATATCCTATTTTCTGGGCCTGAATGGTAGGCATTTTACTTTGGGCACGCCAGGCTCTCCAAAACCGACCCCTCAGCTGCCACTCCCTAACAAGTTAATAAACAAATTAGACACATTTGGGCAGTCTTGATACAACATTTTGAACAGACATGCAATGGCTCATTGGATCAGTCTAAAACTTTGCATACACAGCTGCCATCTAGTGGCCAAAGTCTAAATTGCGCCTTGACTGGAATAATAAACTCAGCAAAAAAGAAACGCAATTAACGTTCATTCCTTCGACGATAAACACGAATCCGACCATCGCCCCTGGTGAGACAAAACCGCAACGCATCAGTGAAGAGCACTTTTTGCCAGTCCTGTCTGGTCCAGCGACGATGGGTTTGTGCCCATAGGCGACGTTGTTGCCGGTGATGTCTGGTGAGAACCTGCCTTACAACAGGCCTACAAGCCCTCAGTTCAGCCGCTCTCAACCTATTGCGGACAGTCTGAGCACTGATGGACCGATCCTGTGCAGGTGTTGTTACACGTGGTCTGTCACTGCGAGGACAATCAGCTGTCCATCCTGTCTCCCTGTAGCGCTGTCTTAGGCGTCTCACAGTACGGACATCGCAATTTGTTGCCCTGGCCACATATGCGGTCCTCATGCCTTCTTGCAAGCACGTCTAAGGCACGTTCACGCAGATGAGCAGGGACTCTGGGCATCTTTCTCTTGGTGTTTTTCAGAGTCAGTAGAAAGGCCTCTTTCGTGTCCTAAGTTTTCATAACTGTGACCTTAATTGCCTTCCGTCTGTAATCTCTTAGTGTCTTAAGGACCGTTCCAGAGGTGCATGTTCAATAACTGTTCATGGTTCATTGAACAAGAATGGGAAACACTGTTTAAACCCTTTACAATGAAGATCTGTGAAGTTATTTGGATTTTTACGAATTAACTTTGAAAGGCAGGGTCCTGAAAAGGGGGGTCCTGACGTTTCTTTTTCGCTGAGTTTATTATTCCAGCCAAGGCACAATTTAGATTTTGGCCACTAGATGGCAGCTGTGTATACAAAGTTTTAGATTGATCCAATAAGCCATTGCATGTCTGTTCAAAATGTTGTATCAAGACTGCCCAAATGTGTCTAATTTGTTTGTTAACTGCTTAGGGAGCAGTGGGGCGCTAGGGAGCAGTGGGGCCCCACTCCCGACACTACCCGGTGAAATGTAAGTCACCAAATTCAAAATCCAAAAGTTGAATTATTAAACATTCATCAATATACAAGTGTTGCATAGTCATCAAAAGCTCTGCTTCTTGGCAATATCACAGCGTTGTCAGATTTCAAAAAGGCTTTACGGCAAAAGCACAACATTGATTGTTTGAGGATAGCACCTCTCATATTTATGCATTAGCATAAATTAATATTCAGTGCGGGTCACACAAAACCCATATAAGAGCTAAAATAAATCACTTACCTGTCGAGGGCTTCTGCTGAGGGCATCCCAAGTGTCCAAACAAGAGAATCCATGGTTCTGTTGTTAGAAAAAGTCATTTATTATATCTATAAATCTCCATTTGGTTGGCGCGTTATGATCATAAAATCCACCGTTGAGTCGCCCATTGAACCGTGAAGAGAACGCTGATTTGTTTGGAGAAACATTATATCTATCATATTTCTCCAAACAAATCAAACATCATTTTTAATGTTTCCTTAGGTATCATTTTATGTATATTTACTATAATATTTCAACCGGATTGTAGCCTGAACGATAAGAAAGGAAAATAAAGTGGAGCGCGCACTCAGTTGCGCGCCCGCAAAATCTTGTTGACATCTGAGCTCACTTGACCATATTCTCTTCCTGTCCGTTCTGGTCAGGGCTACCGTTTCCTGGCTTTGTATAGAGACTGTTGACATCTAGTGGAAGCCATAGGTACTGAAATCTCAGAGCTGGTTGCCTTTTAAATCAATAGGGAGACTGTCAAACAGAGCAAGGTCACAAAAAACTGTAATTCCAGATTGGTTTTCCTCGTTATTTTTCCTGCTATATCCATTCTGTTATACTCACAGACATTATGTTAACACTTTTAGAAACTTCAGAGTGTTTCCTATCCAATAGTACTACGTGCATATCCTAGTTTCTGGTCCTGAGTGGCAGGCATTTTACTTTGGGCTCTCCAAAACTGTCACCTCGGGAGCCGCTCCCTAAGAAGTTAATACATTTTCAAGTTCATAATTGTGCCCTCTCCTCAAACAATAGCAAGGTATTATTTCACTGTAATGGCTACTGTAAATTGGACAGTGCAGTTAGATTAACAAGAATTTAAGCTTTCTGCCCATATCAGATATGCCTATGTCCTGGGATTATTTTTATTTTACTTACAACCTCATGCTAATAACATTAGCCTAGTTAGCTCAACCGTCCCATAGAGGTTAATTTGCTGGAACAGGATCCGGCACCTCTCCATTTTGGACTGTTGTGTTCCGGAACCTATTTGGGCGGTACCTCTCTGTACCTCTTCTGGCATGAGAAATTATTTGTAAATTAAATGTAAAAATTTGAATAAAAGCGATCAAAGTTCATTCGAGTTGTGTATTAGTTAATTATCCTGCCCCCACAGAACAGCGTCATGTGAAAAAATAGATTTTCAGCCATTCTAAGAGTTGATTTGGGTTGGCCCGGGTTTATGCTTTCTAACTTTTTAACTTTCTATGATCTCGCTCTCTCTCTACTCTGGTAGACATGAGCCTGCAACTCATCACTCAAGCGTTGCACTACATCATTTATTTCATTATAGAATCATAGCCACATGAAGGGTTCTGAATGAACTGCACCACCCCTGATCAATTGAAATACATTTGCCAAAGTTATAGAATTACTGCTGTCTGTTCAGAAATAAATAATCATTCAGAATAGCCTATAACACAATGAGAAGGCCTATAATTTAGCGACAGAGTATCAATAGCTGTGGATTGTAGCCTAATAACATGGACTAGCCTACAGTCAGGAATGTGCAGTAAATCTGTCAGTGAAAAAACAGCATGCAGACAAAACAGGCTTTTCGCAATATTTCAAATACAATTGAGGGAAAATACAGGTTGGAAAGCAAATGGCTTCTGCTGAAAAGAGAAGACTATGCTGTAGGCTACCAAAATATTTGATTAACTTTCAAATATTGTTGAGAGACTCTCTTTTGGCACAAGTGCATCGGCCATCACCAGTGAGTGAGCAGCGCATCATTGGGTGAGCCATTGAAACTGGAAAGCCTTTTTAGGGCTATAATTTCCTCCTCGTATTGTAGCATACAATGTTTTTACGGAAACCCAAAGGAGTCACACCTAACCGCCCAGTGGCTTTCCATAGCACCCCTGCTGCAACCGCCATGCTCTACCAAGACAGACCTGGCGTCAGGATAAAGTGACTAAGGGGGCAGTTGAATTCACTGAGGGGCCTACATTTTGGGGGGTTCTTGCATTGGAATTATATTGAATTCTGCTTATATAACACACTATACCACAATAAACATGAAGCTTTTGAAATCTGGTCTCAGCATTTTGTATTATTTTGTACATAAATCCTAGACACTGCATTTAGTATGATATGTTACGTTTTGTATGGTATGTATTAATTTGAGAATGTCCATCCATTTTTATATGATAAGTTGCGAATTTGCTAAAAGTACAATATGTTAGGAATTTGCAAATCGTACAATATTTAACTTTTTGGGCAATCCGACCAAATTCATATATATAAATGTTCAGTTTGAGATCTTTCATTCTAATTGAAAGCAAGTCTAAGAAGTAATAGATCTGTTCTATGTGCACTATTCTATGCTTCCTGTTCTTGAGTTTTGTTTTGAAAATACAATATTTTTGGTTATGGAAAATGTATTTCACAGCGGTTTAGATGGTAGAATGATTCTCTACAGAATGACAGCTTGTTTTGTCACAAACTGAAATTAGTCAAACTATTCAATTTTAGCAACCAGGAAATGGCGGAGTGATTTCTGCATATTGCACCTTTTAAGTAACCTTCTGTCTTATGTAACGATACCAAACGTAACATATCATCCTCATTTAAGGGTCCTGGATTTACATTTACTACGTTTACTATGTCTAGTCTATGAAACCAGGCTGCCTTCACACACCACAGAGCGCCCTGTACATAATGCTGACAGTGCTGCAGAGATAGATTTTTTTGGCGCCAACCTCTCACTTAATCATTTAAACTTTTTAGATAATTTTAAATAGGGACATAAAACTAAAACTGAGGGGGCTAAAGTTTGAATCTTTTGCCCCCTTGTGGTGCAGGCCCACCAACTGAGATACAGAGGACCATGGGATGATTTTACAGGCTCATTACATTTTTATCTCTTCTTGACCAAATAAAGTGTTGAACTAAAATTAAAATCAAAGGGAAATGCTAGAGGAGTGGCCCATAATGCTATTAACTGTGTCACTACTGTGTCAATTAAGAAACGCCCCACAAAAATCCCCCCATTGGCCCCATGTGGGTATTCGGTGGATAAGGTTGGCATGGGCTAGCCCACACCAGCCTAACATGGGCCAGACCACAACAAGCCCACACCAGCCCAACACGGCAAAGTGAGGGCTGCCTTTACATATGGGATGCCCACACTGGGAAACACTGGGCAAATGCCTTGGTGGCCAATGTAGAGCCAATGAGCAAAGGTTCATTGGCCCAAATGTTGGCAGCCTACATGGGGACAATATTTTAGCCCACATCGTGCCAATGGGGACTTGTTTGCTGGGGCCCCTCTGTCACTGGCTTACTATCCCTGCCGATGACACATGGTAGGACAGACGCCTTGACTGAAAGGGACAGAGCCTAATCCTCAGTGACTCAATGCTAGCCTTGCTGGAGAAAGGGAGGCCCTTGTTCTGAGGTGATAAGACCAGACCCCTCTATCAGATTGTTTGATCCTAGTTGCGCAATCATTCCTATTTTAATGACCATTTACCATATTTTTCCTTCTCCCTGCTAAAATAGATGGAATGTTCTAATGGACTACTGTTACACCACTGCCTCTGGGAATCCAAATGATGAACTTCGCTATGACCTCTTCTTTAGGTAATTCTAATGCATGTTTCTCTGAAGCAATTTCCTTGAACAGTGAGGTAGTGTGATTTTCCGATCTGTTTTGTTGTTTTGCCTTTGTTTCTGAACCAGCTGTGACAAAGACCCACAGACAACCGTGTTTGAGAATGGGAAGAGTCAAATGGGCCGTTTTGCCTTTGAAGTGTTTCGCTTTGTCAAGCACAAGAACCAGAAAATGTCTACCGTCTTCCTGCACTGCGTTACCAAGCTGTGTCGAGCCGATGACTGCCCCATGCTTATGCCGGTGAGGTTCCGAGGGTGACCTCTGGCAATATTAGTCCAAAAGGCATTCACACCAAGATGAGAAACAAAGCAATGACTTTGTACCTTTATTGGTACCTTTTAGTAACATGCTGGTAATTTGAACTCAAAGCAAAAATATTTGGATTAAAGCCACATATCCCTATCTTGTCTCCACAGATCTGTGGTAGTAGAAAGAAGCGGGACGTCTCAGAGAGGACGGAATCAAACTCTGCATCAGGAAATGCTATCATTACTGCTGGGCCAATAATCACAAGGAGCGGTACGCCTCGCCACTGTCCACCTCCTCCTTCCCCTCAATCATCCACCCCTGGCACATGCCCTATTCCAAATCCACCCCTGTACTAACGAGTTGAATGAACAGGAGAGAATGCAGACCTACCCAACGCAAAATCCAATTCTAGTTTTGGGCTCCTGAGTGGGCTAGCGGTCTAAGGCACTGCATATCAGTGCTAGAGGTGTCACCATAGACACCCTGGTTCGTATCCAGGCTGCATCACAACCGGCCGTGATTGGGAGTCCCATAGGGCGGTGCACATTTGGCCCGGGTTTGGCTGGTGTTGGCTGTCATTGTCAATCTTGTTGGTTAAGTCACAGAGATAATGGCTGAGATAATGTGGACTGGACATGCCGAGAGAGGAGTTTGGATTGGTCAGCCATATTGAAGGCGTCTGTCTATTTGAGCTCGTCAGTCTGTGTTGGTAATCCTGACGAACGCTGCTTTTTTATAAATGTATTGTGTAGTGGAGCTGCATAAGTGTTGCTCTCTATTTTCTGGAGGATCAAGTTTTGAAATCAGTGGAATTAGAGTATCATCTAAAGAGATGGAGAAAACACCTGTCTCCGGATTACATCTTCAAACTAAGGATGGCATTCCTGACAGGGAGATGCATCCATGATGCATGTTGACAGTCTAGCGTTAGATAGCTACATTTTCATATATTACACATTTCAAATTTTGACAAAGTGGTTTCATTTCAAGCTCAAGTGTACTGTTAGCTAGCTAGCTAACGTTAGCTGGCTGGCTCCCTAGAGGACGTTGTCTTCTAGGCTAAATTGGTGAAGAGATGTAAATGTTTTGTTTTGTCTCCTCCTTCCCTGGACAATGGAATGGAAAGAGTGATCTTTTACAAAATAGCAAATAGTCTAATCCTTGGGTTCCCAACCCTATTCACCCGGGGACACCTAAACTCAGCAAAAAAAGAAATGTCCTCTCACTGTCAACTGCGTATATTTTCAGCAAACTTAACATGTGTAAATATTTGTATGAACATAAGATTCAACAACTGAGACATAAACTGAACAAGTTCCACCGACATGTGACTAACAGAAATGGAATAATGTGTCCCTGAACAAAATGGGGGGTCAAAATAAAAAGTAACAGTCAATATCTGGTGTGGCCACCAGCTGCATTAAGTACTGCAGTGCATCTCCTCTTCGTGGACTGCACCAGATTTGTCAGTTATTGCTGTGAGATGTTACCCCACTCTTTCACCAAGGCACCTGCAAGTTCCCGGACATTTCTGGGGGGAATGGCCCTAGCCCTCACCCTCCGATCCAACAGGTCCCAGACGTGCTCAATGGGATTGAGATCTGGGCTCTTAGCTGGCCATGGCAGAACACTGACATTCCTGTCTTGCAGGAAATCACGCACAGAACGAGCAGTATGGTGGGTGGCATTGTCATGCTGGAGGGTCATGTCAGGATGAGCCTGCAGGAAGGGTACCACATGAGGGAGGAGGATGTCTTCCCTGTAACGCACAGCATTGAGATTGCCTGCAATGACAACAAGCTCAGTCCGATGATGCTGTGACACAGCGCCCCAGACCATGACGGACCCTCCACCTCCAAATCGATCCCGCTCCAGAGTACAGGCCTCGGTGTAACACTCATTCCTTCGACGATAAACGCAAATCTTAAACGCAGACTTTTTGCCAGTCCTGTTTGGTCCAGCGATGGTGGGTTTGTGCCCATGGGCGACGTTGCCGGTGATGTCTGGTGAGGACCTGCCCTATTTCAAATACAATCGAGGGAAAATACAGGTTGGAAAGCAAATGGCTCCTGCTGAAAAGTGAAGACTATTCTGTAGGCTACCAAAATATTTGATCAACCCTCAAATATTGTTTAGAGAGACTCTCTCTCTTTTGGCACGAGTGCATCGGCCATCACCAGCGAGTGAGCTGCGCATCATTGGGTGAGCAAATAAAACTGGAAAGCATTTTTAGGGCTATAATTTCCTCCTCGTATTGTAGCATACTATACGTGTCTCCACACACCTAGGCTATTGATGGATTCAAGACAATGTCGTTTTTATTGCTCTCAGATTCTCAGTTTGTCATTGTCAAAGTAACCTCCAGTCTCCAGTCAGATGACGTAGAATTGCATGAAATGCGTTTATGAAATGTCAACATTTTCCGGGACCCTAGGCTACTAAAAATGTTCCCCATGTGTGCAACTTCTTTAAGTGCTTCTACTCTACTGCTGTATGCCACTATGCGAATGCAATGATATGCATGCAACGCTTTATTATAAAGGTGATTTTATATATTTTTTTATATGCATTTCGCTAAAGTGTACTGTTGGCTAGCTAGCTAACAGCTAACGTTAGCTGGCTGGCTCCCTAGCTGATGTTATTATTTGTTTCCCAGAGCCGTTTGTTTTTCTAGTTAGTCTAATGTTAGCTAGCTAACATTGGACCTGGTTGGTTAGCTCGCAGCACTGTGGCATTGTTGCCACTTTTTTCATTGTTGTTTAACTGGCTAACGTTAGCTGGATGGCTTGTTAGCTAACGTGACGTGTGTGTGATCTTAAACGTTGTTTACCTAGCTAGGTTCATTGTGTAGCTAGCTAGCTAGCTTTATGTCTTAAGCTAAAGTGCACTGTTAGCTAGCTAGCTATATATCTTAAGCTAAAGCGTACTGTTAGCTAGCTAGCTAACGTTAGCTGGCTGGCTCCCCAGAGGACGTTATTATTTGTTTCCCAGAGCTGTTTGCTTTTATAGTTAGAACCTAATGTTAGGCAGTGTTGGCACTTTGTTCATTGTTGTTTATCTAGCTAATGTTAGCTGGCTGGCTCGTTAGTTAACGTTACATGACGTGTATACAACACCCGTTGAATATGGCCGGTGTCAGTAAACGTCTGCAAAAAAGCATAATGAAAAAAGCATAATGGCTGTTTTCATGTTATCCAAAGGTAAACAAATCATCGTCCAGAGCGTCAACTGTGCGCTCCGAGCGAAATAAGATGGGTGGGGCGAAAGCTTCTGAGGGAGTGAATGATGCTGAATGGGGTGTAGACAAAGAGCTCTTCACTAGATACCAAAACATTCAAAGGCGATTTTCTCAAAAGTGAGTTTACAAGTTGATCAACTTTTAAAGCCCAATTATTTTCCCATTGTTCCTCAAATGCAGTGTATGATCTACCATTTTGTAGCTCTATGGCTGTGCTTTTATCCAATGTAAAAAAACACAATTTCACATTTTGCTACATTAGACCGAATCCAGGTGGTGAGTCACATATACAGTGCCTTCAGAAAGTATCCATTCCCCTTGACTTATTCCACATTTCGTTGATACAGCCTGAATTCAAAATTGATTAAATATTATTACACAGAATACCCCATAATGATAAAGTGAAAACATCTTTTTAGAAATGTTTGCAGATTTATTGAAAATGAAATACAGAAATATCTCATTTACATAAGTAATTAAACCCTTGAGTCAGTATACAGTTGAAGTCGGAAGTTTACATACACCTTAGCCAAATACATTTAAACTCAGTTTTTCACAATTCCTGACATTTAATCCTAGTAAAAATGCCCTGTCTTAGGTCAGTTAGGATCAACACTTTCTTTTAAGAATGTGAAATGTCAGTATAATAGTAGAGATAATTATTTATTTTAGCTTTTATTTCATCACATTCCCAGTGTGTCAGAAGATTACATACACTCAATTTATATTGGGTAGCATTGCCTTTAAATTGTTTAACTTGCGTCAAACGTTTCGGGTAGCCTTTCACAATAAGTTGGGTAAATTTTGGTCCATGCCTCCTGTTCTTTTCAAAATTCTTCAAGCTCTGACAAATTGGTTGTTGATCATTGCTAGACAACCATTTTCAAGTCTTGCCATAGATTTTCAAGCAGATTTAAGTCAAAAGTGTAAGTTGGCCACTCAGGAACATTCACTGTCTTCTTGGTAAGCAACTCCAGTGTAGATTTGGCCTTATGTTTTAGATTATTGTCCTGCTGAAAGGTAAATTCATCTCCCAGTGTCTAGTGAAAAGCAAACTGAACCACGTTTTCCTCTAGAATTTTGCCTGTGCTTAGCTACATTCCATAAAAAAAATTATCCTGAAAAACTCCCCAGTCCTTAACAATTACAAGCAAACCAATAACATTATGCAGCCACCACTATGCTTGAAAATACGGGGAGTGGTAATCAGTAATGTGCAGCATTGGATTTTCCCCAAACACTTTGTTTTCAGAACAAAAGTGAATTGCTTTGCCACATTTTTGCAGTATTACTTTAGTGCCTTCTTGATTTTTTTTCTTCTGTGCAGGCTTCCTTATTTTTAACTCTGTCAATTAGGTTAATATTGTGGAGTAACTACAATGCTGTTGATCTATCCTCAGTTTTCTCCTATCACTGCCATTAACTACTTAGGGAGTAGCGGCGCGCTAGCGGGCCACTCCCGACACTACCCGGTGAAATGTAAGGCGCCAAATTCAAAATCCAAAAGTTGAATTATTAAACATTCATCAATATACATAGCATAGTCATCAAAAGCTCTGATTCTTGGCAATATCACAGCGTTGTCAGATTTCAAAAAAGCTTTACGGCGAAAGCACAACATTTGATTGTTTGAGGATAGCACCCCACATATTTTCCACATTAGCATAAATTCATATCCTGCGCGGGTCACACAAAACCCATATCACAGCTAAAATAAATCTCTTACCTTTCGAAGAACTTCTGCTGAGGGTTTCCCAATTGTTCAACGAACACATCCAATGGTTCTTTTGTTAGAAAGTCATTTATTATATCCATAAATCTCTGTTTGGTTGGCGCGTTATGATCATAAAATCCAACGTCGAATTGCCCATTGAACCGGGAAGAGAACGCATTCAAATATACCTATCAACTTTTCCTAAACAAGTCATAGATCATTTATAATGCAGCCTTAGCTATCCTTTTATGAATATTAGCGATGATATTTCACTCGGATGGTAACCTAAACGTTATGAAAGGAAAATACAGTGGGGCGCGCACTCGATCTCGCGCCCGTAAAATCTTGTTGACATCTGCGCTACCTCGACTACTTCCTGTTCCTATCCGTTCTGCTTAGTGCTACAGCTTCCAGACTCTGTATAAAGACTGTTGACATCTAGTGGAAGCCATAGGTACTGCAGTCTAGGAGCTGGTTTCCATTCAAATCAATAGAGAGAGTATCAAAAAAAGTCACAAAAAATAGAAATTACGGACAGACATTTCTCGGGTTTTCGCCTGCTATATAAGTTCTGTTATACTCACAGACATTATCGTAGCGGTTTTAAAAACTTCAGAGTGTTTCCTATTCAATAGTACTAATTATGTGCATATCCTATTTTCTGGGCCTGAGTGGCATGCATTTTACTTTGGGCACGCCCGACTCTCCAAAACCGTCACCTATGCAGCTAGCGCCCCACCACTCCGTAAGTAGTTAAACACTGTTATTGCGCACACTGTCCATGCAATGTTTTATGTGACTCGTTAAGCAAATGTTTAAATCTGAACTTGTTTAGATATGCCATAACAAAGGGGTTTTATACTTATTGACATGTCAGCTTTTCATGTTTTATTAATTTGTAAACATTTAAAAAAACATAATTCCACTTTTACATTAGGGGACCATTTTTTTTAAAACATTTAATCCATTTTAAATCCAGGCTGTAACATAACAAAATCTGGAAACAGTCCAACATTATTGGCACTCCTGATAACGATGAGCAAAAAAGACTGTATAAAATAAAAAAACTGAGCCTTATTGTATGCTCAAAACATTAGAAAATTATATTGTTTCATTCTAATACAATTGTGCAGATATTAATCATATTTTTTTCTCCCAAAAAGATACGGGTCAAAAGCCTTGGCACCTATGTTTCAATACTTTTCAATATCTTACCTTGCGAGGATAACGGCAATGAGCCTGTTTATAAAATGTTTTCTGAGATTGGAGAACACATTCAGAGGGATCTTAGACCATTCCTCCACGCAGAACCTTTCCAGATCCTTGATATCCTTCAACTACATATAATATAACTTGCTAAACAATCTCTTTATCGGAACAACTGTATTCGTATAAAATAATGATTGTTGCCTCCCGAGTGGTGCAGCGGTCTAAGGCACTGCATCGCACAATTGGCCCAGCGTTGTCCAGGTTAGGGGATGGTTTGTCTGGGGGGGCACTACTTGGCTCATCGCGCTCTAGCGACTCCTTGTGGAGGCTGTACTCGGTCATCAGGTGAACAATGTTTCCTCCGACACATTGGTGCGGCTGGCTTCCAGGTTAAGCGGGCGGGTGTTAACTTCTTAGGGCTAGGGGGCAGTATTTTGAAGTTCGGATGAAAAACGTGCCCAAAGTAAACTTCCTGTTACTCAGGCCCAGAAGCTAGGATATGCATATTAGTAGCTTTGGATAGAAAACACTCTGAACTTTCTGGAACTGTTAAAATAATGTGAGTATAACAAAACTGATATGGCAGGCAAAAACCAGAGCAAAATCCATCCGGGATGTCTGAATCAGTCATGTCACACTGTTTTCAATTGGCCAGCTATTCAAAGCTTTATTGTTTAACCCCCAGATTGCAGTTCATATGGCTTCCACTAGATGTCAACAAAAAGGTTGGAAACTTCAATCATGAAAATCAAGGGAGTAAGACCACTTGTTCCTGAGTTCACTTCAAGTGTCCTGTTTTGGATTTTGCGCGTAACAGGGAATGCGCGCTCAGTTCTTTTTCTCTTCTATTCAGCAGGTTATATTCCATCTGAAATACTATAGTGTATATTCATTGTAGGGTATCAGAGTATTGATTACAAATGCTGTTTGACTTTTTTCGACAAACTTTCACGGGATTGGATCCGTAACAGGTTAAGAAGCGTGGTTTGGCAGGTCATGTTATGGAGGACGGCATGACTCGACCTTCGCCTCCCGATCCCGTTTGGGAGTTACAGCGATGAGACAAGATTGAAATTGGGGAGAAAAAGTGGGTAAAATACAAAAACATTTAAATTAAATTATTATATAGCTCAGTATTTATAATATTGATTTTATAGCCTTTTTTGCTCATCTTTATCAAGGGTGCCAATTCTCTTGGATCTTACTGTCTATGGTATAACTGGTGTCTTTGCCTCATTAGAAAATGTGTTATTTGTTGTCAGTGTTTGTTAAATTACTTTTTCAGTTATATTCAACCTGGTCGAAAATGTAATATCATTGCCGATCTGTAGAGGGGGTTAACTACTATGTAAAAAAAAATATAGGTGGAGAGTAATACAAACAAGTAACATCTGACATCGACCTGTGGTCACCTACTGTATCTCCTGTTCATTTAACCTCTCCGGGCTAGGGGTCAGTGTTCGGAAAGTCTGGCGTGCCCAAAGTAAAATGCCTGTTACTCAGGCCCAGAAGCTAGGATATGCATATAATTAGTTGTATTTGATAGAAAACACTTTGAAGTTTCTAAAACTTAAAATAATGTCTGAGTATAACAGAACTGATATGGCAGGTGAAAACCAGAGGAAAATCCATCAGAAAAATTGCTTTTTTGAGCTCCCGTGCAATTGGTATGGTTTCTTATTGCACAATAAAAAGAATAGCTCCCAGATTACAGTACCTATAGCTTCCACTTGATGTCAACAGTCTTTAGACAAGGTTTCAGGCTTGTTCTTTCACAAATGAACAAGTATCTGTAGTTTATCATTGGGTTCCTCCTTGGGTTTGTAGTCCTGTGGCGCGCGTGACTGATGGCGCGCTCTTTGTTATTTATCTCCGGTATTTAACATACTACGTTCTGTCATACATTTTATAGTTTATTTACATATTAGGGTACCTGAGGATTGAGTAGAAACGTTGTTTGACTTGTTTAGACGAAGTTTATCTGTAACTTTTTGGATTCTTTTGTCTGTATTTTGAACGAGTTGAACGGGTGGATTAATGAACAAAATGTGCCAACCAAACAGAGTTTTTGGGATATAAAGAGGGACTTTATTGAACAAAACAACCATTTATTGTGTAGCTGGGACCCTTGGGATTGCAAACAGAGGAAGATCTTCAAAGGTAAGTGATTTATTTTATCACTATTTTTGATTTTTGTGACGCCTGTGCTGGTTTGAAATATATTTATATGCAGGAAGTATGCGGGGCGCTGTCCTCAGATAATCAAATGCTATGCTTTCGCTGTAAAGCCTATTGTAAATCGGACAAAGCGGTTCGATTACCAAGATTCTAAGCTAAATACACTTGTATTTTCATGAATGTTTAATATTACGATTTTTGTATTTTGAATTTCGCGCTCTGCAATTTCACAGGATGCTGTCGAGGTGGCACGCTAGCGGGACACTGTTCCGTAAGAAGTTAAACTTATTGGTAGAACTTATTGGTGTAATACCTACACACTGCCATACGACCATAGAACCTTCACCATACAGTACCAGTCAAAAGTTTGGACACCTACTCATTCAAAGGTTTTTATTTTTAATATTTTCTACATTGTAGAATAATAGAAGACATCAAACTATGAAATAACACAAATGGAATGATGTAGTAACCAAAAATGTTAAACAAATCTAAATATATTTTAATTCTTTAAAGTAGCCACCCTTCGCCTTGATGACAGCTTTGCACACTCTTGACATTCTCTCAACCAGCTTCACCTGGAACGTTTTTCCAAAAGTCTTGAAGGAATTCCCACATATGCTGAGCACTTGTTGGCTGCTTTTCCTTCACTTTGCGGTCCAACTCCAATTCCAAACCATCTCAATTGGGTTGAGGTCGGTTGATTGTGGAGGCCAGGTCATCTGATGCAGCACTCCATCACTTTCCTTCTTGGTCAAATATCCCTTACACAAGTGTCAAGAGGTGTTGGGTAATTTTCTAGTTGAAAAACAAATGATGATCCCACTAAGCGCAAATCAGATGGGATTGCGTATCGCTACAGAATGCTGTGGTAGCCATGCTGGTTAACTGTGCCTTAAATTCTAAATAAATTAGTGTCACCAGCAAAGCACCCCCACACCATCACACCTCCTCCTCTATGCTTCATGGTGGGAACTACACGAGAGCCAGTTTCATCATAGTGCTTGATGGTTTTTGCCACTGCACTTGAAGAAACTTAAAGTTTTTGAAATTTTCCAGATTGACTGACCTTCATGTTTTAAAGTAATGATGGACTGTTGTTTCTCTTTGCTTATTTGAGCTGTTCTTGCAATAATATGAACTTGGTCTTTTACCAAAGAGGGCTATCTTCTGTATACCACCCCTACCTTGTCACAACACAACTGATTGGCGCAAATGCATTAAGGAAAGAAATTCCACAAATGTACATTTAACAAGGCACACCTGTTAATTGAAGCTGGTTGAGAGAATGCCAAGAGTGTGCAAAGCTGTCATCAAGGCAAAGGGTGGCTACTTTGATGAATCTCAAATATATTGTTTAAACTTTTTGGGGATCCTACTTGATTCCATGTGTTAGAAAATAGTAAAAAGTAAGAAAAACCCTGGAATGACTGGTACTGTATATACTGAACAAAAATATAATTGCAAAGAGTTACAGTTCATAAGGATGTCAGTCAATTTAAATAAATTCATTTCGGCCCTAATCTATGGATTTCACATTCAGATATGAATCTGTTGGTCACAGATACCAGTATCTGGTGTGGCCACCATTTTCCTCATGGAGTGCAACAGTTCTCCGTATAGAGTTGATCAGGCTGTTGATTGTGGCCTGTGGAATGTTGGCCTACTCCTCTTCAATGGCTGTGCGAAGTTGCTGGATATTGGTGAGAACTGGAACACGCTGTCGTACACCTCGATCCAGAGCATCCCAAACAGGTTCAATGGGTGACATATCTGGTGTGTAGGCAGGCCATGGAAGAATTGGGACATTTTCAGCTTCCAGGAATTGTGTACAGATGCTTGCGACATGGTGCCGTGCATTATCATGCTGAAACATAAGGGGATGGCGGTGGATGAATGGCACGACAATGGGCAGGTCGAGGGTAGGCAGAGGTTCGTGATCAGGTCAGAGTCAGGCAGGTACAGGATGGCAGGCAGGCTCGGGGTCAGGGCAGGCAGAGGTTCATAGTCAGGTCAGGTACAGGACAGAAGGGCAAGCAGAATGGTCAGAACTAGGAAACAGAACTGGAGAAACAGGAAGGCGGGAAAGAAAGCTGGTAAGACCTGACAAGACAAACTGGCAACAGACAGAGAACACAGGTATAAATACATTGGGGATAATGGGAAGATGGGTGACACCTGGAGGGAGGTGGAGTCAAGCACATAGACAGGTGAAACAGATCAGGGTGTGAAAACCATTCTCTTAAAGTGCCTTGTGGGTCTCTCCATTTAGGGCACCAATGTCAATAATATCTTATTAACTTATTACTCCATGTCATCAATCAAATGAAATGTATTTATAAAGCCCTTGTTACATCAGCAGATCAGCTTATACAGAAACCCAGCCTAAATTCCCAAACAGCAAGCAATGCAGAAGCACGGTGGCTAGGAAAAACTCCCTGGCCCTTTTACACATACGAACACATGGGTGTTCATTTTACAGTGGTCCCTACAGCTTACGCTCAAACCGGTGTGATTAGAACACTTAGAATGTCCAGTTACGATTGACACAACAGTCAGCGTTTGAGTTGGCCACAATGATTTTGCACAGAAACATTTTGCACAAACAGTCTTTACAACATTATGTCCTCAATGTGAGCAGTTTATTTTTGGATGCAATGTTCTGTGAATGTCTGAAGTAGCGACAGCATAACATAATTCTCATGCAAACCAGAAAATGTAGGCTACATTAGTCGTAGCGCTAACTGGAGAAAGAGTGACCTAACACAAGCGGTCATATTTAGCTAACTCTTGGCTGACAGAAACCATATTATAAATTAGCTAATAGAAATTACTATTTACAATTCATCACGTGTAACCTCACCAGTGATCGAAATCATTGACAAACACTTTCCAAAAATCAAAAGTAATCTGACAATGGGTAGTTTGTGTGCGCCATCATAATAGTTTTTTCACGTCAACCAAAGACAAGAGGTTACAAGATGAGTTGGGTCTGTTTGCATCATTCACTTCCATCATTAAATTCCAGAAGTTTACATGAAAGACGAGTGAACCATCCCTTCACCTCCTTTTATTTTAACATCTTTGGTCTGACAATGTTTACATGACAACTAGAATGCATTGTAAGACGTCAACAAACATAGCGCCACACATAGCTGGCAATTAGCTTAGAATTAACTCATCATAATCAGTACAACCTTCAAAATAGTATTTCACACACATCACCAGTACTTGAAAACATGTGAATACAACTGTAATTATTCTCCATATAGACATACAGTGTGCTACAGTAGAAACGACAACACGATATATAAAAACTATAATGATAGCATAATAAGGCACTTACTTTGATAGCAACACACACATGTCCAAAGTTATTATTAGTAGTAAAGGCAATGCGGGCGACAGATAGAAAATGTGCCAGGGGGGAAAAAGGTAGTGTCTCATCGTAGAGAGACGTTTGTCCGGCTCAGTAATGCCTCAAACATAAATTGTCCCCAACAGTAAAATGGGCTATTTCTATGTGAATTAATGAGGAGGCGGAACACACCTCAATTCAAACTGTTGTTTGAAAATAAAACTTGTTCGAAAATACTTTGAAATTGACAAGTTGAGACAGCTTATAGAGAATTAGCAGGCAGCGTGCCTTGGTTTGAGGGCAGCGTGGGTTAACTGTCCTGTTGAGTAACAATCACATTTTGGAACAGTGAGTGCATTCTGACATCAGGCCCATAAAGAAAACTCATGCTGGGGCAACCGTAAGAGATATTTGGAACTCACATGTGAAAAGGCTAGAAAGGCAGGAACCTAGGAAGAAACCTAGAGAGAAACCAGGCTCTGAGGGGTGGCCAGTCATTTTCTAGCTGTGCCGGGTGGAGATTATACGAGTACGTGGCCCTTAAGGCCAGCTCGTTCTTCAAGATGTTCAAACATTCATTGATGACCAGCAGGGTCAAATACTAATCATATTGGTTATAGAGGGTGCAACCGGTCAGCACCTCAGGAGTAAATGTCAGTTGGCTTTTCATAGCCAAGCATTCAGAGGTCGAGACAGCAGGTGAGGTATAGAGGGAGAGAGGATCTCAGCATAACTTTCACTCTGAACTCTCAAAAAAATATTCCTCGACATAGCTTTCAACAGCTATCCCCAATGGAAATATTAATGTTTATCGCAATAACAATAAGATCCGATAATATAACCTAAAGCTGATCGAAGTCTTTACATTTCTTATTTCAGTTACATTCTTAGGTCAGGATAGTTGTTGATGGTGATAGTACTTTCTTGGGCAACCTCCATACTCCACCCAAAACCACAAATTCCTTTACTTGACATTGTTAAATATGTACTTAAAATATTTTTGGTGAACAAATGTTTTGTTTTGGCGTTATAGTAGGGTTGGTAGCAACATTGTGGAGTCAACTACAAACTCCACAATGCAATGCTTTCTCTATGGGCTGGTTGGCTAGCTCGCAAACAAACGTTGGTTCACACAATAATACCAAAGACTATCAGCATGTAATGTTAGCTGTAAAATCACCTAAACAAACTGCACTATCAATTTAGATGTCTACAATCTCACCATGCTCAACCTGCAGATCAATGTGCCTCACAGAGTGGAGTATAACATTCGCAACAGCAGATCTACTTTGAGGAGATGGAAAATGTTGCCCATGCTACGTCGAAGGGCCGCCGCGCGGTGCATTCTGGGTGATTCTGGGACAAGGAGCTCAATCAATCAAGGAGTGAATGGGCGCTAGCTAAAAGGAAAATGTGCACGAATTTCGACAACAAGAAGTACAACATTACAAATATTATTCAAGTGCGATAATTAACTTGATCTCTCTAGTATCGTATAGCTTGCTCTCTCTAGTATCGTATAGCTTTGTGCGAGACGCGCAGCATTACAACATGAACACGATTGGTCGACAGTCTGCTGGGTGGGGCATTATACCTGATGTGCGCTTGATTTAATTTCACAGATATAATGGACCCAATGAATAAGTCCTTAAAGTGCAAACTCAAAACTAAATGAAGCACAATTCAATAATTGTATGTGTTTTTCACCCAGGTCTGGTACATGTATAGAAGTGGTGTACTCATAAATTGCCTTTTTATGTTCCACAGATGAAACTCCAATGAACAACTCACAACTAGGTAAGCCCTTCATATTTAGTTCCTGCCCAAACTCTTGTTCCTTCAGATTCCCTTCCAAAATGAATATTAGCATTTTTCGCACTTCATGTCCAAATCATCTTAAAGTAACTTGATTTCGCTACACAATATACACTGCTCAAAAAAGGGAACACTAAAATAACACATCATAGATCTGAATGAATGAAATAATCTTATTAAATACTTTTTTCTTTACATAGTTGAATGTGCTGACAACAAAATCACACAAAAATTATCAATGGAAATCAAATTTATCAACCCATGGAGGTCTGGATTTGGAGTCACACTCAAAATTAAAGTGGAAAACCACACTACAGCCTGATCCAACTTTGATGTAATGTCCTTAAAACAAGTCAAAATGAGGCTCAGTAGTGTGTGTGGCCTCCACGTGCCTGAATGACCTCCCTACAACGCCTGGGCATGCTCCTGATGAGGTGGCGGATGGTCTCCTGAGGGATCTCCTCCCAGACCTGGACTAAAGCATCCGCCAACTCCTGGACAGTCTGTGGTGCAACGTGGCGTTGGTGGATGGAGCGAGACATGATGTCCCAGATGTGCTCAATTGGATTCAGGTCTGGGGAGCGGGTGGGCCAGTCCTTAGCATCAATGCCTTCCTCTTGCAGGAACTGCTGACACACTCAAGCCACATGAGGTCTAGCATTGTCTTGCATTAGGAGGAACCCAGGGCCAACCGCACCAGCATATGGTCTCACAAGGGGTCTGAGGATCTCATCTCGGTACCTAATGGCAGTCAGGCTACCTCTGGCGAGCACATGGAGGGCTGTGCAGCCCCCCAAAGAAATGCCACCCCACACCATGACTGACCCACCGCCAAACCGGTCATGCTGGAGGATGTTGCAGGCAGCAGAACGTTCTCCACGGTGTCTCCAGACTCTGTCACGTCTGTCACGTGCTCAGTGTGAACCTGCTTTCATCTGTGAAGAGCATGGGGCGCCAGTGGCGAATTTGCCAATCTTGGTGTTCTCTGGCAAATGCCAAACGTCCTGCACGGTGTTGGGCTGTAAGCACAACCCCCACCTGTGGACGTTGGGCCATCATACCACCCTCATGGAGTCTGTTTCTGACCGTTTGAGCAGACACATGCACATTTGTGGCCTGCTGGAGGTCATTTTGCAGGGCTCTGGCAGTGCTCCTCCTTGCACAAAGGCGGAGGTAGTGGTCCTGCTGCTGGGTTGTTGCCCTCCTACGGCCTCCTCCACGTCTCCTGATGTACTGGCCTGTCTCCTGGTAGCGCCTCCATGCTCTGGACACTACGCTGACAGACACAGCAAACCTTCTTGCCACAGCTCGCATTGATGTGCCATCCTGGATGAGCTGCACTACCTGAGCCACGTGTGTGTGTTGTAGACTCCGTCTCATGCTACCACTAGAGTGAAAGCACCGCCAGCATTCAAAAGTGACCAAAACATCAGCCAGGAAGCATAGGAACTGAGAAGTGGTCTGTGGTCACCACCTTCAGAACCACTCCTTTATTGGGGGTGTCTTGCTAATTGCCTATAATTTCCACCTGTTGACTATTCCATTTGCACAACAGCATGTGAAATTTATTGTCAATCAGTGTTGCTTCCTAAGTGGACAGTTTGATTTCACAGAAGTGTGATTGACTTGGAGTTACATTGTGTTGTTTAAGTGTTCCCTTTATTTTTTTGAGCAGTGTATTTGACATACTTAAATATTATTTGGACATGAAACGCGCATTTGGAAGTGGTCAGTTAAACAAAACCTGGCCAATATGGATTTCTGTCATACCTTGTCCATAGACTGCTTACAGGGTAAGGAAACCAATATTTGTAATTTTAGTGAACTATCCCTTTAACATTACAGCGCAGAATGAAGTATCAATGACATTGTAATAGTATGGTAATAAATTGGGTTAAAGTATGTGTAAACTTGTTCGGATTTCTGTTTAGCGTCGCACATTAAAAGATACCAATAGGATTTTTACATTGTCGCGACTAGTCTTCCTTTAACTACTTTTGATGCAAGAAATTATAAAGAAATACTGAAATAGCAATGTCCCTGTTATTTTCTTGTTATATTTTAGCAGGCATTATCATTATTCTCATAATAATCAACTGCCCTATTGCTTTCATTGGTCTTTTTTGTTTGTTGTAGCTCAACTAAACAGCCCAGTGTTTCGGATGAACACGGTGACCAGCGCACTTATCTCAGGCATCATCATCCTTGGTGTAATGAGCCTGTGTTTCTTCATCTTATCCCTTACCCTCCTCAAGGGCAAGAGGGCCCCACCGACCATCTTGTCGGGGGCTCGCAACCCAGCTTTCAACTAACTCCAGCCATCGCCCCTGCTCCCAAGATCTTGCCTTCCCCCTCCCCATGAGGACACTACATAGAAGGAGAGAGTGGGACTCACATGTACACATTTACAGTAGAGTAACATGCCCAAATTGTTCATTTATATGAATGTAAACTGTACTGTATAATTCATGTTAGCACAGGTATAGTTGACATCTCGAGAATGTATATTTCTTTGTATGTATTGTACTTATATTGTTTCAACCCAGTGACAGTCCGGTTATTGTTAGGTGTTTAATTTGCAAAATGGATTTCAGTTCAATTTAATACCTCAGCTACTCGGCATCCTTTTGCAGGGTAAAGGATCATTTACAAGAAATACATATAGTGTAGAATAAACTGGTCTAACACCAAATTCTTGTTTAGTTGGTATGTTTACAAGGAGAAATGTAAACAGTGTCCCTGAAATGGATATAAAATGTTCGACCTCTAAACAACACCCTATGCAATAATTAAAAAACAATGAAAGAGCCTGGGGTTGGATTTCGTTAATTTCCTGAAAAGACTTAGACCATTATGTGTAAGGGTTGTAATGAATGAAAAGATAACCATTTTTTTTTTACTGGTTACATTTTATATCCATTATGTTATTAATATTGCTGATAAGTACCAGAGTTAGTAGAATGATTATAATACATTAATTGATAGGTCATTACGATGAATGCTATGTAAATGCTCTACCTAAATTAATGCAATGTTCAAATTGTTTTACTAGTTTAAATTACATTTTGGTTTGTCATTAGGCTTTTTAGTCAAATGTGTATGAAGAGTTTCATTCCAAAACGCTATAATATACATTTTCATAAATGTTGGTTATATTAGCTTTTATTGTTTGAATAAATTATGAAAGGGATTGGTCTGTTTGTTTGAAATCTATAAAATAATGGTTTCATTTCAGAGAGACAAATAATCATGTTTTGTTGCAAAATGCTATAAATCTGCCTCCCTTTCAGAGAAAAAAGTAGCACAGCGAGGTTTAATGAAGTCAAATGTGACATAACTACATTTTTTATAAATAACTGTACAAATTATACCTTTGTGACATAAAAAAAATATATATATTATTCAATGCAGTAATATGAGATCTGTATGTAAAATATAAAAAAAAAAAAAAAGTCATTTAGCAGACGCTGATATCCAGAGCGACTTACACTTAGTGCATTTATCTTATAGTTAGGTGGGACAACCACATATCACAGTCAAATATACAGTGAATTCGGAAAGTATTCAGACCCCTTCCCTTTTTCCACATTTTGTTACGTTACAGCCTTATTATAACATTGAATAAATATAAATCCTCAACATTCTACAAACAATACCCTATAATTTTTGCAAATGTATTAAAAATTAAAACGTATTCAGACCCTTTATTATGAGACTCGATATTGAGCTCAGGTGCATCCTGTTTCAGTTGATCATCCTTGAGATGTTTCTACAACTTGATTGGAGTCCACCTGTGGTAAATTCAATTGATTGAACATGATTTGGAAAGGCACACAGCTGTCTATGTTGCAAAACCAAGCTATGGTTTTCAAAGCAAAACCAAGCTATGAGGTCGAAGGAATTATACGTACAGCTCCCAGACATGCTTCACGTCTGGAGGAAACCTGGCACCCTCCCTACGGTGAAGCATGGTGCTGGCAGCATCATGCTGCTGTGGGGTACAGCCACCATCATGCTGCTGAGTCGGTACAGCCACCTGGTTTCTCCATGCATCGCGCCGACAGAAGCAAACATCTATCTGGTAAGAAGAAGGGCGGGGGTGTGTGTCTTATGATTAACGAGACGTGGTGTGATCATCATAACATACAGGAACTCAAGTCCTTTTGTGTACCTGACATAGAATTCCTTACAATCAAATGCCGACCGCATTATCTACCAAGAGAATTCTCCTCGATTATAATCACAGACGTATACATCCCCCCTCAAGCTGACACATCGACGGCACTGAAATAAATCCATTGGACTCTATGTAAATTGGAAACCCACATATCCTGAGGCTGCATTTATTGTGGCCTTGAAAACAAGGCTCCCGAAATGTTATCAGCATATCGAATGTGCCACCCGGGCTAGTAAAATCCTGGATCATTGTTATTCCAACTTCCGTGATGCATACAAGGCTATTCTCCGCCCTCCTTTCGGCAAGTCTGACCACAACTCCATTTTGTTTCTCCCAGCCTACAGACAGAAACTAAAACAGGAAACGCCCGTTCTCAGGTCTGTTCAACGCTGGTCCGACCAATCTGATTCCACGCTGCAAGATTGCTTTGAGCATGTGGACTGGGATATGTTCCGGATATTATCTGACAACAACATTGATGTATATGCTGATTCGGTGAGCGAGTTTATTAGTAAGTGCATTGGTGATGTTGTACCCATAGCAACTATTAACATTTTCCCCAGCCAGAAACCGTGTATTGATGGCAGCATTCGCGCAAAACTGAAAGCACGAACCACTGCTTTTAACCAGGGTAAGGCGACCGGAAACATGACTGAATACAGTGTAGCTATTCCCTCCGTAAGGCAATCAAACAAGCTAAGCATCAATATAGAGACAAAGTAGTCACAATTCAACGGCTCAGACACGAGAGGAATGTGGCAGGGTCTACAGTCAATCATGGACTACAAAAAAAAAACAGCCCCGTCGCGGACCACGACGTCCTGCTCCCAGACAAACTAAACAACTTCTTTGCTCGCTTTGAGGACAATACAGTGCCACCGACACGGCCTGCTACCAGAACCTGCGGGTTCTCCTTCACCGCAGCCAACCTGAGTAAAACATTTAAATGTGTTAACCCTCGCAAGGCTGCTGGCCCAGATGGCATCCCTGGCCATGTCCTCAGAGCATGCGCAGACCAGCTGGCTGGTGTGTTTACGGACATATTCAATCAGTCCCTATCCCAGTCTGCTGTTCCCACATGATTCAAGAGGGCCACCATTGTTCCTGTTCCCAAGAAAGCTAAGGTAACTGAGCTAAATGACTATAGCCCCGTAGCACTCACTTCCGTCATCACGAAGTGCTTTGAGAGACTAGTCAAGGATCATATCACCTCCATCATGCCAGACACCCTGGACCCACTCCAATTTGCTTACCGTCCCAATAGGTCCACAGATGACGCAATCGCAATCACACTGCATACTGCCCTAACCCATCTGGACAAGAGGAATACCTATGTAAGAATGCTGTTCATCGACTACAGCTCAGCATTTAACACCATAGTTCCCTCCAAGCTCGTCAATAAGCTCGAGACCCTACGTCTTGACCCAGCCCTGTGCAACTGGGTCCTGGACTTCCTGACGGGCCGGCCCCAGTTGGTGAGGGTAGGAAACAACATCTCCACCCCGCTGATCCTCAACACTGGGGCCCCACAAGGGTGCGTTCTCAGCCCTCTCCTGTACTCCCTGTTTACCCATGACTGCGTGGCCAAGCACGCATCCAACTCAATCATCAAGTTTGCTGACGACACTACAGTGGTAGGCTTGATTACCAACAACGACGAGACGGCCTACAGGGAGGAGGTGAGGGCCCTCTGAGTGTGGTCAGGAAAATAACCTCTCACTCAACGTCAACAAAACTAAGGAGATGATCGTGGACTTCCTATCCACATCGACGGGACAGTAGTGGAGAAGGTGGAACATTTTAAGTTCCTCGGCGTACACATCACGGACATACTTAAATGGTCCACCCACACAGACAGTGTGGTGAAGAAGGCGCAACAGCGCCTCTTCAACCTCAGGAGGCTGAAGAAATAGGCTTGTCACCAAAAACACTCACAAACTTCTACAGATGCACAATCGAGAGCATCCTGTCGGGCTGTATCACCGCCTGGTACGGCAACTGTTCCGCCCACAACCGTAAGGCTCTCCAGAGGGTAGTGAGGACTGCACAACGCAACACCGGGGGTAAACTACCTGCCCTTCAGGACACCTACACCACCCAATGTCACAGGAAGGTCAAAAAGATCATCAAGGACAACAACCACCTGAGCCACTGCCTGTTCACCCCGCTATCATCCAGAAGGCAAGGTCAGTACAGCTGCATCAAAGCTGGGACTGAGAGACTGAAAAACAGCTTCTATCTCAAGGCCATCAGACTGTTAAACAGCCATCACTAACATTGAGTGGCTGCTGCCAACATACTGACTTAAATCTCTAGCCACTTTAAATAATAGGAATTGGATGTAACAAATGTATCACTAGCCACTTACATATCCGACATTACTCATATCAAATGTATACACTGTACTCTAAACCATCTACTGAATCTTGCCTATGCCGTTCGGCCATCAACTCAAATCTCTAGCCACTTTAATAATTATAATTGGATGAAATAAATGTATCACTAGCCACTTTAAACGATGCCATTTATATAATGTTTACATATCCTACATTACTCATCTCATATGTACAGTATATACTTTACCCCATACCATCTACTGCATCTTGCCTACGCCGGTCAGCCATCGCTCATCCATATATTTATATGTACACACTCGTATTCATTCCTTTACTCTTTTGTGTATAAGGTAGTTGTTGTGAATTTGTTAGATTACTTGTTAGATACTACTGCATGGTCGGAACTAGAAGCACAAGCATATCGCTACACTCGCATTAACATCTGCTAACCATGTGTATGTGACAAATAAAATTTGATTTGGGATGTTTTTCAGTGGCAGGGACTGGGAGACTTGTTAGGATCGAGGGAAAGATGAATGGAGCAAAGTACAGAAGATCCTTGATGAAAACTTGCTCCAGAGCGCTCAAGACCTCAGACTGGGGCGAAGGTTAACCTTCCAACAGCACACAGCCAAGACAACGCAGGAGTGGCTTCGGGACAAGTCTCTGAATGTCCTTGAGTGGCCAGGCCAGAGCCCGGACTTGAACCTGATTGAACATCTCTAGAGAGACCTGAAAATAGCTGTGCAGCGACGCTCCCCATCCAACCTGACAGAGCTTGAGAGGATCTGCAGAGAAGAATGGGAGAAACACCCCAAATACAGGTGTCCCCTGACAACGGTGAGTCGAGGAAATTTCCGGTTGTGACAACCAATCATACCGCCGTCTACAACCAAGAAGTAACCAACAATTGCACTCGCCAACCAATCTGAGACACCAGTGCAACCAAGAAGTAACCAAGAATTGACCAATGAGAACAGAACTTGAAATATCTAGCACTAGCAGGTAAGATCAGTGCATTAGGCAACATCACGTGAGTACAGTTGGCTAACAACTTAGCTAGCTACAGTTCTTCAAGTAACAGTAGCTAGTTGTGTGTTTTGACAGGTTGTCAAAATAGTTTGTCACATCATAATCATCAAAATAGTCTGTCAGCTCCAATATTTCCATACTTGCCTTAAATCATAAAGTGCGATTTCATTGTAGGCCTATGTTTTGTCACACCCAGCTAGATAACGTTAGATACTTTGAAATTACTTATTAAACGTTACTGTGGCTAGCTAGCAAGCAGTTGATGTTGAATAAACATGTACATGCTTGTCTGTATGTGTTTCCTAATGTGCTGAGCAAGCTAAGATGTTAGGTAAAGGTTAGACGCCATTCATTTAATGTTCCATCTATACATCCAATCTGCTCACTTTTTTTGCATCTTATTCTCTCTCATCATTTCAAACAGAGCCTAGCTGTCCTCCTGCACAACCTGCTGTTCACTTGCACCTTAAGAGACTATTTCCCCTGACTCTCTGTAACAGTATTGCTTCCGTCCCTCTCCTTGCCCCAACCTGGGCTCAAGTCAGGGACCCTCTAAACACATCAACAACTTGTCACCCACAAAGTATTGTTACTAGTCGCTCAACAAAAGCTGCGGCCCTTGCACACGTGTACACACGTTCACTCACTTCAATAACTGCTGCTTTAATTTTTTACTATTTATTTGTACTGCTCACTTTATCTACTTGTTGACATAGCACATTTCATAGTACATATTGTATCTGCTAGTTTTACTCCTACCTTTTAATATTTGTTTACCACTTGCCCTGTTATGTTATGTTTTTGTTGAACTTTTATTGTTGATATTTTGACATTTCAATGTAGCCCAATAATGGACTAAAGGAGCCTAACGTTACTCCTTAGTCCAAGGACCTTAAATATTATTTTTAAAGTGCGAATTGGCTCTGGCAGCCAAAACAGCCAATTACTCCATTTAAACATGGATCTATTCTCAATTCCTGTACGGTTCTAGAAACATAAATCCTTCTACTTTCATATGAAATCAAAATAATTTCAAATGCAAATTGTACACTGTTTTAACACAGTTGCAGCTAAACGTATTTTTTGGTGACAACATGTTTGTGGCGTCCGTCTTCCGTTTACATATAGGTGTTAGGAGACGCAGGTACCTTTTTAGCACAGGTAGGCGACTCTGTTCATTGACAACAGGACCCTGAGACTAAACACCTCCCTCTGCAACTGGATCCTGGACTTCCTGATGGGAAGTCACCAGGTGGTAAGGTTAGGCAACAACACATCTGCCACGCTGATCCTCAACACGGGGCCCCCTCAGGAGGGTGTGCTCAGTCCCTTCCTATACTCCCTGTTCACCCACGACTGTGTGGGCAAGCACAACTCAAACCAGGGTCTGGTTAAATTAATTGCAGAGCTGACATATTTGGATCCTTACAGGACAGTCATGACAGTCCCCCTCTGGTGGGTTCAGTCTTGGAAGGATTCTGCAAGTTGCAATCCACCACAAGAATGACCACGGGGTGTTCTGGTTCGTGGATCATCATGACAATCCCCCTCTGGTGGTTTAACCTGGTAGGATTTCTGCAAGCTGCAGACCACCACAAGAATGGCCATGGGATGTTCTGGTTGTGGATCGTCGTTCCGAACCCGTCGTCCAGTTGTCCAGGCTGGTGGATCTAGGCAGTAACTTAGACACACATTAATAACGCACAAAATAACACTCACGAAATACATCAATACATTTCTTCCCCAAATGAGCAGTGTTGTGGCACTGACTGGTGGTCATATGAGGAACTTGTTTGTGGCACTATCACAAGTGTGAAAGAAAATGAAATAAACATGACAAAAAAAACACAAACAGAAGATATACAGATATACAAAATATACAAGATATACTAAATATAGTTACCACACTTTAATCATCTAATTGGACTCTATTCTATATACGTCCACGGTCTTGGCTAAATTACTATCATGGTTCAGGGTCTATTTTCTACTTTACCAAGACTGGTATTTTGCTTGGACCATTAAGTGATCCTAGTATAAATCCTCATTAAATGTTCCGTTGTGCATGTGCGTTTATGTTTGCACAAGCGCACATGCCAAGGGAAAGGAAACCAATTATCCTGGTAGGCTGCAACCTGGGCAGAATGAGTCTGACGTCATCAGATAATTTCCATGTCAATGACAGTGTGTCAGTAAGAATCGGTGCCGACCTCAAGCCATATGCCAAGGGGACCTGTAGTGGTTTTACTACAAGTCAATATGTCTTACACCATTGTAGTGGCGATAGGTATGAAGGAGTCTCTTTCATAGCTATGTTATCCACGGAGGAGCTAACCTCACGATGGAAGTACTTTATAAGAGCTGAACCAGTCATGCGCGGTGTGATCATGGTTCATGTAATAACTTTCCTCCTGAATGGAGGGTTCTATTTATTAGTGGCATGTGTGTTAACCAAGAGTGTTTTGGAGATTCCCTTCCACCGGTTGCAATCTGAGTGACTACTACCTCATCTGTCGCTGTTATCAAGGGGAATTCAAATTGTTAGGTCTCTAACCTTCTTACTGACTGTTGCTGGCATTGGTACTGGAACCCAAGGGGACCAGCTACCTTACCAATTTATCCCGAAATGTTATCCTACCGGAACACATGATTAGAGCATTTTACAAGTTGCATTGTAGTTGAGACTACACATGGCACTCAATGATTATTGTTACCATTTTTGGGGGGAGGTGGAAAGTCCACTGGACTTCTTTTACAACCAGTGTTTGACACCTCAGTGATATCTCAATATGTATTCTAAGGTTATTACCCGTCGAGGGGCTTGTCTGCTCCTATAGAATTACAACAGACTGACCCTAGCCTCCCGGCCTCCCGGCACATAGACTATTGCAGCATAGAGACTGGAGGCTTACTTGCCGCTTTCTTGGTTGGCTACATTGGATATAAATTATTTTTTGGTCATGAAATAGTCCTTAAAATAATTTAAAGTGAGATAATCATGCTAAGAAATGAATCAAGGCATGCAATGTAACTGCCATACCTAAGAGTACAACCAGTGTCAATTATCATTTGATAAATTAACTTACATAGCTTTGGCCTTGCATTGGATCTATGGTGAAGATCAAATGACAGGTCACACAATCTAAAAAGAAATGGCAAATATTATTTACAAAAGGATATGGTGAAAAAGTACAGAGCTAGGATTTGTACACATCACATGAGCATTCATCTTTCACTTGTACTTTTTGAATGCAACAGGAAGGCAGTGGGGTGAAGACGCCAGGAGGGGCAAGTGATACAAACAAGGGGCCAGGTATATCTATGACTACTTATATGACCATAATGGCTTGTACTTCACAATGCACAAATAATGCCTAAAACGCAACCCTGAAAAAATGTTTGAAGTGCTCATCCATTTTGCTATCAAGTAAGAAATGACAGACAGGAGCAAATTACACATATTGTATGTGACCCTTTTCTGGATACTAGGATATGTTGCACGTCACTACTTCTCAGGAGGGGCATTTAAACGTAAACATTTATTTATAAAAATAATTTTGGGGGGCAGAAATGCCTTCTGGAACATGTGAACATGTGCCTTAATAACGAACTTGTATGCCATCTCTAAATACAAATAAAATTGTTAAATTACGAGCCTAGTTGGTTTAGCCACCGAAAAAGTCAGGAACCTTCCCGCTAGCAATGATTGGCTGAGAATGGATGGACTGGACATGCCGAGAGATGAGTTTGGATTGGTCTGCCATGTAGCACGCTTCTGTCTATAACATTGCTGCTCAGTATGTGTAGGTAATCCTTTCTAAAATTGTTTTTTTTTTAAGATATCACAAATAACTGCACAAGTGTTGCTAAAACTCTCCACTTTCTGGAGGACTGAGTTTTGAAATCAGTGGAATAATGCCCAATGGAAGCAGTGTGATAGGTAAGGACAGAAGGCTGTTGTATTAAACACCTGTCTCCGGATTACATCTTCAAACTAAGGGCAACCATGGCATCCATGACAGAGAGGGAGAAGCGTTCATCCACGTATATGGGTAAGAGAGTCTAACTAGCTACATTTTCAGATATTACACATTTCTAATTTGGTCAGAAAGTACTTTTCATTGCAAGTTAAGCATACTGTTAGCTAGCTAGCTAACGTTAGCTGGCTGGCAGGCTCGCTAGCTAATTTTACGTGTATGATCTGTGTAGTAATATTATTTGTATCTCAGAGCCATTTGCATTACTAGTTATAGCCTAATGCTAGCTAACTAGCTAACATTGAACCTAGTTGGTTAGTTTTAGCTACCTGGATCATTGTTTAGCTAGATAGCTAGCTACATGTCTAAACAAAAGACTCCACTATGCAAACCAGCTGATTGGAGTGTTTACGGACATATTCAATCTCTCCCTACCCCAGTCTGCTGTCCCCACTTGCTTCAAGATGTCCACAATTGTTCTTGTACCCAAGAAAGCAAAGGTAACTGAACTAAATGTCTATTGCCTCGTAGCACTCACTTCTGTCATCATGAAGTGCTTTGAGAGGTTAGTTAACCTGTTACGGATACAATCCCGTGAACGGGATCGATTTTGACAACATCCGGTGAAATGCAGTGCACCAAATTCAAAATACAAAAATACTCATTTCAAACATTCATGAAAATACAAATGCTGTACACCCTTCAAAAGTTTAGACTCTTGTTAATCTAACAGCATTGTCAGATTTCAAAAAGGCTTTACAGCGAAAGCAGAACATTTGATTGTCTGAGGACAGCACCCCCACTCAAAAACTCAATTAGCATAATAACATAACCAGCAGAGGTGTCACAAAACTCAAAAATAGCCTAAAATAAATTGCTTACCTTTGATGATCTTCCACTGATGCAATATCAAAGCGTCCAGGTTACACAATAAAAGGTCCTTTTGTTCGATAAAGTTCCTCTTTATATCCATATAGCTCCGTTTGGTTGGCACGTTTTGTTCAGTAATCCACCTGCCCAAAGGCTTTCATCCATGCAGACAAACGATATCCCAAAAGTACCCGTAAAGTTTGTCGAAAAAAGTCAAACAGCATTTGTAATCAATACTCAGATACCCTAAAATGAATATACACTATAATATTTCAGAATGAATAGAAGAGAAAAAGAACTGAGTGCGCATTCCCTGTTACGCGCAAAGTCCAAAACCGTACACTTGACGTGAACTCAGGAACAAGTGGTCTTACTCACTTGATTTTCATGATTGACCGTTCCAACGTTTTTCTAAAGACTGTTGACATCTAGTGCAGCATTCTATGCCATGTTATTTAGTTGTCAGCCATTTTTTACGTTAATACATGTTAGTGCTAGTTTGACCACCAGAAGGCAACTTTGAGAAGCATTTGATAGTCTCCCATATTGGCATTACTAGAGAATTTAAAACCTTTTTTGTAATTACATAGTACATGGGAATTATTTTAAGACATTTTGCTTAATTAATTTGATTCATATTATGGTGTTTCTATTCCAAGAAAAACGTAAACAAGAATATCTTCATAGGGAGCGGCTCCTGAGGTGATGGTTTTGGAGAGTCTGGCATGCCCAAAGTAAAATGCCTGGCACTCAGGCCCAGAAAATAGGATATGCACATACAGTGAGAGAAAAAAGTATTTGATCACCTGCTGATTTTGTATGTTTGCCCACTCACAAAGAAATTATCAGTCTATAATTTTAATGGTAGGTTTATTTGAACAGTGAGAGACAGAATAACCGTGAACGCGCCTCCTCTTCTGTTTACATCCTGTGACTAGTTCGAAGAACTGCAGTTTACTTGAGAGGTACCCCAACCAACTAAGACATGGTCCCAGCCAACACACAAAGACAAGTATAGAAACTTGGCCCACTGTTCACACCGGTGATGAAAAAACTGAACAAAATGAAGTTCGGACTAGAGTGTGCTCTTCCCACCAACCTTTGGCTTACCAGACTAGTGCGCTAACTGAATTGCAACAGAGAAAATTGTTAGAGATAAGTTTCGGACTCCAACAAAAATGAAACATGTCTAACAATTATGTAGGTGTGAAATATAGTTCCCGGGTGAATAGGGTTGGGAACCCAAGGATTAGACCATTTGCTATTTTGTAACAGATCACTCTTTCCATTCCATTGTTCAGAAAAGGAGGAGACAAAACAGTATGTTTGACCCTAGTGGGACTCAAAACCACAATCTTTGAATAGCTTCACCAATCCCTCCTAGAAGTCCAATGCAATGTTCATTGCACCAAAGAGCCTTTCTGAGAACAAGCCAAATTGAGAATCTTACTAGTGCTGGACTAAGCCCGGCTCTGTCAAAGTAACTTTCTAAAGCTAGATAGCGGGCTGGAAATCAGTGAAAACACTAACGCTGCCATTTGAAAGACAGCGTCAGTTCAACCCTAAGAACTGCATTTTACTAGAGAGGCATTTTAACCAACTAAGACATGGTCCCAGCCAACACACAAAGACAAGATTAGAAACTTGGCCCCCTGTTCAGACAGGTGAGGGAGAAGCTGAACAAAATGAAGTTCGGACTAGAGTTTGCTCATACCACCAACATTTGGCTTACCAGGCAAGTGCGCTAACTGAATTGGACCAGAGAAACTTGTTAGAGATAAGTTTCGGACTCCAACAAAAATGAAACATGTCAAACAATTATGTAGGTGTGAAGTATAGGTCCCCGGGTGAATAGGGTTGGGAACCCAAGAATTAGACCATTTGCAAATTTTTTACAGAACACCCTTTCCATTCCGTTGTCCTGGGAAGGAGGAGACAAAAATGTATATTTGACTCTAGTGGGACTCAAAACCACAACCTCTGAATCCCTTCAACATTCTCACCTAGAAACCAATGCACTATCCATTGCACTACAGAGCCTTTCTGAGAGCCTTCCAAAATGAGAACCTTACGTGTGCCGGACTAAGCACGGCTCTGTCAAAGTAACTTTCTAAAGCTAGATGGCGGGCTGGAAATCAGTGAAAACACTAGCGCTGCCATTTGAAAGACAGCGTGGGATTCAAACCTAAGAACTGCAGTTTACTTGAGAGGTACCCCAACCAACTAAGACATGGTCCCAGCCAACACACAAAGACAAGTATAGAAACTTGGCCCACTGTTCACACCGGTGATGAAAAACTGAACAAAATGAAGTTCGACTAGAGTGTGCTCTTCCCACCAACCTTTGGCTTACCAGACTAGTGCGCTAACTGAATTGCAACAGAGAAAATTGTTAGAGATAAGTTTCGACTCCAACAAAAATGAAACATGTCTAACAATTATGTAGGTGTGAAATATAGTTCCCCGGGTGAATAGGGTTGGGAACCCAAGGATTAGACCATTTGCTATTTTGTAACAGATCACTCTTTCCATTCCATTGTTCAGAAAAGGAGGAGACAAAACAGTATGTTTGACTCTAGTGGGACTCAAAACCACAATCTTTGAATAGCTTCACCAATCCCTCCTAGAAGTCCAATGCAATGTTCATTGCACCAAAGAGCCTTTCTGAGAACAAGCCAAATTGAGAATCTTACTAGTGCTGGACTAAGCCCGGCTCTGTCAAAGTAACTTTCTAAAGCTAGATGGCGGGCTGGAAATCAGTGAAAACACTAACGCTGCCATTTGAAAGACAGCGTCGGATTCAACCCTAAGAACTGCATTTTACTTGAGAGGCACTTTAACCAACTAAGACATGGTCCCAGCCAACACACAAAGACAAGATTAGAAACTTGGCCCCCTGTTCAGACAGGTGAGGGAGAAGCTGAACAAAATGAAGTTCGGACTAGAGTTTGCTCATACCACCAACATTTGGCTTACCAGGCAAGTGCGCTAACTGAATTGGACCAGAGAAACTTGTTAGAGATAAGTTTCGGACTCCAACAAAAATGAAACATGTCAAACAATTATGTAGGTGTGAAGTATAGGTCCCCGGGTAAATAGAGTTGGGAACCCAAGAATTAGACCATTTGCAAATTTATTTACAGAACACCCTTTCCATTCCGTTGTCCTGGGAAGGAGGAGACAAAAATGTATATTTGACTCGAGTGGGACTCAAAACCAAAACCTTTGAATCCCTTCAACATTCTCACCTAGAAACCAATGCACTATCCATTGCGCTACAGAGCCTTTCTGAGAGCTTTCCAACATGAGAACCTTACGTGTGCCGGACTAAGCACGGCTCTGTCAAAGTAACTTTCTAAAGCTAGATGGCGAGCTGGAAATCAGTGAAAACACTAGCGCTGCCATTTGAAAGACAGCGTGGGATTCAAACCTAAGAACTGCAGTTTACTTGAGAGGTACCCCAACCAACTAAGACATGGTCCCAGCCAACACACAAAGACAAGTATAGAAACTTGGCCCACTGTTCACACCGGTGATGAAAAAACTGAACAAAATGAAGTTCGGACTAGAGTGTGCTCTTCCCACCAACCTTTGGCTTACCAGACTAGTGCGCTAACTGAATTGCAACAGAGAAAATTGTTAGAGATAAGTTTCGACTCCAACAAAAATGAAACATGTCTAACAATTATGTAGGTGTGAAATATAGTTCCCCGGGTGAATAGGGTTGGGAACCCAAGGATTAGACCATTTGCTATTTTGTAACAGATCACTCTTTCCATTCCATTGTTCAGAAAAGGAGGAGACAAAACAGTATGTTTGACACTAGTGGGTCTCAAAACCACAATCTTTGAATAGCTTCACCAATCCCTCCTAGAAGTCCAATGCAATGTTCATTGCACCAAAGAGCATTTCTGAGAACAAGCCAAATTGAGAATCTTACTAGTGCTGGACTAAGCCCGGCTCTGTCAAAGTAACTTTCTAAAGCTAGACGGCGGGCTGGAAATCAGTGAAAACACTAACGCTGCCATTTGAAAGACAGCGTCGGATTCAACCCTAAGAACCGCATTTTACTAGAGAGGCACTTTAACCAACTAAGACATGGTCCCAGCCAACACACAAAGACAAAATTAGAAACTTGGCCCCCTGTTCAGACAGGTGAGGGAAAAGCTGAACAAAATGAAGTTCGGACTAGAGTTTGCTCATACCACCAACATTTGGCTTACCAGGCAAGTGCGCTAACTGAATTGGACCAGAGAAACTTGTTAGAGACAAGTTTCGGACTCCAACAAAAATGAAACATGTCAAACAATTATGTAGGTGTGAAGTATAGGTCCCCGGGTGAATAGGGTTGGGAACCCAAGAATTAGACCATTTGAAAATTTTTTACAGAACACCCTTTCCATTCCGTTGTCCTGGGAAGGAGGAGACAAAAATGTATATTTGACTCTAGTGGGACTCGAAACCACAACCTTTGAATCCCTTCAACATTCTCACCTAGAAACCAATGCACTATCCATTGCGCTACAGAGCCTTTCTGAGAGCTTTCCAAAATGGGAACCTTACGTGTGCCGGACTAAGCACGGCTCTGTCAAAGTAACTTTCTAAAGCTAGATGGCGAGCTGGAAATCAGTGAAAACACTAGCGCTGCCATTTGAAAGACAGCGTGGGATTCAAACCTAAGAACTGCAGTTTACTTGAGAGGTACCCCAACCAACTAAGACATGGTCCCAGCCAACACACAAAGACAAGTATAGAAACTTGGCCCACTGTTCAGACAGGTGATGAAAAAACTGAACAAAATGAAGTTCGGACTAGAGTGTGCTCTTCCCACCAACCTTTGGCTTACCAGACTAGTGCGCTAACTGAATTGCAACAGAGAAAATTGTTAGAGATAAGTTTCGGACTCCAACAAAAATGAAACATGTCTAACAATTATGTAGGTGTGAAATATAGTTCCCGGGTGAATAGGGTTGGGAACCCAAGGATTAGACCATTTGCTATTTTGTAACAGATCACTCTTTCCATTCCATTGTTCAGAAAAGGAGGAGACAAAACAGTATGTTTGACTCTAGTGGGACTCAAAACCACAATCTTTGAATAGCTTCACCAATCCCTCCTAGAAGTCCAATGCAATGTTCATTGCACCAAAGAGCATTTCTGAGAACAAGCCAAATTGAGAATCTTACTAGTGCTGGACTAAGCCCGGCTCTGTCAAAATAACTTTCTAAAGCTAGACGGCGGGCTGGAAATCAGTGAAAACACTAACGCTGCCATTTGAAAGACAGCGTCGGATTCAACCCTAAGAACCGCATTTTACTAGAGAGGCACTTTAACCAACTAAGACATGGTCCCAGCCAACACACAAAGACAAGATTAGAAACTTGGCCCCTGTTCAGACAGGTGAGGGAAAAGCTGAACAAAATGAAGTTCGGACTAGAGTTTGCTCATACCACCAACATTTGGCTTACCAGGCAAGTGCGCTAACTGAATTGGACCAGAGAAACTTGTTAGAGATAAGTTTCGACTCCAACAAAAATGAAACATGTCAAACAATTATGTAGGTGTGAAGTATAGGTCCCCGGGTGAATAGGGTTGGGAACCCAAGAATTAGACCATTTGCAAATTTTTTACAGAACACCCTTTCCATTCCGTTGTCCTGGGAAGGAGGAGACAAAAATGTATATTTGACTCTAGTGGGACTCGAAACCACAACCTTTGAATCCCTTCAACATTCTCACCTAGAAACCAATGCACTATCCATTGCGCTACAGAGCCTTTCTGAGAGCTTTCCAAAATGAGAACCTTACGTGTGCCGGACTAAGCACGACTCTGTCAAAGTAACTTTCTAAAGCTAGATGGCGAGCTGGAAATCAGTGAAAACACTAGCGCTGCCATTTGAAAGACAGCGTGGGATTCAAACCTAAGAACTGCAGTTTACTTGAGAGGTACCTCAACCAACTAAGACATGGTCCCAGCCAACACACAAAGACAAGTATAGAAACTTGGCCCACTGTTCACACCGGTGATGAAAAATGGAACAAAATGAAGTTCGGACTATAGTGTGCTCTTCCCACCAACCTTTGGCTTACCAGACTAGTGCGCTAACTGAATTGCAACAGAGAAAATTGTTAGAGATAAGTTTCGGACTCCAACAAAAATGAAACATGTCTAACAATTATGTAGGTGTGAAATATAGTTCTCCTGGTGAATAGGGTTGGGAACCCAAGGATTAGACCATTTGCTATTTTGTAACAGATCACTCTTTCCATTCCATTGTTCAGAAAAGGAGGAGACAAAACAGTATGTTTGACTCTAGTGGGACTCAAAACCACAATCTTTGAATAGCTTCACCAATCCCTCCTAGAAGTCCAATGCAATGTTCATTGCACCAAAGAGCATTTCTGAGAACAAGCCAAATTGAGAATCTTACTAGTGCTGGACTAAGCCCGGCTCTGTCAAAGTAACTTTCTAAAGCTAGATGGCGGGCTGGAAATCAGTGAAAACACTAACGCTGCCATTTGAAAGACAGCGTGGGATTCAACCCTAAGAACTGCATTTTACTAGAGAGGCATTTTAACCAACTAAGACATGGTCCCAGCCAACACACAAAGACAAGATTAGAAACTTGGCCCCCTGTTCAGACAGGTGAGGGAGAAGCTGAACAAAATGAAGTTCGGACTAGAGTTTGCTCATACCACCAACATTTGGCTTACCAGGCAAGTGCGCTAACTGAATTGGACCAGAGAAACTTGTTAGAGATAAGTTTCGGACTCCAACAAAAATGAAACATGTCAAACAATTATGTAGGTGTAAAATATAGGTCCCCGGGTGAATAGGGTTGGGAACCCAAGGATTAGACCATTTGCAAATTTTTGCAGAACACCCTTTCCATTCTGTTGTCCTGGGAAGGAGGAGACAAAAATGTATATTTGACTCTAGTGGGACTCAAACCCACAACCTTTGAATCCCTTCAACATTCTCACCTAGAAGTCCAATGCGCTATCCATTGCGCTACAGAGCCTTGCTGAGAGCTTTCCAAAATGAGAACCTTACGTGTGCCGGACTAAGCACGGCTCTGTCAAAGTAACTTTCTAAAGCTAGATGGCGGGCTGGAAATCAGTGAAAACACTAGCGCTGCCATTTGAAAGACAGCGTGGGATTCAAACCTAAGAACTGCAGTTTACTTGAGAGGTACCCCAACCAACTAAGACATGGTCCCAGCCAACACACAAAGACAAGTATAGAAACTTGGCCCACTGTTCACACCGGTGATGAAAAATGAACAAAATGAAGTTCGGACTAGAGTGTGCTCTTCCCACCAACCTTTGGCTTACCAGACTAGTGCGCTAACTGAATTGCAACAGAGAAAATTGTTAGAGATAAGTTTCGGACTCCAACAAAAATGAAACATGTCTAACAATTATGTAGGTGTGAAATATAGTTCCCCGGGTGAATAGGGTTGGGAACCCAAGGATTAGACCATTTGCTATTTTGTAACAGATCACTCTTTCCATTCCATTGTTCAGAAAAGGAGGAGACAAAACAGTATGTTTGACTCTAGTGGGTCTCAAAACCACAATCTTTGAATAGCTTCACCAATCCCTCCTAGAAGTCCAATGCAATGTTCATTGCACCAAAGAGCATTTCTGAGAACAAGCCAAATTGAGAATCTTACTAGTGCTGGACTAAGCCCGGCTCTGTCAAAGTAACTTTCTAAAGCTAGATGGCGGGCTGGAAATCAGTGAAAACACTAACGCTGCCATTTGAAAGACAGCGTCGGATTCAACCCTAAGAACTGCATTTTACTAGAGAGGCACTTTAACCAACTAAGACATGGTCCCAGCCAACACACAAAGACAAGATTAGAAACTTGGCCCCCTGTTCAGACAGGTGAGGGAAAAGCTGAACAAAATGAAGTTCGGACTAGAGTTTGCTCATACCACCAACATTTGGCTTACCAGGCAAGTGCGCTAACTGAATTGGACCAGAGAAACTTGTTAGAGATAAGTTTCGGACTCCAACAAAAATGAAACATGTCAAACAATTATGTAGGTGTGAAGTATAGGTCCCCGGGTGAATAGGGTTGGGAACCCAAGAATTAGACCATTTGCAAACTTTTTACAGAACACCCTTTCCATTCCGTTGTCCTGGGAAGGAGGAGACAAAAATGTATATTTGACTCTAGTGGGACTCAAACCACAACCTTTGAATCCCTTCAACATTCTCACCTAGAAGTCCAATGCACTATCCATTGCGCTACAGAGCCTTTCTGAGAGCTTTCCTAAATGAGAACCTTACGCAGCCGGACTAAGCACGGCTCTGTCAAAGTAACTTTCTAAAGCTAGATGGCGGGCTGGAAATCAGTGAAAACACTAGCGCTGCCATTTGAAAGACAGCGTGGGATTCAAACCTAAGAACTGCAGTTTACTTGAGAGGTACCCCAACCAACTAAGACATGGTCCCAGCCAACACACAAAGACAAGTATAGAAACTTGGCCCACTGTTCACACCGGTGATGAAAAAACTGAACAAAATGAAGTTCGGACTAGAGTTTGCTCTTCCCACCAACCTTTGGCTTACCAGACTAGTGCGCTAACTGAATTGGACCAGAGAAAATTGTTAGAGATAAGTTTCGGACTCCAACAAAAATGAAACATGTCTAACAATTATGTAGGTGTGAAATATAGTTCCCCGGGTGAATAGGGTTGGGAACCCAAGGATTAGACCATTTGCTATTTTGTAACAGATCACTCTTTCCATTCCATTGTTCAGAAAAGGAGGAGACAAAACAGTATGTTTGACTCTAGTGGGACTCAAAACCACAATCTTTGAATAGCTTCACCAATCCCTCCTAGAAGTCCAATGCAATGTTCATTGCACCAAAGAGCATTTCTGAGAACAAGCCAAATTGAGAATCTTACTAGTGCTGGACTAAGCCCGGCTCTGTCAAAGTAACTTTCTAAAGCTAGATGGCGGGCTGGAAATCAGTGAAAACACTAACGCTGCCATTTGAAAGACAGCGTCGGATTCAACCCTAAGAACTGCATTTTACTAGAGAGGCATTTTAACCAACTAAGACATGGTCCCAGCCAACACACAAAGACAAGATTAGAAACTTGGCCCCCTGTTCAGACAGGTGAGGGAGAAGCTGAACAAAATGAAGTTCGACTAGAGTTTGCTCATACCACCAACATTTGGCTTACCAGGCAAGTGCGCTAACTGAATTGGACCAGAGAAACTTGTTAGAGATAAGTTTCGGACTCCAACAAAAATGAAACATGTCAAACAATTATGTAGGTGTGAAATATAGGTCCCAAGTGAATAGGGTTGGGAACCCAAGGATTAGACCATTTGCAAATTTTTACAGAACACCCTTTCCATTCCGTTGTCCTGGGAAGGAGGAGACAAAAATGTATATTTGACTCTAGTGGGACTCAAACCCACAACCTTTGAATCCCTTCAACATTCTCACCTAGAAGTCCAATGCACTATCCATTGCACTACAGAGCCTTTCTGAGAGCCTTCCTAAATGAGAACCTTACGTGTGTGCAGGACTAAGCACGGCTCTGTCAAAGTAACTTTCTAAAGCTAGATGGCGGGCTGGAAATCAGTGAAAACACTAGCGCTGCCATTTGAAAGACAGCGTGGGATTCAAACCTAAGAACTGCAGTTTACTTGAGAGGTACCCCAACCAACTAAGACATGGTCCCAGCCAACACACAAAGACAAGTATAGAAACTTGGCCCACTGTTCAGACAGGTGATGAAAAACTGAACAAAATGAAGTTCGGACTAGAGTGTGCTCTTCCCACCAACCTTTGGCTTACCAGACTAGTGCGCTAACTGAATTGCAACAGAGAAAATTGTTAGAGATAAGTTTCGACTCCAACAAAAATGAAACATGTCTAACAATTATGTAGGTGTGAAATATAGTTCCCCGGGTGAATAGGGTTGGGAACCCAAGGATTAGACCATTTGCTATTTTGTAACAGATCACTCTTTCCATTCCATTGTTCAGAAAAGGAGGAGACAAAACAGTATGTTTGACTCTAGTGGGACTCAAAACCACAATCTTTGAATAGCTTCACCAATCCCTCCTAGAAGTCCAATGCAATGTTCATTGCACCAAAGAGCATTTCTGAGAACAAGCCAAATTGAGAATCTTACTAGTGCTGGACTAAGCCCGGCTCTGTCAAAGTAACTTTCTAAAGCTAGATGGCGGGCTGGAAATCAGTGAAAACACTAACGCTGCCATTTGAAAGACAGCGTCGGATTCAACCCTAAGAACTGCATTTTACTAGAGAGGCATTTTAACCAACTAAGACATGGTCCCAGCCAACACACAAAGACAAGATTAGAAACTTGGCCCCCTGTTCAGACAGGTGAGGGAAAAGCTGAACAAAATGAAGTTCGGACTAGAGTTTGCTCATACCACCAACATTTGGCTTACCAGGCAAGTGCGCTAACTGAATTGGACCAGAGAAACTTGTTAGAGATAAGTTTCGGACTCCAACAAAAATGAAACATGTCAAACAATTATGTAGGTGTGAAATATAGGTCCCCGGGTGAATAGGGTTGGGAACCCAAGGATTAGACCATTTGCAAACTTTTTTACAGAACACCCTTTCCATTCCGTTGTCCTGGGAAGGAGGAGACAAAAATGTATATTTGACTCTAGTGGGACTCAAACCCACAACCTTTGAATCCCTTCAACATTCTAACCTAGAAGTCCAATGCGCTATCCATTGCACTACAGAGCCTTTCTGAGAGCCTTCCTAAATGAGAACCTTACGTGTGCCGGACTAAGCACGGCTCTGTCAAAGTAACTTTCTAAAGCTAGATGGCGGGCTGGAAATCAGTGAAAACACTAGCGCTGCCATTTGAAAGACAGCGTGGGATTCAAACCTAAGAACTGCAGTTTACTTGAGAGGTACCCCAACCAACTAAGACATGGTCCCAGCCAACACACAAAGACAAGTATAGAAACTTGGCCCACTGTTCAGACAGGTGATGGAAAAACTGAACAAAATGAAGTTCGGACTAGAGTGTGCTCTTCCCACCAACCTTTGGCTTACCAGACTAGTGCGCTAACTGAATTGCAACAGAGAAAATTGTTAGAGATAAGTTTCGACTCCAACAAAAATGAAACATGTCAAACAATTATGTAGGTGTGAAATATAGTTCCCCGGGTGAATAGGGTTGGGAACCACGAGGATTAGACCATTTGCTATTTTGTAACAGATCACTCTTTCCATTCCATTGTTCAGAAAAGGAGGAGACAAAACAGTATGTTTGACTCTAGTGGGACTCAAAACCACAATCTTTGAATAGCTTCACCAATCCCTCCTAGAAGTCCAATGCAATGTTCATTGCACCAAAGAGCATTTCTGAGAACAAGCCAAATTGAGAATCTTACTAGTGCTGGACTAAGCCCGGCTCTGTCAAAGTAACTTTCTAAAGCTAGATGGCGGGCTGGAAATCAGTGAAAACACTAACGCTGCCATTTGAAAGACAGCGTCGGATTCAACCCTAAGAACTGCATTTTACTAGAGAGGCATTTTAACCAACTAAGACATGGTCCCAGCCAACACACAAAGACAAGATTAGAAACTTGGCCCCCTGTTCAGACAGGTGAGGGAAAAGCTGAACAAAATGAAGTTCGGACTAGAGTTTGCTCATACCACCAACATTTGGCTTACCAGGCAAGTGCGCTAACTGAATTGGACCAGAGAAACTTGTTAGAGATAAGTTTCGGACTCCAACAAAAATGAAACATGTCAAACAATTATGTAGGTGTGAAATATAGGTCCCCGGGTGAATAGGGTTGGGAACCCAAGGATTAGACCATTTGCAATTTTTTACAGAACACCCTTTCCATTCCGTTGTCCTGGGAAGGAGGAGACAAAAATGTATATTTGACTCTAGTGGGACTCAAAACCACAACCTTTGAATCTCTTCAACATTCTCACCTAGAAGTCCAATGCACTATCCATTGCACCACAGAGCCTTTCTGAGAGCTTTCCAAAATGAGAACCTTACGTGTGCCGGACTAAGCACGGCTCTGTCAAAGTAACTTTCTAAAGCTAGATGGCGGGCTGGAAATCAGTGAAAACACTAGCGCTGCCATTTGAAAGACAGCGTGGGATTCAAACCTAAGAACTGCAGTTTACTTGAGAGGTACCCCAACCAACTAAGACATGGTCCCAGCCAACACACAAAGACAAGTATAGAAACTTGGCCCACTGTTCACACCGGTGATGAAAAAACTGAACAAAATGAAGTTCGGACTAGAGTGTGCTCTTCCCACCAACCTTTGGCTTACCAGACTAGTGCGCTAACTGAATTGCAACAGAGAAAATTGTTAGAGATAAGTTTCGGACTCCAACAAAAATGAAACATGTCTAACAATTATGTAGGTGTGAAATATAGTTCCCCGGGTGAATAGGGTTGGGAACCCAAGGATTAGACCATTTGCTATTTTGTAACAGATCACTCTTTCCATTCCATTGTTCAGAAAAGGAGGAGACAAAACAGTATGTTTGACTCTAGTGGGACTCAAAACCACAATCTTTGAATAGCTTCACCAATCCCTCCTAGAAGTCCAATGCAATGTTCATTGCACCAAAGAGCCTTTCTGAGAACAAGCCAAATTGAGAATCTTACTAGTGCTGGACTAAGCCCGGCTCTGTCAAAGTAACTTTCTAAAGCTAGATGGCGGGCTGGAAATCAGTGAAAACACTAACGCTGCCATTTGAAAGACAGCGTCAGATTCAACCCTAAGAACTGCATTTTACTAGAGAGGCATTTTAACCAACTAAGACATGGTCCCAGCCAACACACAAAGACAAGATTAGAAACTTGGCCCCCTGTTCAGACAGGTGAGGGAGAAGCTGAACAAAATGAAGTTCGGACTAGAGTTTGCTCATACCACCAACATTTGGCTTACCAGGCAAGTGCGCTAACTGAATTGGACCAGAGAAACTTGTTAGAGATAAGTTTCGGACTCCAACAAAAATGAAACATGTCAAACAATTATGTAGGTGTGAAATATAGGTCCCCGGGTGAATAGGGTTGGGAACCCAAGGATTAGAACATTTGCACATTTTTTACAGAACACCCTTTCCATTCCGTTGTCCTGGGAAGGAGGAGACAAAAATGTATATTTGACTCTAGTGGGACTCGAACCCACAACCTTTGAATCCCTTCAACATTCTCACCTAGAAGTCCAATGCGCTATCCATTGCACTACAGAGCCTTTCTGAGAGCCTTCCTAAATGAGAACCTTACGTGTGCCGGACTAAGCACGGCTCTGTCAAAGTAACTTTCTAAAGCTAGATGGCGGGCTGGAAATCAGTGAAAACACTAGCGCTGCCATTTGAAAGACAGCGTGGGATTCAAACCTAAGAACTGCAGTTTACTTGAGAGGTACCCCAACCAACTAAGACATGGTCCCAGCCAACACACAAAGACAAGTATAGAAACTTGGCCCACTGTTCACACCGGTGATGAAAAAACTGAACAAAATGAAGTTCGGACTAGAGTGTGCTCTTCCCACCAACCTTTGGCTTACCAGACTAGTGCGCTAACTGAATTGCAACAGAGAAAATTGTTAGAGATAAGTTTCGGACTCCAACAAAAATGAAACATGTCAAACAATTATGTAGGTGTGAAATATAGGTCCCCGGGTGAATAGGGTTGGGAACCCAAGGATTAGACCATTTGCTATTTTGTAACAGATCACTCTTTCCATTCCATTGTTCAGAAAAGGAGGAGACAAAACAGTATGTTTGACTCTAGTGGGACTCAAAACCACAATCTTTGAATAGCTTCACCAATCCCTCCTAGAAGTCCAATGCAATGTTCATTGCACCAAAGAGCCTTTCTGAGAACAAGCCAAATTGAGAATCTTACTAGTGCTGGACTAAGCCCGGCTCTGTCAAAGTAACTTTCTAAAGCTAGATGGCGGGCTGGAAATCAGTGAAAACACTAACGCTGCCATTTGAAAGACAGCGTGGGATTCAACCCTAAGAACTGCATTTTACTAGAGAGGCATTTTAACCAACTAAGACATGGTCCCAGCCAACACACAAAGACAAGATTAGAAACTTGGCCCCTGTTCAGACAGGTGAGGGAGAAGCTGAACAAAATGAAGTTCGGACTAGAGTTTGCTCATACCACCAACATTTGGCTTACCAGGCAAGTGCGCTAACTGAATTGGACCAGAGAAACTTGTTAGAGATAAGTTTCGGACTCCAACAAAAATGAAACATGTCAAACAATTATGTAGGTGTGAAATATAGGTCCCCGGGTGAATAGGGTTGGGAACCCAAGGATTAGACCATTTGCACATTTTTAACAGAACACCCTTTCCATTCCGTTGTCCTGGGAAGGAGGAGACAAAAATGTATATTTGACTCTAGTGGGCCTTTGAATCCCTTCAACATTCTAACCTAGAAGTCCAATGCGCTATCCATTGCACCAAAGAGCCTTTCTGAGAGCTTTCCTAAATGAGAACCTTACGTGTGCTGGACTAAGCACGGCTATGTCAAAGTAACTTTCTAAAGCTAGATGGCGGGCTGGAAATCAGTGAAAACACTAGCGCTGCCATTTGAAAGACAGTGTGGGATTCAAACCTAAGAACTGCAGTTTACTTGAGAGGTACCCCAACCAACTAAGACATGGTCCCAGCCAACACACAAAGACAAGTATAGAAACTTGGCCCACTGTTCAGACAGGTGATGAAAAGCTGAACAAAATGAAGTTCGACTAGAGTTTGCTCATACCACCAACATTTGGCTTACCAGGCAAGTGCGCTAACTGAATTGGACCAGAGAAACTTGTTAGAGATAAGTTTCGACTCCAACAAAAATGAAACATGTCAAACAATTATGTAGGTGTGAAATATAGGTCCCGGGTGAATAGGGTTGGGAACCCAAGGATTAGACCATTTGCTATTTTGTAACAGATCACTCTTTCCATTCCATTGTTCAGAAAAGGAGGAGACAAAACAGTATGTTTGACTCTAGTGGGACTCAAAACCACAATCTTTGAATAGCTTCACCAATCCCTCCTAGAAGTCCAATGCAATGTTCATTGCACCAAAGAGCCTTTCTGAGAACAAGCCAAATTGAGAATCTTACTAGTGCTGGACTAAGCCCGGCTCTGTCAAAGTAACTTTCTAAAGCTAGACGGCGGGCTGGAAATCAGTGAAAACACTAACGCTGCCATTTGAAAGACAGCGTCGGATTCAACCCTAAGAACTGCATTTTACTAGAGAGGCACTTTAACCAACTAAGACATGGTCCCAGCCAACACACAAAGACAAGATTAGAAACTTGGCCCCTGTTCAGACAGGTGAGGGAAAAGCTGAACAAAATGAAGTTCGGACTAGAGTTTGCTCATACCACCAACATTTGGCTTACCAGGCAAGTGCGCTAACTGAATTGGACCAGAGAAACTTGTTAGAGATAAGTTTCGGACTCCAACAAAAATGAAACATGTCAAACAATTATGTAGGTGTGAAATATAGGTCCCCGGGTGAATAGGGTTGGGAACCCAAGGATTAGACCATTTGCTATTTTGTAACAGATCACTCTTTCCATTCCATTGTCCTGGGAAGGAGGAGACAAAAATGTATATTTGACTCTAGTGGGACTCAAACCCACAACCTTTGAATAGCTTCAACAATCTCTCCTAGAAGTCCAATGCAATATCCATTGCACCAAAGAGCCTTTCTGAGAGCTTTCCAAAATGAGAATCTTACTAGTGCTGGACTAAGCCCGGCTCTGTCAAAGTAACTTTCTAAAGCTAGATGGCGGGCTGGAAATCAGTGAAAACACTAGCGCTGCCATTTGAAAGACAGCGTGGGATTCAAACCTAAGAACTGCAGTTTACTTGAGAGGTACCCCAACCAACTAAGACATGGTCCCAGCCAACACACAAAGACAAGATTAGAAACTTGGCCCACTGTTCAGACAGGTGAGGAAAAAGCTGGAACAAAATGAAGTTCGGACTAGAGTTTGCTCATACCACCAACATTTGGCTTACCAGGCAAGTGCGCTAACTGAATTGGACCAGAGAAACTTGTTAGAGATAAGTTTCGACTCCAACAAAAATGAAACATGTCAAACAATTATGTAGGTGTGAAATATAGGTCCCCGGGTGAATAGGGTTGGGAACCACAGGATTAGACCATTTGCAATTTTTTACAGAACACCCTTTCCATTCCGTTGTCCTGGGAAGGAGGAGACAAAAATGTATATTTGACTCTAGTGGGTCTTTGAATCCCTTCAACATTCTAACCTAGAAGTCCAATGCGCTATCCATTGCACCACAGATAATTTCTGAGAGCCTTCCTAAATGAGAACCTTACGTGTGCCGGACTAAGCACGGCTCTGTCAAAGTAACTTTCTAAAGCTAGATGGCGGGCTGGAAATCAGTGAAAACACTAGCGCTGCCATTTGAAAGACAGCGTGGGATTCAAACCTAAGAACTGCAGTTTACTTGAGAGGTACCCCAACCAACTAAGACATGGTCCCAGCCAACACACAAAGACAAGATTAGAAACTTGGCCCCCTGTTCAGACAGGTGAGGGAAAAGCTGAACAAAATGAAGTTCGGACTAGAGTTTGCTCATACCACCAACATTTGGCTTACCAGGCAAGTGCGCTAACTGAATTGGACCAGAGAAACTTGTTAGAGATAAGTTTCGGACTCCAACAAAAATGAAACATGTCAAACAATTATGTAGGTGTGAAATATAGTTCCCCGGGTGAATAGGGTTGGGAAGCCAAGGATTAGACCATTTGCTATTTTGTAACAGATCACTCTTTCCATTCCATTGTTCAGAAAAGGAGGAGACAAAACAGTATGTTTGACTCTAGTGGGACTCAAAACCACAATCTTTGAATAGCTTCACCAATCCCTCCTAGAAGTCCAATGCAATGTTCATTGCACCAAAGAGCATTTCTGAGTACAAGCCAAATTGAGAATCTTACTAGTGCTGGACTAAGCCCGGCTCTGTCAAAGTAACTTTCTAAAGCTAGATGGCGGGCTGGAAATCAGTGAAAACACTAACGCTGCCATTTGAAAGACAGCGTCATTCAACCCTAAGAACTGCATTTTACTAGAGAGGCATTTTAACCAACTAAGACATGGTCCCAGCCAACACACAAAGACAAGATTAGAAACTTGGCCCCTGTTCAGACAGGTGAGGGAGAAGCTGAACAAAATGAAGTTCGGACTAGAGTTTGCTCATACCACCAACATTTGGCTTACCAGGCAAGTGCGCTAACTGAATTGGACCAGAGAAACTTGTTAGAGATAAGTTTCGGACTCCAACAAAAATGAAACATGTCAAACAATTATGTAGGTGTGAAATATAGGTCCCCGGGTGAATAGGGTTGGGAACCACAGGATTAGACCATTTGCAATTTTTTTACAGAACACCCTTTCCATTCCGTTGTCTTGGGAAGGAGGAGACAAAAATGTATATTTGACTCTAGTGGGACTCAAACCCACAACCTTTGAATCCCTTCAACATTCTAACCTAGAAGTCCAATGCGCTATCCATTGCGCTACAGAGCCTTTCTGAGAGCCTTCCTAAATGAGAACCTTACGTGTGCAGGACTAAGCACGGCTCTGTCAAAGTAACTTTCTAAAGCTAGATGGCGGGCTGGAAATCAGTGAAAACACTAGCGCTGCCATTTGAAAGACAGCGTGGGATTCAAACCTAAGAACTGCAGTTTACTTGAGAGGTACCCCAACCAACTAAGACATGGTCCCAGCCAACACACAAAGACAAGTATAGAAACTTGGCCCACTGTTCAGACAGGTGATGAAAAGCTGAACAAAATGAAGTTCGGACTAGAGTTTGCTCATACCACCAACATTTGGCTTACCAGGCAAGTGCGCTAACTGAATTGGACCAGAGAAACTTGTTAGAGATAAGTTTGGACTCCAACAAAAATGAAACATGTCAAACAATTATGTAGGTGTGAAATATAGGTCCCGGGTGAATAGGGTTGGGAAGCCAAGGATTAGACCATTTGCTATTTTGTAACAGATCACTCTTTCCATTCCATTGTTCAGAAAAGGAGGAGACAAAACAGTATGTTTGACTCTAGTGGGACTCAAAACCACAATCTTTGAATAGCTTCACCAATCCCTCCTAGAAGTCCAATGCAATGTTCATTGCACCAAAGAGCATTTCTGAGTACAAGCCAAATTGAGAATCTTACTAGTGCTGGACTAAGCCCGGCTCTGTCAAAGTAACTTTCTAAAGCTAGATGGCGGGCTGGAAATCAGTGAAAACACTAACGCTGCCATTTGAAAGACAGCGTGATTCAACCCTAAGAACTGCATTTTACTAGAGAGGCATTTTAACCAACTAAGACATGGTCCCAGCCAACACACAAAGACAAGATTAGAAACTTGGCCCCCTGTTCAGACAGGTGAGGGAAAAGCTGAACAAAATGAAGTTCGGACTAGAGTTTGCTCATACCACCAACATTTGGCTTACCAGGCAAGTGCGCTAACTGAATTGGACCAGAGAAACTTGTTAGAGATAAGTTTCGGACTCCAACAAAAATGAAACATGTCAAACAATTATGTAGGTGTGAAATATAGGTCCCGGGTGAATAGGGTTGGGAACCACAGGATTAGACCATTTGCAATTTTTACAGAACACCCTTTCCATTCTGTTGTCTTGGGAAGGAGGAGACAAAAATGTATATTTGACTCTAGTGGGACTCAAACCCACAACCTTTGAATCCCTTCAACATTCTAACCTAGAAGTCCAATGCGCTATCCATTGCACTACAGAGCCTTTCTGAGAGCCTTCCTAAATGAGAACCTTACGTGTGCAGGACTAAGCACGGCTCTGTCAAAGTAACTTTCTAAAGCTAGATGGCGGGCTGGAACTCAGTGAAAACACTAGCGCTGCCATTTGAAAGACAGCGTGGGATTCAAACCTAAGAACTGCAGTTTACTTGAGAGGTACCCCAACCAACTAAGACATGGTCCCAGCCAACACACAAAGACAAGTATAGAAACTTGGCCCACTGTTCAGACAGGTGATGAAAAACTGAACAAAATGAAGTTCGGACTAGAGTTTGCTCTTCCCACCAACCTTTGGCTTACCAGACTAGTGCGCTAACTGAATTGCACCAGAGAAAATTGTTAGAGATAAGTTTGGACTCCAACAAAAATGAAACATGTCAAACAATTATGTAGGTGTGAAATATAGTTCCCGGGTGAATAGGGTTGGGAAGCCAAGGATTAGACCATTTGCTATTTTGTAACAGATCACTCTTTCCATTCCATTGTTCAGAAAAGGAGGAGACAAAACAGTATGTTTGACTCTAGTGGGACTCAAAACCACAATCTTTGAATAGCTTCACCAATCCCTCCTAGAAGTCCAATGCAATGTTCATTGCACCAAAGAGCATTTCTGAGTACAAGCCAAATTGAGAATCTTACTAGTGCTGGACTAAGCCCGGCTCTGTCAAAGTAACTTTCTAAAGCTAGATGGCGGGCTGGAAATCAGTGAAAACACTAACGCTGCCATTTGAAAGACAGCGTGGATTCAACCCTAAGAACTGCATTTTACTAGAGAGGCATTTTAACCAACTAAGACATGGTCCCAGCCAACACACAAAGACAAGATTAGAAACTTGGCCCCCTGTTCAGACAGGTGAGGGAAAAGCTGAACAAAATGAAGTTCGGACTAGAGTTTGCTCATACCACCAACATTTGGCTTACCAGGCAAGTGCGCTAACTGAATTGGACCAGAGAAACTTGTTAGAGATAAGTTTCGGACTCCAACAAAAATGAAACATGTCAAACAATTATGTAGGTGTGAAATATAGGTCCCCGGGTGAATAGGGTTGGGAACCACAGGATTAGACCATTTGCAATTTTTACAGAACACCCTTTCCATTCCGTTGTCTTGGGAAGGAGGAGACAAAAATGTATATTTGACTCTAGTGGGACTCAAACCCACAACCTTTGAATCCCTTCAACATTCTAACCTAGAAGTCCAATGCGCTATCCATTGCGCTACAGAGCCTTTCTGAGAGCCTTCCTAAATGAGAACCTTACGTGTGCAGGACTAAGCACGGCTCTGTCAAAGTAACTTTCTAAAGCTAGATGGCGGGCTGGAAATCAGTGAAAACACTAGCGCTGCCATTTGAAAGACAGCGTGGGATTCAAACCTAAGAACTGCAGTTTACTTGAGAGGTACCCCAACCAACTAAGACATGGTCCCAGCCAACACACAAAGACAAGATTAGAAACTTGGCCCCCTGTTCAGACAGGTGAGGGAAAAGCTGAACAAAATGAAGTTCGGACTAGAGTTTGCTCATACCACCAACATTTGGCTTACCAGGCAAGTGCGCTAACTGAATTGGACCAGAGAAACTTGTTAGAGATAAGTTTCGGACTCCAACAAAAATGAAACATGTCAAACAATTATGTAGGTGTGAAATATAGGTCCCCGGGTGAATAGGGTTGGGAAGCCAAGGATTAGACCATTTGCTATTTTGTAACAGATCACTCTTTCCATTCCATTGTTCAGAAAAGGAGGAGACAAAACAGTATGTTTGACTCTAGTGGGACTCAAAACCACAATCTTTGAATAGCTTCACCAATCCCTCCTAGAAGTCCAATGCAATGTTCATTGCACCAAAGAGCATTTCTGAGTACAAGCCAAATTGAGAATCTTACTAGTGCTGGACTAAGCCCGGCTCTGTCAAAGTAACTTTCTAAAGCTAGATGGCGGGCTGGAAATCAGTGAAAACACTAGCGCTGCCATTTGAAAGACAGCGTGGGATTCAAACCTAAGAACTGCATTTTACTAGAGAGGCATTTTAACCAACTAAGACATGGTCCCAGCCAACACACAAAGACAAGATTAGAAACTTGGCCCCCTGTTCAGACAGGTGAGGGAAAAGCTGAACAAAATGAAGTTCGGACTAGAGTTTGCTCATACCACCAACATTTGGCTTACCAGGCAAGTGCGCTAACTGAATTGGACCAGAGAAACTTGTTAGAGATAAGTTTCGGACTCCAACAAAAATGAAACATGTCAAACAATTATGTAGGTGTGAAATATAGGTCCCCGGGTGAATAGGGTTGGGAACCACAGGATTAGACCATTTGCAATTTTTTTACAGAACACTCTTTCCATTCCATTGTTCAGAAAAGGAGGAGACAAAACAGTATGTTTGACTCTAGTGGGACTCAAATCCACAATCTTTGAATAGCTTCACCAATCCCTCCTAGAAGTCCAATGCAATGTTCATTGCACCAAAGAGCATTTCTGAGTACAAGCCAAATTGAGAATCTTACTAGTGCTGGACTAAGCCCGGCTCTGTCAAAGTAACTTTCTAAAGCTAGATGGCGGGCTGGAAATCAGTGAAAACACTAGCGCTGCCATTTGAAAGACAGCGTGGGATTCAAACCTAAGAACTGCAGTTTACTTGAGAGGTACCCCAACCAACTAAGACATGGTCCCAGCCAACACACAAAGACAAGATTAGAAACTTGGCCCACTGTTCAGACAGGTGATGAAAAGCTGAACAAAATGAAGTTCGGACTAGAGTTTGCTCATACCACCAACATTTGGCTTACCAGGCAAGTGCGCTAACTGAATTGGACCAGAGAAACTTGTTAGAGATAAGTTTCGGACTCCAACAAAAATGAAACATGTCAAACAATTATGTAGGTGTGAAATATAGGTCCCGGGTGAATAGGGTTGGGAAGCCAAGGATTAGACCATTTGCTATTTTGTAACAGATCACTCTTTCCATTCCATTGTTCAGAAAAGGAGGAGACAAAACAGTATGTTTGACTCTAGTGGGACTCAAAACCACAATCTTTGAATAGCTTCACCAATCCCTCCTAGAAGTCCAATGCAATGTTCATTGCACCAAAGAGCATTTCTGAGTACAAGCCAAATTGAGAATCTTACTAGTGCTGGACTAAGCCCGGCTCTGTCAAAGTAACTTTCTAAAGCTAGATGGCGGGCTGGAAATCAGTGAAAACACTAACGCTGCCATTTGAAAGACAGCGTGGGATTCAACCCTAAGAACTGCATTTTACTAGAGAGGCATTTTAACCAACTAAGACATGGTCCCAGCCAACACACAAAGACAAGATTAGAAACTTGGCCCCCTGTTCAGACAGGTGAGGGAAAAGCTGAACAAAATGAAGTTCGAACTAGAGTTTGCTCATACCACCAACATTTGGCTTACCAGGCAAGTGCGCTAACTGAATTGGACCAGAGAAACTTGTTAGAGATAAGTTTGGACTCCAACAAAAATGAAACATGTCAAACAATTATGTAGGTGTGAAATATAGGTCCCGGGTGAATAGGGTTGGGAACCCAAGGATTAGACCATTTGCTATTTTGTAACAGATCACTCTTTCCATTCTGTTGTCTTGGGAAGGAGGAGACAAAAATGTATATTTGACTCTAGTGGGACTCAAACCCACAACCTTTGAATCCCTTCAACAATCTAACCTAGAAGTCCAATGCGCTATCCATTGCGCTACAGAGCCTTTCTGAGAGCTTTCCAAAATGAGAACCTTACGTGTGCAGGACTAAGCACGGCTCTGTCAAAGTAACTTTCTAAAGCTAGATGGCGGGCTGGAAATCAGTGAAAACACTAGCGCTGCCATTTGAAAGACAGCGTGGGATTCAAACCTAAGAACTGCAGTTTACTTGAGAGGTACCCCAACCAACTAAGACATGGTCCCAGCCAACACACAAAGACAAGATTAGAAACTTGGCCCCTGTTCAGACAGGTGAGGGAAAAGCTGAACAAAATGAAGTTCGGACTAGAGTTTGCTCATACCACCAACATTTGGCTTACCAGGCAAGTGCGCTAACTGAATTGGACCAGAGAAACTTGTTAGAGATAAGTTTCGACTCCAACAAAAATGAAACATGTCAAACAATTATGTAGGTGTGAAATATAGGTCCCCGGGTGAATAGGGTTGGGAACCACAGGATTAGACCATTTGCAATTTTTTTACAGAACACCCTTTCCATTCCGTTGTCCTGGGAAGGAGGAGACAAAAATGTATATTTGACTCTAGTGGGACTCAAACCCACAACCTTTGAATCCCTTCAACATTCTAACCTAGAAGTCCAATGCGCTATCCATTGCGCTACAGAGCCTTTCTGAGAGCCTTCCAAATGAGAACCTTACGTGTGCAGGACTAAGCACGGCTCTGTCAAAGTAACTTTCTAAAGCTAGATGGCGGGCTGGAAATCAGTGAAAACACTAGCGCTGCCATTTGAAAGACAGTGTGGGATTCAAACCTAAGAACTGCAGTTTACTTGAGAGGTACCCCAACCAACTAAGACATGGTCCCAGCCAACACACAAAGACAAGATTAGAAACTTGGCCCCTGTTCAGACAGGTGAGGGAAAAGCTGAACAAAATGAAGTTCGGACTAGAGTTTGCTCATACCACCAACATTTGGCTTACCAGGCTAAGTGCGCTAACTGAATTGGACCAGAGAAACTTGTTAGAGATAAGTTTGGACTCCAACAAAAATGAAACATGTCAAACAATTATGTAGGTGTGAAATATAGTTCCCGGGTGAATAGGGTTGGGAAGCCAAGGATTAGACCATTTGCTATTTTGTAACAGATCACTCTTTCCATTCCATTGTTCAGAAAAGGAGGAGACAAAACAGTATGTTTGACTCTAGTGGGACTCAAAACCACAATCTTTGAATAGCTTCACCAATCCCTCCTAGAAGTCCAATGCAATGTTCATTGCACCAAAGAGCATTTCTGAGTACAAGCCAAATTGAGAATCTTACTAGTGCTGGACTAAGCCCGGCTCTGTCAAAGTAACTTTCTAAAGCTAGATGGCGGGCTGGAAATCAGTGAAAACACTAACGCTGCCATTTGAAAGACAGCGTGGGATTCAACCCTAAGAACTGCATTTTACTAGAGAGGCATTTTAACCAACTAAGACATGGTCCCAGCCAACACACAAAGACAAGATTAGAAACTTGGCCCCTGTTCAGACAGGTGAGGGAGAAGCTGAACAAAATGAAGTTCGGACTAGAGTTTGCTCATACCACCAACATTTGGCTTACCAGGCAAGTGCGCTAACTGAATTGGACCAGAGAAACTTGTTAGAGATAAGTTTCGGACTCCAACAAAAATGAAACATGTCAAACAATTATGTAGGTGTGAAATATAGGTCCCGGGTGAATAGGGTTGGGAACCACAGGATTAGACCATTTGCAATTTTTTTTACAGAACACCCTTTCCATTCCGTTGTCTTGGGAAGGAGGAGACAAAAATGTATATTTGACGCTAGTGGGACTCAAACCCACAACCTTTGAATCCCTTCAACCTTCTAACCTAGAAGTCCAATGCGCTATCCATTGCGCTACAGAGCCTTTCTGAGAGCCTTCCTAAATGAGAACCTTACGTGTGCAGGACTAAGCACGGCTCTGTCAAAGTAACTTTCTAAAGCTAGATGGCGGGCTGGAAATCAGTGAAAACACTAGCGCTGCCATTTGAAAGACAGCGTGGGATTCAAACCTAAAAACTGCAGTTTACTTGAGAGGTACCCCAACCAACTAAGACATGGTCCCAGCCAACACACAAAGACAAGATTAGAAACTTGGCCCCCTGTTCAGACAGGTGAGGGAAAAGCTGAACAAAATGAAGTTCGGACTAGAGTTTGCTCATACCACCAACATTTGGCTTACCAGGCAAGTGCGCTAACTGAATTGGACCAGAGAAACTTGTTAGAGATAAGTTTCGACTCCAACAAAAATGAAACATGTCAAACAATTATGTAGGTGTGAAATATAGGTCCCTGGTGAATAGGGTTGGGAACCACAGGATTAGACCATTTGCATTTTTTTTACAGAACACCCTTTTTCCATCACCTGTTCAGACAGGTGATGGAAAAACTGAACAAAATGAAAATCGGACTAGAGTGTGCTCTTCCCACCAACCTTTGGCTTACCAGACTAATGCACTAACTGAATTGCAACAGAGAAAATTGTTAGAGATAAGTTTCGGACTCCAACAAAAATGAAACATGTCTAACAATTATGTAGGTGTGAAATATAGGTCCCCGGGTGAATAGGGTTGGGAACCCAAGGATTAGACCATTTGCTATTTTGTAACAGATCACTCTTTCCATTCCATTGTTCAGAAAAGGAGGAGACAAAACAGTATGTTTGACTCTAGTGGGACTCAAAACCACAATCTTTGAATAGCTTCACCAATCCCTCCTAGAAGTCCAATGCAATGTTCATTGCACCAAAGAGCATTTCTGAGTACAAGCCAAATTGAGAATCTTACTAGTGCTGGACTAAGCCCGGCTCTGTCAAAGTAACTTTCTAAAGCTAGATGGCGGGCTGGAAATCAGTGAAAACACTAACGCTGCCATTTGAAAGACAGCGTCGGATTCAACCCTAAGAACTGCATTTTACTAGAGAGGCATTTTAACCAACTAAGACATGGTCCCAGCCAACACACAAAGACAAGATTAGAAACTTGGCCCCTGTTCAGACAGGTGAGGGAAAAGCTGAACAAAATGAAGTTCGGACTAGAGTTTGCTCATACCACCAACATTTGGCTTACCAGGCAAGTGCGCTAACTGAATTGGACCAGAGAAACTTGTTAGAGATAAGTTTCGACTCCAACAAAAATGAAACATGTCAAACAATTATGTAGGTGTGAAATATAGGTCCCGGGTGAATAGGGTTGGGAACCACAGGATTAGACCATTTTCTATTTTTTTACAGAACACCCTTTCCATTCTGTTGTCTTGGGAAGGAGGAGACAAAAATGTATATTTGACTCTAGTGGGACTCAAACCCACAACCTTTGAATCCCTTCAACCTTCTAACCTAGAAGTCCAATGCGCTATCCATTGCACTACAGAGCCTTTCTGAGAGCCTTCCTAAATGAGAACCTTACGTGTGCAGGACTAAGCACGGCTCTGTCAAAGTAACTTTCTAAAGCTAGATGGCGGGCTGGAAATCAGTGAAAACACTAGCGCTGCCATTTGAAAGACAGCGTGGGATTCAAACCTAAGAACTGCAGTTTACTTGAGAGGTACCCCAACCAACTAAGACATGGTCCCAGCCAACACACAAAGACAAGATTAGAAACTTGGCCCACCTGTTCAGACAGGTGATGGAAAAGCTGAACAAAATGAAGTTCGGACTAGAGTTTGCTCATACCACCAACATTTGGCTTACCAGGCAAGTGCGCTAACTGAATTGGACCAGAGAAACTTGTTAGAGATAAGTTTCGACTCCAACAAAAATGAAACATGTCAAACAATTATGTAGGTGTGAAATATAGTTCCCGGGTGAATAGGGTTGGGAAGCCAAGGATTAGACCATTTGCTATTTTGTAACAGATCACTCTTTCCATTCCATTGTTCAGAAAAGGAGGAGACAAAACAGTATGTTTGACTCTAGTGGGACTCAAAACCACAATCTTTGAATAGCTTCACCAATCCCTCCTAGAAGTCCAATGCAATGTTCATTGCACCAAAGAGCATTTCTGAGTACAAGCCAAATTGAGAATCTTACTAGTGCTGGACTAAGCCCGGCTCTGTCAAAGTAACTTTCTAAAGCTAGATGGCGGGCTGGAAATCAGTGAAAACACTAACGCTGCCATTTGAAAGACAGCGTCAGATTCAACCCTAAGAACTGCATTTTACTAGAGAGGCATTTTAACCAACTAAGACATGGTCCCAGCCAACACACAAAGACAAGATTAGAAACTTGGCCCCCTGTTCAGACAGGTGAGGGAAAAGCTGAACAAAATGAAGTTCGGACTAGAGTTTGCTCATACCACCAACATTTGGCTTACCAGGCAAGTGCGCTAACTGAATTGGACCAGAGAAACTTGTTAGAGATAAGTTTCGGACTCCAACAAAAATGAAACATGTCAAACAATTATGTAGGTGTGAAATATAGGTCCCGGGTGAATAGGGTTGGGAACCACAGGATTAGACCATTTGCAATTTTTACAGAACACCCTTTCCATTCCATTGTCTTGGGAAGGAGGAGACAAAACAGTATATTTGACTCTAGTGGGACTCGAACCCACAACCTTTGAATCCCTTCAACCTTCTAACCTAGAAGTCCAATGCGCTATCCATTGCGCTACAGAGCCTTTCTGAGAGCCTTCCTAAATGAGAACCTTACGTGTGCCGGACTAAGCACGGCTCTGTCAAAGTAACTTTCTAAAGCTAGATGGCGGGCTGGAAATCAGTGAAAACACTAAGCGCTGCCATTTGAAAGACAGCGTGGGATTCAAACCTAAGAACTGCAGTTTACTTGAGAGGTACCCCAACCAACTAAGACATGGTCCCAGCCAACACACAAAGACAAGATTAGAAACTTGGCCCCCTGTTCAGACAGGTGAGGGAAAAGCTGAACAAAATGAAGTTCGGACTAGAGTTTGCTCATACCACCAACATTTGGCTTACCAGGCAAGTGCGCTAACTGAATTGGACCAGAGAAACTTGTTAGAGATAAGTTTGGACTCCAACAAAAATGAAACATGTCAAACAATTATGTAGGTGTGAAATATAGGTCCCGGGTGAATAGGGTTGGGAAGCCAAGGATTAGACCATTTGCTATTTTGTAACAGATCACTCTTTCCATTCCATTGTTCAGAAAAGGAGGAGACAAAACAGTATGTTTGACTCTAGTGGGACTCAAAACCACAATCTTTGAATAGCTTCACCAATCCCTCCTAGAAGTCCAATGCAATGTTCATTGCACCAAAGAGCATTTCTGAGTACAAGCCAAATTGAGAATCTTACTAGTGCTGGACTAAGCCCGGCTCTGTCAAAGTAACTTTCTAAAGCTAGATGGCGGGCTGGAAATCAGTGAAAACACTAACGCTGCCATTTGAAAGACAGCGTCGGATTCAACCCTAAGAACTGCATTTTACTAGAGAGGCATTTTAACCAACTAAGACATGGTCCCAGCCAACACACAAAGACAAGATTAGAAACTTGGCCCCCTGTTCAGACAGGTGAGGGAGAAGCTGAACAAAATGAAGTTCGGACTAGAGTTTGCTCATACCACCAACATTTGGCTTACCAGGCAAGTGCGCTAACTGAATTGGACCAGAGAAACTTGTTAGAGATAAGTTTCGGACTCCAACAAAAATGAAACATGTCAAACAATTATGTAGGTGTGAAATATAGGTCCCCGGGTGAATAGGGTTGGGAACCACAGGATTAGACCAATTGCAATTTTTTTACAGAACACCCTTTCCATTCCGTTGTCCTGGGAAGGAGGAGACAAAACAGTATATTTGACTCTAGTGGGACTCGAAACCACAACCTTTGAATCCCTTCAACCTTCTAACCTAGAAGTCCAATGCGCTATCCATTGCGCTACAGAGCCTTTCTGAGAGCCTTCCTAAATGAGAACCTTACGTGTGCAGGACTAAGCACGGCTCTGTCAAAGTAACTTTCTAAAGCTAGATGGCGGGCTGGAAATCAGTGAAAACACTAGCGCTGCCATTTGAAAGACAGCGTGGGATTCAAACCTAAAAACTGCAGTTTACTTGAGAGGTACCCCAACCAACTAAGACATGGTCCCAGCCAACACACAAAGACAAGATTAGAAACTTGGCCCCCTGTTCAGACAGGTGAGGGAAAAGCTGAACAAAATGAAGTTCGGACTAGAGTTTGCTCATACCACCAACATTTGGCTTACCAGGCAAGTGCGCTAACTGAATTGGACCAGAGAAACTTGTTAGAGATAAGTTTCGGACTCCAACAAAAATGAAACATGTCAAACAATTATGTAGGTGTGAAATATAGGTCCCCGGGTGAATAGGGTTGGGAAGCCAAGGATTAGACCATTTGCTATTTTGTAACAGATCACTCTTTCCATTCCATTGTTCAGAAAAGGAGGAGACAAAACAGTATGTTTGACTCTAGTGGGACTCAAAACCACAATCTTTGAATAGCTTCACCAATCCCTCCTAGAAGTCCAATGCAATGTTCATTGCACCAAAGAGCATTTCTGAGTACAAGCCAAATTGAGAATCTTACTAGTGCTGGACTAAGCCCGGCTCTGTCAAAGTAACTTTCTAAAGCTAGATGGCGGGCTGGAAATCAGTGAAAACACTAACGCTGCCATTTGAAAGACAGCGTCGGATTCAACCCTAAGAACTGCATTTTACTAGAGAGGCATTTTAACCAACTAAGACATGGTCCCAGCCAACACACAAAGACAAGATTAGAAACTTGGCCCCTGTTCAGACAGGTGAGGGAAAAGCTGAACAAAATGAAGTTCGGACTAGAGTTTGCTCATACCACCAACATTTGGCTTACCAGGCAAGTGCGCTAACTGAATTGGACCAGAGAAACTTGTTAGAGATAAGTTTCGACTCCAACAAAATGAAACATGTCAAACAATTATGTAGGTGTGAAATATAGGTCCCGGGTGAATAGGGTTGGGAACCACAGGATTAGACCATTTGCAATTTTTTACAGAACACCCTTTCCATTCCATTGTCTTGGGAAGGAGGAGACAAAAATGTATATTTGACTCTAGTGGGACTCAAACCCACAACCTTTGAATCCCTTCAACCTTCTAACCTAGAAGTCCAATGCGCTATCCATTGCGCTACAGAGCCTTTCTGAGAGCCTTCCTAAATGAGAACCTTACGTGTGCAGGACTAAGCACGGCTCTGTCAAAGTAACTTTCTAAAGCTAGATGGCGGGCTGGAAATCAGTGAAAACACTAGCGCTGCCATTTGAAAGACAGCGTGGGATTCAAACCTAAAGAACTGCAGTTTACTTGAGAGGTACCCCAACCAACTAAGACATGGTCCCAGCCAACACACAAAGACAAGATTAGAAACTTGGCCCCCTGTTCAGACAGGTGAGGGAAAAGCTGAACAAAATGAAGTTCGGACTAGAGTTTGCTCATACCACCAACATTTGGCTTACCAGGCAAGTGCGCTAACTGAATTGGACCAGAGAAACTTGTTAGAGATAAGTTTGGACTCCAACAAAAATGAAACATGTCAAACAATTATGTAGGTGTGAAATATAGGTCCCGGGTGAATAGGGTTGGGAAGCCACAGGATTAGACCATTTGCTATTTTGTTACAGAACACCCTTTCCATTCCATTGTTCAGAAAAGGAGGAGACAAAAATGTATGTTTGACTCTAGTGGGACTCAAAACCACAATCTTTGAATAGCTTCAACAATCTAACCTAGAAGTCCAATGCAATGTTCATTGCACCAAAGAGCATTTCTGAGTACAAGCCAAATTGAGAATCTTACTAGTGCTGGACTAAGCCCGGCTCTGTCAAAGTAACTTTCTAAAGCTAGATGGCGGGCTGGAAATCAGTGAAAACACTAACGCTGCCATTTGAAAGACAGCGTGGGATTCAAACCTAAGAACTGCATTTTACTTGAGAGGCATTTTAACCAACTAAGACATGGTCCCAGCCAACACACAAAGACAAGATTAGAAACTTGGCCCACTGTTCAGACAGGTGAGGGAAAAGCTGAACAAAATGAAGTTCGGACTAGAGTTTGCTCATACCACCAACATTTGGCTTACCAGGCAAGTGCGCTAACTGAATTGGACCAGAGAAACTTGTTAGAGATAAGTTTCGGACTCCAACAAAAATGAAACATGTCAAACAATTATGTAGGTGTGAAATATAGGTCCCCGGGTGAATAGGGTTGGGAACCACAGGATTAGACCATTTGCTATTTTGTAACAGATCACTCTTTCCATTCCATTGTTCAGAAAAGGAGGAGACAAAACAGTATATTTGACTCTAGTGGGACTCAAAACCACAATCTTTGAATAGCTTCACCAATCCCTCCTAGAAGTCCAATGCAATGTCCATTGCACCAAAGAGCATTTCTGAGTACAAGCCAAATTGAGAACCTTACTAGTGCTGGACTAAGCACGGCTCTGTCAAAGTAACTTTCTAAAGCTAGATGGCGGGCTGGAAATCAGTGAAAACACTAGCGCTGCCATTTGAAAGACAGCGTGGGATTCAAACCTAAGAACTGCAGTTTACTTGAGAGGTACCCCAACCAACTAAGACATGGTCCCAGCCAACACACAAAGACAAGATTAGAAACTTGGCCCCCTGTTCAGACAGGTGAGGGAAAAGCTGAACAAAATGAAGTTCGGACTAGAGTTTGCTCATACCACCAACATTTGGCTTACCAGGCAAGTGCGCTAACTGAATTGGACCAGAGAAACTTGTTAGAGATAAGTTTGGACTCCAACAAAAATGAAACATGTCAAACAATTATGTAGGTGTGAAATATAGGTCCCGGGTGAATAGGGTTGGGAACCACAGGATTAGACCATTTGCTATTTTGTAACAGATCACTCTTTCCATTCCATTGTTCAGAAAAGGAGGAGACAAAACAGTATGTTTGACTCTAGTGGGACTCAAAACCACAATCTTTGAATAGCTTCACCAATCCCTCCTAGAAGTCCAATGCAATGTTCATTGCACCAAAGAGCATTTCTGAGTACAAGCCAAATTGAGAATCTTACTAGTGCTGGACTAAGCCCGGCTCTGTCAAAGTAACTTTCTAAAGCTAGATGGCGGGCTGGAAATCAGTGAAAACACTAACGCTGCCATTTGAAAGACAGCGTCGGATTCAACCCTAAGAACTGCATTTTACTAGAGAGGCATTTTAACCAACTAAGACATGGTCCCAGCCAACACACAAAGACAAGATTAGAAACTTGGCCCCCTGTTCAGACAGGTGAGGGAGAAGCTGAACAAAATGAAGTTCGGACTAGAGTTTGCTCATACCACCAACATTTGGCTTACCAGGCAAGTGCGCTAACTGAATTGGACCAGAGAAACTTGTTAGAGATAAGTTTCTGACTCCAACAAAAATGAAACGTCAAACAATTATGTAGGTGTGAAATATAGGTCCCGGGTGAATAGGGTTGGGAACCACAGGATTAGACCATTTGCATTTTTTTACAGAACACCTCTTTCCATTCTGTTGTCTTGGGAAGGAGGAGACAAAAATGTATATTTGACTCTAGTGGGACTCAAACCCACAACCTTTGAATCCCTTCAACCTTCTAACCTAGAAGTCCAATGCAATATCCATTGCGCTACAGAGCCTTTCTGAGAGCCTTCCTAAATGAGAACCTTACGTGTGCAGGACTAAGCACGGCTCTGTCAAAGTAACTTTCTAAAGCTAGATGGCGGGCTGGAAATCAGTGAAAACACTAGCGCTGCCATTTGAAAGACAGCGTGGGATTCAAACCTAAGAACTGCAGTTTACTTGAGAGGTACCCCAACCAACTAAGACATGGTCCCAGCCAACACACAAAGACAAGATTAGAAACTTGGCCCCCTGTTCAGACAGGTGAGGGAAAAGCTGAACAAAATGAAGTTCGGACTAGAGTTTGCTCATACCACCAACATTTGGCTTACCAGGCAAGTGCGCTAACTGAATTGGACCAGAGAAACTTGTTAGAGATAAGTTTTGGACTCCAACAAAAATGAAACATGTCAAACAATTATGTAGGTGTGAAATATAGGTCCCGGGTGAATAGGGTTGGGAAGCCAAGGATTAGACCATTTGCTATTTTGTAACAGATCACTCTTTCCATTCCATTGTTCAGAAAAGGAGGAGACAAAACAGTATGTTTGACTCTAGTGGGACTCAAAACCACAATCTTTGAATAGCTTCACCAATCCCTCCTAGAAGTCCAATGCAATGTTCATTGCACCAAAGAGCATTTCTGAGTACAAGCCAAATTGAGAATCTTACTAGTGCTGGACTAAGCCCGGCTCTGTCAAAGTAACTTTCTAAAGCTAGATGGCGGGCTGGAAATCAGTGAAAACACTAACGCTGCCATTTGAAAGACAGCGTCGGATTCAACCCTAAGAACTGCATTTTACTAGAGAGGCATTTTAACCAACTAAGACATGGTCCCAGCCAACACACAAAGACAAGATTAGAAACTTGGCCCCTGTTCAGACAGGTGAGGGAGAAGCTGAACAAAATGAAGTTCGGACTAGAGTTTGCTCATACCACCAACATTTGGCTTACCAGGCAAGTGCGCTAACTGAATTGGACCAGAGAAACTTGTTAGAGATAAGTTTCTGACTCCAACAAAAATGAAACATGTCAAACAATTATGTAGGTGTGAAATATAGGTCCCCGGGTGAATAGGGTTGGGAACCACAGGATTAGACCATTTGCAATTTTTTTACAGAACACCCTTTCCATTCTGTTGTCTTGGGAAGGAGGAGACAAAAATGTATATTTGACTCTAGTGGGACTCAAACCCACAACCTTTGAATCCCTTCAACCTTCTAACCTAGAAGTCCAATGCGCTATCCATTGCGCTACAGAGCCTTTCTGAGAGCCTTCCTAAATGAGAACCTTACGTGTGCAGGACTAAGCACGGCTCTGTCAAAGTAACTTTCTAAAGCTAGATGGCGGGCTGGAAATCAGTGAAAACACTAGCGCTGCCATTTGAAAGACAGCGTGGGATTCAAACCTAAGAACTGCAGTTTACTTGAGAGGTACCCCAACCAACTAAGACATGGTCCCAGCCAACACACAAAGACAAGTATAGAAACTTGGCCCACTGTTCAGACAGGTGAGGGAAAAGCTGAACAAAATGAAGTTCGGACAAGAGTTTGCTCATACCACCAACATTTGGCTTACCAGGCAAGTGCGCTAACTGAATTGGACCAGAGAAACTTGTTAGAGATAGGTTTTGGACTCCAACAAAAATGAAACATGTCAAACAATTATGTAGGTGTGAAATATAGGTCCCCGGGTGAATAGGGTTGGGAAGCCAAGGATTAGACCATTTGCTATTTTGTAACAGATCACTCTTTCCATTCCATTGTTCAGAAAAGGAGGCGACAAAACAGTATGTTTGACTCTAGTGGGACTCAAAACCACAATCTTTGAATAGCTTCACCAATCCCTCCTAGAAGTCCAATGCAATGTTCATTGCACCAAAGAGCATTTCTGAGTACAAGCCAAATTGAGAATCTTACTAGTGCTGGACTAAGCCCGGCTCTGTCAAAGTAACTTTCTAAAGCTAGATGGCGGGCTGGAAATCAGTGAAAACACTAACGCTGCCATTTGAAAGACAGCGTCGGATTCAACCCTAAGAACTGCATTTTACTAGAGAGGCATTTTAACCAACTAAGACATGGTCCCAGCCAACACACAAAGACAAGATTAGAAACTTGGCCCCCTGTTCAGACAGGTGAGGGAGAAGCTGAACAAAATGAAGTTCGGACTAGAGTTTGCTCATACCACCAACATTTGGCTTACCAGGCAAGTGCGCTAACTGAATTGGACCAGAGAAACTTGTTAGAGATAAGTTTCGGACTCCAACAAAAATGAAACATGTCAAACAATTATGTAGGTGTGAAATATAGGTCCCCGGGTGAATAGGGTTGGGAACCACAGGATTAGACCATTTGCAATTTTTTACAGAACACCCTTTCCATTCTGTTGTCTTGGGAAGGAGGAGACAAAAATGTATATTTGACTCTAGTGGGACTCGAACCCACAACCTTTGAATCCCTTCAACCTTCTAACCTAGAAGTCCAATGCGCTATCCATTGCGCTACAGAGCCTTTCTGAGAGCCTTCCTAAATGAGAACCTTACGTGTGCAGGACTAAGCACGGCTCTGTCAAAGTAACTTTCTAAAGCTAGATGGCGGGCTGGAAATCAGTGAAAACACTAGCGCTGCCATTTGAAAGACAGCGTGGGATTCAAACCTAAGAACTGCAGTTTACTTGAGAGGTACCCCAACCAACTAAGACATGGACCAAGCCAACACACAAAGACAAGTATAGAAACTTGGCCCACTGTTCAGACAGGTGAGGGAAAAGCTGAACAAAATGAAGTTCGGACAAGAGTTTGCTCATACCACCAACATTTGGCTTACCAGGCAAGTGCGCTAACTGAATTGGACCAGAGAAACTTGTTAGAGATAGGTTTTGGACTCCAACAAAAATGAAACATGTCAAACAATTATGTAGGTGTGAAATATAGGTCCCCGGGTGAATAGGGTTGGGAAGCCAAGGATTAGACCATTTGCTATTTTGTAACAGATCACTCTTTCCATTCCATTGTTCAGAAAAGGAGGCGACAAAACAGTATGTTTGACTCTAGTGGGACTCAAAACCACAATCTTTGAATAGCTTCACCAATCCCTCCTAGAAGTCCAATGCAATGTTCATTGCACCAAAGAGCATTTCTGAGTACAAGCCAAATTGAGAATCTTACTAGTGCTGGACTAAGCCCGGCTCTGTCAAAGTAACTTTCTAAAGCTAGATGGCGGGCTGGAAATCAGTGAAAACACTAACGCTGCCATTTGAAAGACAGCGTGGATTCAACCCTAAGAACTGCATTTTACTAGAGAGGCATTTTAACCAACTAAGACATGGTCCCAGCCAACACACAAAGACAAGATTAGAAACTTGGCCCCCTGTTCAGACAGGTGAGGGAGAAGCTGAACAAAATGAAGTTCGGACTAGAGTTTGCTCATACCACCAACATTTGGCTTACCAGGCAAGTGCGCTAACTGAATTGGACCAGAGAAACTTGTTAGAGATAAGTTTCGACTCCAACAAAAATGAAACATGTCAAACAATTATGTAGGTGTGAAATATAGGTCCCGGGTGAATAGGGTTGGGAAGCCACAGGATTAGACCATTTGCTATTTTGTAACAGATCACTCTTTCCATTCCATTGTTCAGAAAAGGAGGAGACAAAACAGTATGTTTGACTCTAGTGGGACTCAAAACCACAATCTTTGAATAGCTTCACCAATCCCTCCTAGAAGTCCAATGCAATGTTCATTGCACCAAAGAGCATTTCTGAGTACAAGCCAAATTGAGAATCTTACTAGTGCTGGACTAAGCCCGGCTCTGTCAAAGTAACTTTCTAAAGCTAGATGGCGGGCTGGAAATCAGTGAAAACACTAACGCTGCCATTTGAAAGACAGCGTGGGATTCAACCCTAAGAACTGCATTTTACTAGAGAGGCATTTTAACCAACTAAGACATGGTCCCAGCCAACACACAAAGACAAGATTAGAAACTTGGCCCCCTGTTCAGACAGGTGAGGGAGAAGCTGAACAAAATGAAGTTCGGACTAGAGTTTGCTCATACCACCAACATTTGGCTTACCAGGCAAGTGCGCTAACTGAATTGGACCAGAGAAACTTGTTAGAGATAAGTTTCGGACTCCAACAAAAATGAAACATGTCAAACAATTATGTAGGTGTGAAATATAGGTCCCCGGGTGAATAGGGTTGGGAACCACAGGATTAGACCATTTGCATTTTTTTTACAGAACACCCTTTTTCCATCACCTGTTCAGACAGGTGATGGAAAAACTGAACAAAATGAAAATCGGACTAGAGTGTGCTCTTCCCACCAACCTTTGGCTTACCAGACTAATGCACTAACTGAATTGCAACAGAGAAAATTGTTAGAGATAAGTTTCGGACTCCAACAAAAATGAAACATGTCAAACAATTATGTAGGTGTGAAATATAGTTCCACGGGTGAATAGGGTTGGGAAGCCAAGGATTAGACCATTTGCTATTTTGTAACAGATCACTCTTTCCATTCCATTGTTCAGAAAAGGAGGAGACAAAACAGTATGTTTGACTCTAGTGGGACTCAAAACCACAATCTTTGAATAGCTTCACCAATCCCTCCTAGAAGTCCAATGCAATGTTCATTGCACCAAAGAGCATTTCTGAGTACAAGCCAAATTGAGAATCTTACTAGTGCTGGACTAAGGCCGGCTCTGTCAAAGTAACTTTCTAAAGCTAAGCTAGATGGCGGGCTGGAAATCAGTGAAAACACTAACGCTGCCATTTGAAAGACAGCGTCGGATTCAACCCTAAGAACTGCATTTTACTAGAGAGGCATTTTAACCAACTAAGACATGGTCCCAGCCAACACACAAAGACAAGATTAGAAACTTGGCCCCCTGTTCAGACAGGTGAGGGAGAAGCTGAACAAAATGAAGTTCGGACTAGAGTTTGCTCATACCACCAACATTTGGCTTACCAGGCAAGTGCGCTAACTGAATTGGACCAGAGAAACTTGTTAGAGATAAGTTTCTGACTCCAACAAAAATGAAACGTCAAACAATTATGTAGGTGTGAAATATAGGTACCCGGGTGAATAGGGTTGGGAACCACAGGATTAGACCATTTGCAATTTTTTTACAGAACACCCTTTCCATTCTGTTGTCTTGGGAAGGAGGAGACAAAAATGTATATTTGACTCTAGTGGGACTCGAACCCACAACCTTTGAATCCCTTCAACCTTCTAACCTAGAAGTCCAATGCGCTATCCATTGCGCTACAGAGCCTTTCTGAGAGCCTTCCTAAATGAGAACCTTACGTGTGCAGGACTAAGCACGGCTCTGTCAAAGTAACTTTCTAAAGCTAGATGGCGGGCTGGAAATCAGTGAAAACACTAGCGCTGCCATTTGAAAGACAGCGTGGGATTCAAACCTAAGAACTGCAGTTTACTTGAGAGGTACCCCAACCAACTAAGACATGGTCCCAGCCAACACACAAAGACAAGATTAGAAACTTGGCCCCCTGTTCAGACAGGTGAGGGAAAAGCTGAACAAAATGAAGTTCGGACTAGAGTTTGCTCATACCACCAACATTTGGCTTACCAGGCAAGTGCGCTAACTGAATTGGACCAGAGAAACTTGTTAGAGATAGGTTTCGGACTCCAACAAAAATGAAACATGTCAAACAATTATGTAGGTGTGAAATATAGGTCCCCGGGTGAATAGGGTTGGGAAGCCAAGGATTAGACCATTTGCTATTTTGTAACAGATCACTCTTTCCATTCCATTGTTCAGAAAAGGAGGAGACAAAACAGTATGTTTGACTCTAGTGGGACTCAAAACCACAATCTTTGAATAGCTTCACCAATCCCTCCTAGAAGTCCAATGCAATGTTCATTGCACCAAAGAGCATTTCTGAGTACAAGCCAAATTGAGAATCTTACTAGTGCTGGACTAAGGCCGGCTCTGTCAAAGTAACTTTCTAAAGCTAGATGGCGGGCTGGAAATCAGTGAAAACACTAACGCTGCCATTTGAAAGACAGCGTCGGATTCAACCCTAAGAACTGCATTTTACTAGAGAGGCATTTTAACCAACTAAGACATGGTCCCAGCCAACACACAAAGACAAGATTAGAAACTTGGCCCCCTGTTCAGACAGGTGAGGGAGAAGCTGAACAAAATGAAGTTCGGACTAGAGTTTGCTCATACCACCAACATTTGGCTTACCAGGCAAGTGCGCTAACTGAATTGGACCAGAGAAACTTGTTAGAGATAAGTTTTGACTCCAACAAAAATGAAACATGTCAAACAATTATGTAGGTGTGAAATATAGGTCCCCGGGTGAATAGGGTTGGGAACCACAGGATTAGACCATTTGCAATTTTTTTACAGAACACCCTTTCCATTCTGTTGTCTTGGGAAGGAGGAGACAAAAATGTATATTTGACTCTAGTGGGACTCAAACCCACAACCTTTGAATCCCTTCAACCTTCTAACCTAGAAGTCCAATGCGCTATCCATTGCGCTACAGAGCCTTTCTGAGAGCTTCCTAAATGAGAACCTTACGTGTGCAGGACTAAGCACGGCTCTGTCAAAGTAACTTTCTAAAGCTAGATGGCGGGCTGGAAATCAGTGAAAACACTAGCGCTGCCATTTGAAAGACAGCGTGGGATTCAAACCTAAAAACTGCAGTTTACTTGAGAGGTACCCCAACCAACTAAGACATGGTCCCAGCCAACACACAAAGACAAGATTAGAAAAGACAAGCTGAACAAAATGAAGTTCGGACTAGAGTTTGCTCATACACCACTGTTCAGACAGGTGAGGACTCAAAATGAAACATGTCAAACAAAATGAAGTTGGGAACCACAGGATTAGACCATTTGCATTTTTTACAGAACACCCTTTTTCACCTGTTCAGACAGGTGATGGAAAACTGAACAAAATGAAAATCGGACTACCACCAACCTTTGGCTTACCAGACTAATGCACTAACTGAATTGCAACAGAGAAAATTGTTAGAGATAAGTTTCGACTCCAACAAAAATGAAACATGTCAAACAATTATATAGGTGTGAAATATAGGTCCCCGGGTGAATAGGGTTGGGAAGCCAAGGATTAGACCATTTGCTATTTTGTAACAGATCACTCTTTCCATTCCATTGTTCAGAAAAGGAGGAGACAAAACAGTATGTTTGACTCTAGTGGGACTCAAAACCACAATCTTTGAATAGCTTCACCAATCCCTCCTAGAAGTCCAATGCAATGTTCATTGCACCAAAGAGCATTTCTGAGTACAAGCCAAATTGAGAATCTTACTAGTGCTGGACTAAGCCCGGCTCTGTCAAAGTAACTTTCTAAAGCTAGATGGCGGGCTGGAAATCAGTGAAAACACTAACGCTGCCATTTGAAAGACAGCGTCGGATTCAACCCTAAGAACTGCATTTTACTAGAGAGGCATTTTAACCAACTAAGACATGGTCCCAGCCAACACACAAAGACAAGATTAGAAACTTGGCCCCCTGTTCAGACAGGTGAGGGAGAAGCTGAACAAAATGAAGTTCGGACTAGAGTTTGCTCATACCACCAACATTTGGCTTACCAGGCAAGTGCGCTAACTGAATTGGACCAGAGAAACTTGTTAGAGATACGTTTCGGACTCCAACAAAAATGAAACATGTCAAACAATTATGTAGGTGTGAAATATAGGTCCCCGGGTGAATAGGGTTGGGAACCACAGGATTAGACCATTTGCATTTTTTTACAGAACACCCTTTTTCCATCACCTGTTCAGACAGGTGATGGAAAAACTGAACAAAATGAAAATCGGACTAGAGTGTGCTCTTCCCACCAACCTTTGGCTTACCAGACTAATGCACTAACTGAATTGCAACAGAGAAAATTGTTAGAGATAAGTTTCGGACTCCAACAAAAATGAAACATGTCTAACAATTATGTAGGTGTGAAATATAGTTCCACGGGTGAATAGGGTTGGGAAGCCAAGGATTAGACCATTTGCTATTTTGTAACAGATCACTCTTTCCATTCCATTGTTCAGAAAAGGAGGAGACAAAACAGTATGTTTGACTCTAGTGGGACTCAAAACCACAATCTTTGAATAGCTTCACCAATCCCTCCTAGAAGTCCAATGCAATGTTCATTGCACCAAAGAGCATTTCTGAGTACAAGCCAAATTGAGAATCTTACTAGTGCTGGACTAAGCCCGGCTCTGTCAAAGTAACTTTCTAAAGCTAGATGGCGGGCTGGAAATCAGTGAAAACACTAGCGCTGCCATTTGAAAGACAGCGTGGGATTCAAACCTAAAAACTGCAGTTTACTTGAGAGGCATTTTAACCAACTAAGACATGGTCCCAGCCAACACACAAAGACAAGATTAGAAACTTGGCCCCCTGTTCAGACAGGTGAGGGAGAAGCTGAACAAAATGAAGTTCGGACTAGAGTTTGCTCATACCACCAACATTTGGCTTACCAGGCAAGTGCGCTAACTGAATTGGACCAGAGAAACTTGTTAGAGATAAGTTTCGGACTCCAACAAAAATGAAACATGTCAAACAATTATGTAGGTGTGAAATATAGGTCCCCGGGTGAATAGGGTTGGGAACCACAGGATTAGACCATTTGCAATTTTTACAGAACACCCTTTCCATTCTGTTGTCTTGGGAAGGAGGAGACAAAATGTATATTTGACTCTAGTGGGACTCAAACCCACAACCTTTGAATCCCTTCAACATTCTAACCTAGAAGTCCAATGCGCTATCCATTGCACCAAAGAGCATTTCTGAGTACAAGCCAAATTGAGAACCTTACTAGTGCTGGACTAAGCCCGGCTCTGTCAAAGTAACTTTCTAAAGCTAGATGGCGGGCTGGAAATCAGTGAAAACACTAGCGCTGCCATTTGAAAGACAGCGTGGGATTCAAACCTAAAAACTGCAGTTTACTTGAGAGGTACCCCAACCAACTAAGACATGGTCCCAGCCAACACACAAAGACAAGATTAGAAACTTGGCCCCCTGTTCAGACAGGTGAGGGAAAAGCTGAACAAAATGAAGTTCGGACTAGAGTTTGCTCATACCACCAACATTTGGCTTACCAGGCAAGTGCGCTAACTGAATTGGACCAGAGAAACTTGTTAGAGATAGGTTTTGGACTCCAACAAAAATGAAACATGTCAAACAATTATGTAGGTGTGAAATATAGGTCCCCGGGTGAATAGGGTTGGGAAGCCAAGGATTAGACCATTTGCTATTTTGTAACAGATCACTCTTTCCATTCCATTGTTCAGAAAAGGAGGCGACAAAACAGTATGTTTGACTCTAGTGGGACTCAAAACCACAATCTTTGAATAGCTTCACCAATCCCTCCTAGAAGTCCAATGCAATGTTCATTGCACCAAAGAGCCTTTCTGAGTACAAGCCAAATTGAGAATCTTACTAGTGCTGGACTAAGCCCGGCTCTGTCAAAGTAACTTTCTAAAGCTAGATGGCGGGCTGGAAATCAGTGAAAACACTAACGCTGCCATTTGAAAGACAGCGTGGGATTCAACCCTAAGAACTGCATTTTACTAGAGGCATTTTAACCAACTAAGACATGGTCCCAGCCAACACACAAAGACAAGATTAGAAACTTGGCCCCCTGTTCAGACAGGTGAGGAGAAGCTGAACAAAATGAAGTTCGGACTAGAGTTTGCTCATACCACCAACATTTGGCTTACCAGGCAAGTGCGCTAACTGAATTGGACCAGAGAAACTTGTTAGAGATAGTTGGACTCAACAAAAATGAAACATGTCAAACAATTATGTAGGTGTGAAATATAGGTCCCGGGTGAATAGGGTTGGGAACCACAGGATTAGACCATTTGCCATTTTTTTACAGAACACCCTTTCCATTCTGTTGTCTTGGGAAGGAGGAGACAAAAATGTATATTTGACGCTAGTGGGACTCGAACCCACAACCTTTGAATCCCTTCAACCTTCTAACCTAGAAGTCCAATGCGCTATCCATTGCCCTACAGAGCCTTTCTGAGAGCCGTCCTAAATGAGAACCTTACGTGTGCAGGACTAAGCACGGCTCTGTCAAAGTAACTTTCTAAAGCTAGATGGCGGGCTGGAAATCAGTGAAAACACTAACACTAGCGCTGCCATTTGAAAGACAGCGTGGGATTCAAACCTAAGAACTGCAGTTTACTTGAGAGGTACCCCAACCAACTAAGACATGGACCAAGCCAACACACAAAGACAAGTATAGAAACTTGGCCCACTGTTCAGACAGGTGATGGAAAACTGAACAAAATGAAAATCGGACTAGAGTTTGCTCTTCCCACCAACCTTTGGCTTACCAGACTAATGCACTAACTGAATTGCAACAGAGAAAATTGTTAGAGATAAGTTTCGACTCCAACAAAAATGAAACATGTCTAACAATTATGTAGGTGTGAAATATAGTTCCACGGGTGAATAGGGTTGGGAAGCCAAGGATTAGACCATTTGCTATTTTGTAACAGATCACTCTTTCCATTCCATTGTTCAGAAAAGGAGGAGACAAAACAGTATGTTTGACTCTAGTGGGACTCAAAACCACAATCTTTGAATAGCTTCACCAATCCCTCCTAGAAGTCCAATGCAATGTTCATTGCACCAAAGAGCATTTCTGAGTACAAGCCAAATTGAGAATCTTACTAGTGCTGGACTAAGCCCGGCTCTGTCAAAGTAACTTTCTAAAGCTAGATGGCGGGCTGGAAATCAGTGAAAACACTAACGCTGCCATTTGAAAGACAGCGTCGGATTCAACCCTAAGAACTGCATTTTACTAGAGAGGCATTTTAACCAACTAAGACATGGTCCCAGCCAACACACAAAGACAAGATTAGAAACTTGGCCCCCTGTTCAGACAGGTGAGGGAGAAGCTGAACAAAATGAAGTTCGGACTAGAGTTTGCTCATACCACCAACATTTGGCTTACCAGGCAAGTGCGCTAACTGAATTGGACCAGAGAAACTTGTTAGAGATAAGTTTGACTCCAACAAAAATGAAACATGTCAAACAATTATGTAGGTGTGAAATATAGGTCCCGGGTGAATAGGGTTGGGAACCACAGGATTAGACCATTTGCAATTTTTACAGAACACCCTTTCCATTCTGTTGTCTTGGGAAGGAGGAGACAAAAATGTATATTTGACTCTAGTGGGACTCGAACCCACAACCTTTGAATCCCTTCAACCTTCTAACCTAGAAGTCCAATGCGCTATCCATTGCGCTACAGAGCCTTTCTGAGAGGCCTTCCTAAATGAGAACCTTACGTGTGCAGGACTAAGCACGGCTCTGTCAAAGTAACTTTCTAAAGCTAGATGGCGGGCTGGAAATCAGTGAAAACACTAGCGCTGCCATTTGAAAGACAGCGTGGGATTCAAACCTAAAAACTGCAGTTTACTTGAGAGGTACCCCAACCAACTAAGACATGGTCCCAGCCAACACACAAAGACAAGATTAGAAACTTGGCCCCTGTTCAGACAGGTGAGGGAAAAGCTGAACAAAATGAAGTTCGGACTAGAGTTTGCTCATACCACCAACATTTGGCTTACCAGGCAAGTGCGCTAACTGAATTGGACCAGAGAAACTTGTTAGAGATAGGTTTTGGACTCCAACAAAAATGAAACATGTCAAACAATTATGTAGGTGTGAAATATAGGTCCCCGGGTGAATAGGGTTGGGAAGCCAAGGATTAGACCATTTGCTATTTTGTAACAGATCACTCTTTCCATTCCATTGTTCAGAAAAGGAGGCGACAAAACAGTATGTTTGACTCTAGTGGGACTCAAAACCACAATCTTTGAATAGCTTCACCAATCCCTCCTAGAAGTCCAATGCAATGTTCATTGCACCAAAGAGCATTTCTGAGTACAAGCCAAATTGAGAATCTTACTAGTGCTGGACTAAGGCCGGCTCTGTCAAAGTAACTTTCTAAAGCTAGATGGCGGGCTGGAAATCAGTGAAAACACTAACGCTGCCATTTGAAAGACAGCGTCGGATTCAACCCTAAGAACTGCATTTTACTAGAGAGGCATTTTAACCAACTAAGACATGGTCCCAGCCAACACACAAAGACAAGATTAGAAACTTGGCCCCCTGTTCAGACAGGTGAGGGAGAAGCTGAACAAAATGAAGTTCGGACTAGAGTTTGCTCATACCACCAACATTTGGCTTACCAGGCAAGTGCGCTAACTGAATTGGACCAGAGAAACTTGTTAGAGATACGTTTCGACTCCAACAAAAATGAAACATGTCAAACAATTATGTAGGTGTGAAATATAGGTCCCGGGTGAATAGGGTTGGGAACCACAGGATTAGACCATTTGCATTTTTTTACAGAACACCTTTTTCCATCACCTGTTCAGACAGGTGATGGAAAAACTGAACAAAATGAAAATCGGACTAGAGTTTGCTCTTCCCACCAACCTTTGGCTTACCAGACTAATGCACTAACTGAATTGCAACAGAGAAAATTGTTAGAGATAAGTTTCGACTCCAACAAAAATGAAACATGTCTAACAATTATGTAGGTGTGAAATATAGTTCCACGGGTGAATAGGGTTGGGAAGCCAAGGATTAGACCATTTGCTATTTTGTAACAGATCACTCTTTCCATTCCATTGTTCAGAAAAGGAGGAGACAAAACAGTATGTTTGACTCTAGTGGGACTCAAAACCACAATCTTTGAATAGCTTCACCAATCCCTCCTAGAAGTCCAATGCAATGTTCATTGCACCAAAGAGCATTTCTGAGTACAAGCCAAATTGAGAATCTTACTAGTGCTGGACTAAGCCCGGCTCTGTCAAAGTAACTTTCTAAAGCTAGATGGCGGGCTGGAAATCAGTGAAAACACTAACGCTGCCATTTGAAAGACAGCGTCGGATTCAACCCTAAGAACTGCATTTTACTAGAGAGGCATTTTAACCAACTAAGACATGGTCCCAGCCAACACACAAAGACAAGATTAGAAACTTGGCCCCCTGTTCAGACAGGTGAGGGAGAAGCTGAACAAAATGAAGTTCGGACTAGAGTTTGCTCATACCACCAACATTTGGCTTACCAGGCAAGTGCGCTAACTGAATTGGACCAGAGAAACTTGTTAGAGATAATGCTTCGACTCCAACAAAAAATGAAACATGTCAAACAATTATGTAGGTGTGAAATATAGGTCCCCGGGTGAATAGGGTTGGGAACCACAGGATTAGACCATTTGCAATTTTTTTACAGAACACCCTTTCCATTCTGTTGTCTTGGGAAGGAGGAGACAAAAATGTATATTTGACTCTAGTGGGACTCGAACCCACAACCTTTGAATCCCTTCAACCTTCTAACCTAGAAGTCCAATGCGCTATCCATTGCGCTACAGAGCCTTTCTGAGAGGCTTCCTAAATGAGAACCTTACGTGTGCCGGACTAAGCACGGCTCTGTCAAAGTAACTTTCTAAAGCTAGATGGCGGGCTGGAAATCAGTGAAAACACTAGCGCTGCCATTTGAAAGACAGCGTGGGATTCAAACCTAAAAACTGCAGTTTACTTGAGAGGTACCCCAACCAACTAAGACATGGTCCCAGCCAACACACAAAGACAAGATTAGAAACTTGGCCCACTGTTCAGACAGGTGAGGGAAAAGCTGAACAAAATGAAGTTCGGACTAGAGTTTGCTCATACCACCAACATTTGGCTTACCAGGCAAGTGCGCTAACTGAATTGGACCAGAGAAACTTGTTAGAGATAGGTTTTGGACTCCAACAAAAATGAAACATGTCAAACAATTATGTAGGTGTGAAATATAGGTCCCCGGGTGAATAGGGTTGGGAAGCCAAGGATTAGACCATTTGCTATTTTGTAACAGATCACTCTTTCCATTCCATTGTTCAGAAAAGGAGGAGACAAAACAGTATGTTTGACTCTAGTGGGACTCAAAACCACAATCTTTGAATAGCTTCACCAATCCCTCCTAGAAGTCCAATGCAATGTTCATTGCACCAAAGAGCATTTCTGAGTACAAGCCAAATTGAGAATCTTACTAGTGCTGGACTAAGGCCGGCTCTGTCAAAGTAACTTTCTAAAGCTAGATGGCGGGCTGGAAATCAGTGAAAACACTAACGCTGCCATTTGAAAGACAGCGTCGGATTCAACCCTAAGAACTGCATTTTACTAGAGAGGCATTTTAACCAACTAAGACATGGTCCCAGCCAACACACAAAGACAAGATTAGAAACTTGGCCCCCTGTTCAGACAGGTGAGGGAGAAGCTGAACAAAATGAAGTTCGGACTAGAGTTTGCTCATACAACCAACCAACATTTGGCTTACCAGGCAAGTGCGCTAACTGAATTGGACCAGAGAAACTTGTTAGAGATACGTTTCGGACTCCAACAAAAATGAAACATGTCAAACAATTATGTAGGTGTGAAATATAGGTCCCCGGGTGAATAGGGTTGGGAACCACAGGATTAGACCATTTGCATTATTTTTACAGAACACCCTTTTTCCATCACCTGTTCAGACAGGTGATGGAAAAACTGAACAAAATGAAAATCGGACTAGAGTTTGCTCTTCCCACCAACCTTTGGCTTACCAGACTAATGCACTAACTGAATTGCAACAGAGAAAATTGTTAGAGATAAGTTTCGGACTCCAACAAAAATGAAACATGTCTAACAATTATGTAGGTGTGAAATATAGTTCCACGGGTGAATAGGGTTGGGAAGCCAAGGATTAGACCATTTGCTATTTTGTAACAGATCACTCTTTCCATTCCATTGTTCAGAAAAGGAGGAGACAAAACAGTATGTTTGACTCTAGTGGGACTCAAAACCACAATCTTTGAATAGCTTCACCAATCCCTCCTAGAAGTCCAATGCAATGTTCATTGCACCAAAGAGCATTTCTGAGTACAAGCCAAATTGAGAATCTTACTAGTGCTGGACTAAGCCCGGCTCTGTCAAAGTAACTTTCTAAAGCTAGATGGCGGGCTGGAAATCAGTGAAAACACTAACGCTGCCATTTGAAAGACAGCGTCGGATTCAACCCTAAGAACTGCATTTTACTAGAGAGGCATTTTAACCAACTAAGACATGGTCCCAGCCAACACACAAAGACAAGATTAGAAACTTGGCCCCTGTTCAGACAGGTGAGGGAGAAGCTGAACAAAATGAAGTTCGGACTAGAGTTTGCTCATACCACCAACATTTGGCTTACCAGGCAAGTGCGCTAACTGAATTGGACCAGAGAAACTTGTTAGAGATGCGTTTGGACTCCAACAAAAATGAAACATGTCAAACAATTATGTAGGTGTGAAATATAGGTCCCGGGTGAATAGGGTTGGGAACCACAGGATTAGACCATTTGCAATTTTTTACAGAACACCCTTTCCATTCTGTTGTCTTGGGAAGGAGGAGACAAAAATGTATATTTGACTCTAGTGGGACTCGAACCCACAACCTTTGAATCCCTTCAACCTTCTAACCTAGAAGTCCAATGCGCTATCCATTGCGCTACAGAGCCTTTCTGAGAGGCTTCCTAAATGAGAACCTTCGTGTGCAGGACTAAGCACGGCTCTGTCAAAGTAACTTTCTAGCTAGATGGCGGGCTGGAAATCAGTGAAAACACTAGCGCTGCCATTTGAAAGACAGCGTGGGATTCAAACCTAAAAACTGCAGTTTACTTGAGAGGTACCCCAACCAACTAAGACATGGTCCCAGCCAACACACAAAGACAAGATTAGAAACTTGGCCCCTGTTCAGACAGGTGAGGGAAAAGCTGAACAAAATGAAGTTCGGACTAGAGTTTGCTCATACCACCAACATTTGGCTTACCAGGCAAGTGCGCTAACTGAATTGGACCAGAGAAACTTGTTAGAGATAGGTTTTGGACTCCAACAAAAATGAAACATGTCAAACAATTATGTAGGTGTGAAATATAGGTCCCCGGGTGAATAGGGTTGGGAAGCCAAGGATTAGACCATTTGCTATTTTGTAACAGATCACTCTTTCCATTCCATTGTTCAGAAAAGGAGGCGACAAAACAGTATGTTTGACTCTAGTGGGACTCAAAACCACAATCTTTGAATAGCTTCACCAATCCCTCCTAGAAGTCCAATGCAATGTTCATTGCACCAAAGAGCATTTCTGAGTACAAGCCAAATTGAGAATCTTACTAGTGCTGGACTAAGGCCGGCTCTGTCAAAGTAACTTTCTAAAGCTAGATGGCGGGCTGGAAATCAGTGAAAACACTAACGCTGCCATTTGAAAGACAGCGTCGGATTCAACCCTAAGAACTGCATTTTACTAGAGAGGCATTTTAACCAACTAAGACATGGTCCCAGCCAACACACAAAGACAAGATTAGAAACTTGGCCCCCTGTTCAGACAGGTGAGGGAAAAGCTGAACAAAATGAAGTTCGGACTAGAGTTTGCTCATACAACCAACCAACATTTGGCTTACCAGGCAAGTGCGCTAACTGAATTGGACCAGAGAAACTTGTTAGAGATCGTGACTCAACAAAAATGAAACATGTCAAACAATTATGTAGGTGTGAAATATAGGTCCCCGGGTGAATAGGGTTGGGAACCACAGGATTAGACCATTTGCATTTTTTTTACAGAACACCCTTTTTCCATCACCTGTTCAGACAGGTGATGGAAAAACTGAACAAAATGAATATCGGACTAGAGTGTGCTCTTCCCACCAACCTTTGGCTTACCAGACTAATGCACTAACTGAATTGCAACAGAGAAAATTGTTAGAGATAAGTTTCGGACTCCAACAAAAATGAAACATGTCTAACAATTATGTAGGTGTGAAATATAGTTCCACGGGTGAATAGGGTTGGGAAGCCAAGGATTAGACCATTTGCTATTTTGTAACAGATCACTCTTTCCATTCCATTGTTCAGAAAAGGAGGAGACAAAACAGTATGTTTGACTCTAGTGGGACTCAAAACCACAATCTTTGAATAGCTTCACCAATCCCTCCTAGAAGTCCAATGCAATGTTCATTGCACCAAAGAGCATTTCTGAGTACAAGCCAAATTGAGAATCTTACTAGTGCTGGACTAAGCCCGGCTCTGTCAAAGTAACTTTCTAAAGCTAGATGGCGGGCTGGAAATCAGTGAAAACACTAGCGCTTCCATTTGAAAGACAGCGTGGGATTCAAACCTAAAAACTGCAGTTTACTTGAGAGGTACCCCAACCAACTAAGACATGGTCCCAGCCAACACACAAAGACAAGATTAGAAACTTGGCCCCCTGTTCAGACAGGTGAGGGAAAAGCTGAACAAAATGAAGTTCGGACTAGAGTTTGCTCATACCACCAACATTTGGCTTACCAGGCAAGTGCGCTAACTGAATTGGACCAGAGAAACTTGTTAGAGATAAGTTTCGGACTCCAACAAAAATGAAACATGTCAAACAATTATGTAGGTGTGAAATATAGGTCCCCGGGTGAATAGGGTTGGGAACCACAGGATTAGACCATTTGCAATTTTTTTACAGAACACCCTTTCCATTCCGTTGTCTTGGGAAGGAGGAGACAAAAATGTATATTTGACTCTAGTGGGACTCGAACCCACAACCTTTGAATCCCTTCAACATTCTAACCTAGAAGTCCAATGCACTATCCATTGCGCTACAGAGCCTTTCTGAGAGCCTTCCTAAATGAGAACCTTACGTGTGCAGGACTAAGCACGGCTCTGTCAAAGTAACTTTCTAAAGCTAGATGGCGGGCTGGAAATCAGTGAAAACACTAACGCTGCCATTTGAAAGACAGCGTCGGATTCAACCCTAAGAACTGCATTTCACTAGAGAGGCATTTTAACCAACTAAGACATGGTCCCAGCCAACACACAAAGACAAGATTAGAAACTTGGCCCCCTGTTCAGACAGGTGAGGGAGAAGCTGAACAAAATGAAGTTCGGACTAGAGTTTGCTCATACCACCAACATTTGGCTTACCAGGCAAGTGCGCTAACTGAATTGGACCAGAGAAACTTGTTAGATATAATGGACTCCAACAAAAATGAAACATGTCAAACAATTATGTAGGTGTGAAATATAGGTCCCCGGGTGAATAGGGTTGGGAACCACAGGATTAGACCATTTGCATTTTTTTTACAGAACACCCTTTTTCCATCACCTGTTCAGACAGGTGATGGAAAAACTGAACAAAATGAAAATCGGACTAGAGTGTGCTCTTTCCACCAACCTTTGGCTTACCAGACTAATGCACTAACTGAATTGCAACAGAGAAAATTGTTAGAGATAAGTTTCGGACTCCAACAAAAATGAAACATGTCTAACAATTATGTAGGTGTGAAATATAGTTCCACGGGTGAATAGGGTTGGGAAGCCAAGGATTAGACCATTTGCTATTTTGTAACAGATCACTCTTTCCATTCCATTGTTCAGAAAAGGAGGAGACAAAACAGTATGTTTGACTCTAGTGGGACTCAAAACCACAATCTTTGAATAGCTTCACCAATCCTTCCTAGAAGTCCAATGCAATGTTCATTGCACCAAAGAGCCTTTCTGAGTACAAGCCAAATTGAGAATCTTACTAGTGCTGGACTAAGCCCGGCTCTGTCAAAGTAACTTTCTAAAGCTAGATGGCGGGCTGGAAATCCGTGAAAACACTAACGCTGCCATTTGACAGACAACATCGGATTCAAACCCAGGAACTGCAGTTTACTAAAGAGGTACTTCAACCAACTAAGACATGGTCCCAGCCAACACACAAAGACAAGTATAGAAACTTGGCACCCTGTTCAGACAGGTGAGGGAAAAGCTGAACAAAATGAATTTAGACCAGAGTGTGCTCTTACCACCAACCTTTGGCTTACCAGGCAAGTGCGCTACCTGAATTGGAGAGTCTTGCGTGCCCAAAGTAAAATACCTGCCACTCAGGCCCAGAAAATAGCATATGCACATAATTAGTACTATTGGATAGAAAACACTCTGAAGTTTCTAAGAGTGTTAAAATAATGTATGTGAGTATAACAGACCTGATATTGCAGGTGAAAATCCATGGAAAATCCATCCGGATTTGTAGTTTTGTTTGTAAATGACCATCTTCTCCATTGTGCCTATTGCATACAATGTTATGTAGGACTGAGACTGCAGTACCTATGGCTTCCACTTGATGTCAACAGTCTCTATACAAAGACTGGGAATTGTAGGAGTAACCAGAACAGATAGGAACAGGAAATGGTCAGGGGACCACTTTTATAAACAAGGTTTGACGCGTGTGAGATTGTGAACACGCACCACTTTATTTTTCTTTCCTATCGTTCACGTTATCGTCCGGTTGAAATATTACAGCAAATATACACAAAAGTATGCTAAGGATACATTAAAAATGATGTTTGATTTGTTTGTAAAAAGTGTATAGGTATAATTTTAACGTGTTCACTTCATGGTTCAATAGGCAACTCAACGGTGGATTTTATGATCATAACGCGCCAACCAAAGGGAGAATGATGGATATAATAAATGAATTTTTCTAACAAAAGAACCATTGGATGTCTTCGATGGACACTTGGGAAGCCCTCAGCAGAAGTTCTTCGAGGATGGGATTCAAACCAATGCGTGCAGAGCTCAATGGATTAACAGTCCATCGCCTTAACCACTCGGACACCTCGTCTTGTTTTCAAAACATATCAGTTGCCCCTCCAAACTGTTGTTTCTTTAGGTAAACCCTTAATTGAAATCAATGAACGTTAGAAAGTGCAATTGCAGGGCCATGTGTCGATCCTGTCGAGACGTTTAACAAATAAGTTGTCAGGCCGAGTGGTCTAAAGCGCTAGATCAAGTCTGTGGAGGTGTTTGTTCAAATCTCATTTTTGAGGTTGCCCTTGGAAAACTGTTTTTCAATACCTGAATTTTATCAGTCGCTCTAGTATTTTTCAGGGATTCTAAATTCATGTGGGGCCAAGCAAGAGAAGAAATACAACTGTTTTGCGTAGAGGTTGGTGTTCCAATCCACACATGTAGTCAATAGCCTTCACCTCTCAGATACCAAGTCCTGTGCTCTCGCGGTGGCAGTTGGCCATTGCTGCTGTAGGTAAACCCTTGATTGAAATCAATGAAAGTTAGAAAGAGCAATGGCAGGTTGTCTGAAGTGCTAGATGGAGTCTGTGGAGGTGTGGGTTCAAATCCCACCTTTGAGGTTGCCCTTGGTAAACCTTTTCTTCAATACCTGAATTTTATCAGTCACTCTAGTATTTTGATGGGATTCTAAATTCATGTTGGGCCAATCAAGAGAAGAAATAAAAACTGTTTTGCGTAGAGGATGGTGTTCCAATATATCAAATCAAATCAAATTTATTTATAAAGCCCCCCTTACATCAGCTGATGTCACAGAGTGCTGTACAGAAACCCAGCCTAAAACCCCAAACAGCAAGCAATGCAGGTGTAAAAGCACGGTGGCTAGGAAAAACTCCCTAGAAGGCCAAAACCTAGGAAGAAACCTAGAGAGGAACCAGGCTGTGAGGGGTGGCCAGTCCTCTTCTGGCTGTGCCGGGTGCAGATTATAACAGAACATGGACAAGATTTTAAAATGTTCATAAAACAGGCAGAACAGTTGAAACTGGAGAAGCAGCACGGCCAGGTGGACTCGGGACATCCAGGTAGGCCTTGAGGAATGGTCCTAATGCTCAGGTCCTCCGAGAGAGAGAGAGAGAGAGAGAGAGAGAGAGAGAGAGAGAGAGAGAGAGAGAGAGAGAGAGAGAAGAAGAAGAAAAAAAGAAAGAAAGAGAGAGATAATTAGAGAGAGCATACTTAAATTCGCACAGGACACCAGATAAGAGAAGAAATACTCCAGATATAACAGACGGACCCTAGCCCCCCGACACATAAACTACTGCAGCATAAATACTGGGGCTGAGACAGGAGGGGTCGGGAGACACTGTGGCCCCCGTCCGACGAAACCCCGGACAGGGCCAAACAGGCAGGATATAACCCCACCCACTCTGCCAGCACAGCCCCACACCACTAGAGGGATATCTTCAACCACCAACTTACCATCCTGAGACAAGGCCGAGTATAGCCCACAAGATCTCCGCCACGGCACCAGAAGCCAGTGACTCAGCCCCTGTAATAGGGTTAGAGGCAGAGAATCCCAGTGGAGGGGAACCGCCAGGCAAAGACAGCAAGGGTGGTTCGTTGCTCCAGTGCCTTTCCGCTCACCTTCACACTCCTGGGCCAGACTACACTCAGTCATAGGACCTACTGAAGAGATGAGTCTTCAATAAAGACTTAAAGGTTGAGACCGAGTCTGCATGTCTCTCACATGGATAGGCAGACTATTCCATAAAAATTGAGCTCTATAGGAAAAAGCCCTGCCTCCAGCTGTTTGCTTAGAAATTCTAGGGACAGTAAGGAGGCCTGCGTCTTGTGACCGTAGCGTACGTGTAGGTATGTACGGCAGGACCAAATCAGAAAGATAGGTAGGAGCAAGCCCATGTAATGCTTTGTAGGTTAGCAGTAAAACCTTGAAATCAGCCCTTGCCTTAACAGGAAGCCAGTGTAGAGAGGCTAGTACTGGAGTAATATGATAAAATTTTGGGGTTCTAGTCAAGATTCTAGCAGCTGTGTTAAGCACTAACTGAAGTTTATTTAGTGCTTTATCCGGATAGCCGGAAAATAAAGCATTGCAGTAGTCTAACCTAGAAGTTACAAATGCATGGATTAACTTTTTCTGCATCATTTTTGGACAGAAAGTTTCTGATTTTTACAATGTTACGTAAATGGAAAAAGCTGTCCTTGAAACAGTCTTGATATGTTCACAAAAGAGAGATCAGGGTCCAGAGTAACGCCGAGGTCCTTCACAGTTTTATTTGAGACGACTGTACAACCATCAAGATTAATTGTCAGATTCAACAGAAGATCTCTTTGTTTCTTGGGACCTAGGACTAGCATCTCTGTTTTGTCAGAGTTTAAAAGTAGAACATTTTCCGCCATCCACTTCCTTATGTCTGAAACACAGGCTTCCAGGGAGGGCAATTTTGGGGCTTCACCATGTTTCATCGAAATGTACAGCTGTGTGTCATCCGCATAGCAGTGAAAGTTAACATTATGTTTCCGAATGACATCACCAAGTGGTAAAATATATAGTGAAAACAATAGTGGTCCCAAAACAGAGCCTTGAGGAACACCGAAATCTACAGTTGATTTGTCAGAGGACAAACCATCCACAGAGACAAACTGATATCTTTCCGACAGATAAGATCTAAACCAGGCCAGAACTTGTCCATGTAGACCAATTTGGGTTTCCAATCTCTCCAAAAGAATGTGGTGATCGATGGTATCAAAAGCAGCACTAAGGTCTAGGAGCATGAGTACAGTTGCGGAGCCTCGGTCTGACGCCATTAAAAGGTCATTTACCACCTTCACAAGTGCAGTCTCAGTGCTATGATAGGGTCTAAAACCAGACTGAAGCGTTTCGTATACATTGTCTTCAGGAAGGCAGTAAGTTGCTGCGCAACAGCTTTTTCTAAAATTTTTGAGAGGAATGGAAGATTCGATATAGGCCGATAGTTTTTTATATTTTCTGGGTCAAGGTTTGGCTTTTTTAAGAGAGGCTTTATTACTGCCACTTTTAGTGAGTTTGGTACACATCCGGTAGATAGAGAGCTGTTTATTATGTTCAACATAGGAGGGCCAAGCACAGGAAGCAGCTCTTTCAGTAGTTTAGTTGGAATAGGGTCCAGTATGCAGCTTGAAGGTTTAGAGGCCATGATTATTTTCATCAATGTGTCAAGAGATATGGTACTAAAAACTTGAGTGTCTCTCTTGATTTTATGTCCTGGCAAAGTTGTGTGGACTCAGGACAACTGAGCTTTGGAGGAATACGCAGATTTAAAGAGGAGTCCGTAATTTGCTTTCTAATGATCATGATCTTTTCCTCAAAGAAGTTCATGAATGAATCACTGCTAAAGTGAAAGCCATCCTCTCTTGGGGAATGCTGCTTTAGTTAGCTTTGTGACAGTATCAAAAAGAAACTTTGGATTATTCTTATTTTCCTCAATTAACTTGGAAAAATAGGATGATCGAGCAGCAGTGAGGGCTCTTCGATACTGCACGGTACTGTCTTTCCAAGCTAGTCGGAAGACTTCCAGTTTGGTGTGGCGCCATTTCCGTTCCAATTTTCTGGAAGCTTGCTTCAGAGCTCGGGTATTTTCTGTATACCAGGGAGCTAGTTTTTTTGGCAAATGTTTTTGTTTTTAGGGTGCAACTGCATCTAGGGTATTGCGCATAAGGTTACATTGAGTTCCTCAGTTAGGTGGTTAACTGATTTTTGTACTCTGACGTCCTTGGGTAGGTGGAAGGATTCCGGAAGGGCATCTAGGAATCTTTGGGATGTCTGAGAATTTATAGCACGACTTTTGATGATCCTTGGTTGGGGTCTGAGCAGATTATCTGTTGCGATTTCAAACGTAATAAAATGGTGGTCCAATAGTCCAGGATTATGAGGAAAACATTAAGATCCACAACATTTATTCCACGGGACAAAACTAGGTCCAGAGTATGACTGTGGCAGTGAGTAGGTCCGGAGACATGTTGGGCAAAACCGACAGAGTCGATGATGGCTCCAAAAGCCTTTTGGAGTGAGTCTGTGGACTTTTCCATGTGAATATTAAAGTCACCAAAAATTAGAATATTGTCTGCCATGACTACAAGGTCCGATAGGAATTCAGGGAACTCAGTGAGGAATGTTGTATATGGCCCAGGAGGCCTGTAAACAGTAGCTATAAAAAGTGATTGAGTAGGCTGCATAGATTTCATGACTAGAAGCTCAAAAGACGAAAACGCTGTTTTTTGTTTTTGTAAATAGAAATTTGCTATTGTAAATGTTAGCAACACCTCCGCCTTTGCGGGATGCGCTGGGATATGGTCACTAGTGTAACCAGGAGGTGAGGCCTCATTTAACACAATAAATTCATCAGGCTTAAGCCATGTTTCAGTCAGGCCAATCACATCAAGATTATGATCAGTGATTAGTTCATTGACTAGAACTGCCTTGGAAGTGAGGGATCTAACATTGAGTAGCCCCATTTTGAGATGTGAGGTATCACAATCTCTTTCAATAATGGCAGCAATGGAGGAGGTCTTTATTCTAGTGAGATTGCTAAGGCGAACACCGCCATGTTTAGTTTTGCCCAACCTAGGTCGAGGCACAGACACAGTCTCAATAGAGATAGCTGAGCTGACTACACTAACTGTGCTAGTGGCAGACTCCACTAAGCTGGCAGGCTGGCTAACAGCCTGCTGCCTGGCCTGCACCCTATCTCATTGTGAAGCTAGAGGAGTTAGAGCCCTGTCTATGTTCGTAGATAAGATGAGAGCACCCCTCCAGCTAGGATGGAGTCCGTCACTCCTCAACAGGCCAGGCTTGGTCCTGTTTGTGGGTGAGTCCCAGAAAGAGGGCCAATTATCTACAAATTCTATCTTTTGTGTGGGGCAGAAAACAGTTTTCAACCAGCGATTGAGTTGTGAGACTCTGCTGTAGAGCTCATCACTCCCCCTAACTGGGAGGGGGCCAGAGACAATTACAATTATGGTGCTGGCTAAGGCTAAATCGCCAGATTTAGCCTTAGCCAGCACCATCTTCAGGTTAGCCTTAACGTCGGTAGCCCTGCCCCCTGGTAAACAGTGTATGATCGCTGGGTGATTCGCTTCAAGTCTAATACTGCGAGTAATGGAGTCGCCAATGACTAGAGTTTTCAATTTGTCAGTGCTAATGGTGGGAGGCCTCGGCATCTCAGACCCCGTGAACGGGAGGAGTAGAGACCAGAGAAGGCTCGGCCTCTGACTCGACCCGCTGCTTAATGGGGAAAACCGGTTGAAAGTTTCTGTCGGCTGAATGAGCGACACCGTTGAGCATTGCTCCAGCATTTCCTTCCAGAAGCCGTGATAAAATTGTCCGGCCGCGGGACTGTGCGAGGGGATTTCTACGACTATCTGTACTTACTAGTGGCACAGACGCTGTTTCATCCTTTCCTACACTTACATTTCCCTTGCCTAACGATTGCGTCTGAAGCTGGGCTTGCAGCACAGCTATCCTCGCTTTGCCGACCGTTCTCCTGTATGTTATGAGTACAGCGACTGCAATTAGAAGGCATGATGTTAATGTTACTACTTAGCTTCGGTTGGTGGAGATCCTGACGAAACACGCCCAGATAAAGCGTCCGGAGGAAAAAGTTGAATGAAAAAAAAAATAAACGGTAATTACAAAGTAAAAACCGTAAAACTGTCAGGTAGCAAAGTTAGGTTAGCAACAAAACGCACAGCAGCACGTAAACAGGTCTACTAGTTGTGACCGGAAATGATGACAATCTGAGAAGTCAAACACACAAACACATCAGAGGTTTGTATACACATGTAGTCAATCACCTTCACCACTCAGATACCAAGTCCTGTGCTCTCCATGTGGCAGTCAGCCATCCTACCAGTCGGCCATCATGTGGGATCATGCAAGACAAGAAATAACAACTGTCTTGTGAAGAGGTTGGTGTTCCAATCCACAAATATAGTCCATCGCCTTCACCACTCAGTACCCCCTCCAAACTGTTGCTGCTGTAGGTAAATCCTTGATTGAAATCAATGAAAGTTAGAAAGAGCAATGGCAGGGCCATGTGTAGATCCAATCGAGACATTTAACAAATAGGTTGTCAGGCCGAGTGGTCTATAACGCTTGATCAAGTCTGTGTAGGTGTTTGTTCAAATCTCATTTTTGAGGTTGCCCTTGGGAAAACTGTTCTTCAATACCTGAATTTTATCAGTCGCTCTAGTATTTTGCAGGGATTCTAAATTCATGTGGGGCCAAGCAAGAGAAGAAATACAACTGTTTCGCGTAGAGGTTGGTGTTCCAATCCACACATGTAGTCAATCGCCTTCACCACTCAGATACCAAGTCCAGTGCTCTCGCGGTGGCATTCGGCCATCCTACCAGTGTTCGCTAATGCCAAAATCTTCCAGTAGCATAAAAAGGGAGACACATTTTATGGGGATGGGGGGCTCGACGAGGATGGGATTCAAACCAATGCGTGCAGAGGACAATGGATTAGCAGTCCATCGTCTTCACCACTCGGCCACCTCATCTTCTTTTCAATATGTATCAGTTGCCCCCTCCAACCTGTTGTTGCTGTAGGTAAACATTTGACTGAAATGAATGAAAGTTAGAAAGAGCAATGGCAGGGTCATGTGTTGATCCCATCGAGACATTTAACAAATAGGTTGTCAGGCCAAGTGGTCCAAAGCGCTAGATCAAGTCTGTGGAGTTGTGGGTTCAAATCCCACCTTTGAGGTTGCTCTTGGTAAACCTATTCTTCAATTTCTAAATTCATGTGGGCCAAGCAAAAGAAGAAATAACAACTGTTTCGCGTAGAGGTTGGTGTTCCAATCCACACATGTAGTTCATCGCCTTCACCACTCAGATACCAAGTCCTGTGCTTTCGTGGTGGCAGTCGGCCATCCTACCAGTGTTCGCGAAAACCAAAATCTCAATTACCATAAAAAGGAAGACACATTTTATTGGGGGCTCGACGAGGATGGGATTCAAACCAATGCGTGCAGAGGACAAATGGATTAGCAGTCCATCGCCTTCACCACTCGGTCACCTCGTCTTATTTTTAATATGTATCAATTGCCCCTCCAAACTGTTGCTGCTGTAGGTAAACCCTTGATTGAAATCAATGAAAGTTAGAAAGAGCAATGGCAGGGCCATGTGTCGATCCAATCGAGACATTTGACAAATGGGTTGTCAGGCCAAGTGGTCTAAAGCACTAGATTAAGTCTGTGGAGGTGTGGGTTCAAATCCCAACTTTGAGGTTGCCTTTGGTAAACCTTTTCTTCAATACCTGAATTTTATCAGTCGCTCAACTATTTTGCTGGGATTCTAAATTCATGTGGGGCCATGCAAGAGAAGAAATAACAACTGTCTTGCAAAGAGGTTGGTGTTCCAATCCACACATATAGATCATCGGCTTCACCACTCAGATACCAAGTCCTGTGCTCTCTTGGTGGCAGTCGGTCATCCTACCAGTGTTCGCTAAAACCAAAATCTTCCAGTACCATAAACAGGAAGACACAATTTTTTGGGGGGTAGCTCGAAGAGGATGGGATTCGAACCCATGCGTGCAGAGAATAAGGGACTAGCAGTCCAGCGCCTTCACCACTCGGCCACCTTGTCTTATTTTCAATAAGTATCAGTTGCCCCTCCAAACTGTTGCTGCTGTAGGTAAACCCTTGATTGAAATCAATGAAAGTTAGAAAGAGCACTGGCAGAGCCATGTGTTGAGCCCGTCGAGACATTTAACAAATAGGTTGTCAGGCCAAGTGTTCTAAAGCGCTAGATCAAGTCTGTGGAGGTGTGGGTTAAAATCCCACCTTTGAGGTTGCCCTTGGTAAACCTTTTCTTCAATACCTGAATTTTATCAGTCGCTCTAGTATTTTGCTGGGATTCTAAATTCATGTTGGGCCAAGCAAGAGAAGAAATAAAAACTGTTTCGCATAGAGGTTGGTGTTCCAATATACACATGTAGTCCATCGCCTTCACCACTCAGATACCAAGTCCTGTGCTCTCCCGGTGGCAGTCAGCCATCCTACCAGTCGGCCATCATGTGGGATCATGCAAGAGAAGAAATAACAACTTGCGAAGAGGTTGGTATTCCAATCCACACATATAGTCCATCGCCTTTACTACTCAGATACCAAAAACATCACCCAACATGGGGCTCAAAACCACAACCCTGAGATTTAGAGTCTCATGCTCTGCCGACTGAGCTAGCCAGGCTTATTTGAAAGAGCTAGTTTGGGATTTGCCTAACATTTGGACCTGGATTGCACTTTGCTAGTTGAGTAAGAGAGTCAGTTTGGGCCTCGAACATACAATCCTGAGATTAAGAATCTCATGCTGTGTGCAAAGTCTGGTAATCAGCAAGAAAGTGCTTTGAGTCTCATGCCCTACACGTCCTTATTTGAAAGAGCTAGTTTGGGATTTTCCTAACATTTGGACCTGGATTGCAGTTTGCTAAGTGAGTGAGTCGGGTTTAGGCCTCGAACCTACAATCCTGAGATTAAGAGTCTCATGCTGTGTGCAAAGTCTGGTGCTCAGCAAGAGAGTGGATTGAGTCTCATGCTCTTCTGATTTAGCTAGCCATGCTTATTTGAAAGAGCTAGTTTGAGATTTGCCTAACATTTGGACCTGGATTGCAGTTTTCTAGGTGAGTGAGAGAGTCGGTTTGGGCCTCAAACCTACAATCCTGAGATTAAGAGTCTCATGCTGTGTGCAAAGTCTGTTGCTAAGCAAGAGAGTGCTTTGAGTCTTGTGTTCTACCGACTGAGCTAGCCGTGCTTATTTGAAAGAGCTAGTTTGGGATTTGCCTAACATTTGGACCTGGATTGCAGTTTGCTAGATGAGTGAGAGAGTCGGTTAGGCATCGAACGTACAATCCTAAGATTAAGAGTCTCTTGCTGTGTGCAAAGTCTGGTGCTCAACAATTGAATTCTTTGAGTGGATCCTGTGGTGCAATAGGTTAGTGTGTGGAAGTTATACAGCAGTATGCAGAAAATGTATTTCGAGGTTGTGATTTCGAGGCTCACCTGGAGGACAGCTATATTTTAACCACGTGGCTGTCTATTTCTTGTCCATAAACGGAGCACACTTCACTACATTAGCAAAAAACAGGTCATTGTGATTATTGGCGCTTCTGGGAGTCTTACCCAGGGCCTCCTGTTGACAAGACAGGAGCTTTCATCAGCTAACCACAACGGAAGACTAGATTACAATTCTAGCTGGCAAGATTGCTCTTCCAATAATGTGTATGGCAGTTTGTAATGTGAGTTGGCTATTTGCTGGAGAAAAACAACACCCAACGTGTGGGTCGAACCAACGACCATGAGAGTAAGAGTCTCATGCTCTACCGACTGAGCTAGCCAAGCTAATTTTAAAGAGCTAGTTTGGGATTTGCCTAACATTTGGACCTGGATTGCAGTTTGCTAGATGAGTGAGAGAGTCGGTTAGGCATCGAACGTACAATCCTAAGATTAAGAGTCTCTTGCTGTGTGCAAAGTCTGGTGCTCAACAATTGAATTCTTTGAGTGGATCCTGTGGTGCAATAGGTTAGCGCGGGGTAGTTATACAGCAGTATGCAGAAAATGTATTTCGAGGCTCACCTGGAGGACAGCTATATTTTAACCATGTGGCTGTCTATTTCTTGTCCAGAAACGGAGCACACTTCACTACATTAGCGAAAAACAGGTCATTGTGATTATTGGCGCTTCTGGGAGTCTTACCCAGGGCCTCCTGTTGACAAGACAGGAGCTTTCATCAGCTAACCACAACGGAATACTAGATTACAATTCTAGCTGGCAAGATTGCTCTTCAGATAATGTGTATGGCAGTTTGTAATGTGAGTTGGCTATTTGCTGGAGAGAAACATCACCCAATGTGTGGCTCAAACACACGACCCTAAGATTAAGAGTCTCATGCTCTTACGACTGAGCTAGCCAGGTCAATTTTAAAGATCTAGTTTGGGATTTGCCTAACATTTAGACCTGGATTGCAGTTTGCAAGGTGAGTGAGAGAGTCAGTTGGGCCTCGAACCTACAATCCTGAGATTAAGAGTCTCATGCTGTGTGCAAAGTCTGGTGCTCAGCAAGAGAGTGCTTTAAATCTCATGCTCTACCGACTTTGCTAGCCATGCTTATTTGAAAGAGCCAGTTTGGGATTTGCAAAGCATTTGGACCCATTTTGCAGTTTGCTAGTTGAGTGAGAGAGTCGGTTTTGGTCTCAAACCTACACTCTTGAGATTTAGAGTCTCATGCTCTTCCGACTGAGCTAGCCAGGCTTATTTTAAAGTTCTAGTTTGGGATTTGCCTAACATTTGGTACTGTAATGCAGTTTGCTAGGTGAGTTAGAGAGTCGGTTTGGGACTCAAACCTACAATCCAGAGATTAAGAGTCTCATGCTGTGTGCAAAGTCTGGTGCTCAGCAAGTGAGTGCTTTGAGTCTCATGCTCTACCAACTGAGCTAGCCGTGCTTATATGAAAGAGCTAGTTTGGGATTTGCCTAACATTTGGACCTGGATTGCAGTTTGGTAGATGAGTGAGAGAGTCCAAATCCTAAGATTAAGAGTCTCTTGCTGTGTGCAAAGTCTGGTGCTCAACAATTGAATGCTTTGAGTGGATCCTGTGGTGCAATAGGTTAGCGCGGGGTAGATATACAGCAGTATGCAGAAAATGTATTTCGAGGTTGTGATTTCGAGGCTCACCTGGAGGACAGCTATATTTTAACCATATGGCTGTGTATTTCTTGTCCAGAAACGGAGCACACTTCACTACATTAGCGAAAAACAGGTCATTGTGATTATTGGCGCTTCTGGGAGTCTTACCCAGGGCCTCCTGTTAACAAGACAGGAGCTTTCATCAGCTAACCACAACGGAAGACTAGATTACAATTCTAGCTGGCAAGATTGCTCTTCCGATAATGTGTATGGCAGTTTGTAATGTGAGTTGGCTATTTGCTGGAGAAAAACATCACCCAACGTGTGGCTCGAACCCACGACCATGAGATTAAGAGTCTAAAACTCTTCGGACTGAGCTAGCCGGGCTAATTTTAAAGTTCTAGTTTGGGATTTGCCTAACATTTGGTACTGTAATGCAGTTTGCTAGGTGAGTGAGAGTCGGTTTGGGCCTCGAACCTACATTGCTGAGATTAAGAGTCTCATGCTGTGTGCAAAATCTGGTGCTCAGCAAGAGTGCTTTGAGTCTCATGCTCTATGGACTGAGCTAGCCAAGCTAATTTTAAAGAGCAAGTTTGGGATTTGCCCAACATTCAAACCTGGATTGCAGATTCCTAGTTGAGTGAGAGAGTCGGTTTGGGCCTCAAACATACAACCCAGAGATTAAGAGTCTCATGCGCTTTCCGACTGAGCTAGCCGGGCTAATTTTAAAGAGCTAGTTTGGGACTTGCCTAACATTTTTCCTGGATTGCAGTTTGCTAGTTGAGTGAGAAAGTCAGTATGGGCCTCAAACCTACAATCTTGAGATTTAGAGTCTCATGCTCTTCCACCTGAGCTAGCCGGGCTAATATTAAAGAGCTAGTTTGGGATTTGCCTAACATTCAAAGCTGGATTGCAGTTTGCTAGTTGAGTGAGAGAGTCGGTTTGGGCCTCGAACCTACAATCCAAAGATTAAGAGTCTCATGCTGTGTGCAAAGTCTGTTGCTAAGCAAGAGAGAGATTTCAGTCTCATGCTCTACTGACTGAGCTAGTCATGCTTATTTGAATGAGCTAGTTTGGGAATTGCCTAACATTTGGACCTGGATTGCAGTTTGCTAGTTGAGTGAGAGAGATGGTTTGGGCCTCGAACCTACAGTCTTGAGATTTAGAGTCTCATGCTCTTCTGACTGAGCTAGCCGAGCTAACCTTAAAGAGTAAATTTGGGATTTGCCTAACATTCGGACCTGGATTGCAGTTTGCTAGTTGAGTGAGAGAGTCGGTTTGGGCCTCGAACCTACAATCCAGAGATTAAGAGTCTCATGCTGTGTGCAAAGTCTGGTGCTCAGCAAGAGAGTGCTTTGAGTCTCATGTTCTACCAACTGAGCTAGCCGTGCTTATTTGAAACCACTAGTTTGGGAATTGCCTAACATTTGGACCTGGATTGCAGTTTGCTAGGTGAGTGAGAGAGTCCGTTTGGGCCTCAAACCTACAATCCTGAGATTAAGAGTCTCATGCTGTGTGCAAAGTCTGGTCCTCAGCAAGAGAGTGCATTGAGTCTCATGCTCTACCGACTAGCCGTGCTTATTTGAAAGAGCTAGTTTGGGATTTGCCTAACATTCGGACCTGGATTGAAGTTTGCTAGTTGAGTGAGAGAGTCGGTTTGGGCCTCGAACCTACAATCCAGAGATTAAGAGTCTCATGCTGTGTGCAAAGTCTGGTGCTCAGCAAGAGAGTGCTTTGAGTCTCATGCTCTATCGACTGAGGCCGTGCTAATTTGAAAGAGCTAGTTTGGGATTTTCCTAACATTTGGACGTATTTTGCAGTTTTCAATTTGACTGAGAGAGTCGGTTTGGGCCTCGAACCTACAATCCAGAGATTAAGAGTCTCATTCTGTGTGCAAAGTCTGGTGCTCAGCAAGTGAGTGCTTTGAGTCTCAAGCTCTACCGACTGAGCTAGCCGTGCTTATTTGAAAGAGCTAGTTTGGGATTTGTCTAACATTTGGACCTGGATTGCAGTTTGCTAGTTGAGTAAGAGAGTCGGTTTGGGCCTCGAAACCTTCAATCCAGAGATTTAGAGTCTCATGCTCTTCCACCTGAGCTAGCCGGGCTAATATTAAAGAGCTAGTTTGGGATTTGCCTAACATTTGGACCTGGATTTCAGTTTGCTAGGTGAGTGAGAGAGTCGGTTTGGGCCTCGAACCTACAATCCAAAGATTAAGTGTCTCATGCTGTGTGCAAAGTCTGTTGCTAAGCAAGAGAGAGCTTTCAGTCTCATGCTCTACCGACTGAGCTAGTCATGCTTATTTGAATGAGCTAGTTTGGGATTTGCCTAACATTTGGACCTGGATTGCAGTTTGCTAGGTGAGTGAGAGAGTCGGTTGGGCCTCAAATCTACATTTCTGAGATTAAGAGTCTCATGCTGTGTGCAAAGTCTGGTGCTCAGCGAGAGAGTGCTTTGAGTCTCATGCTCTACCAACTGAGCTAGCCGTGCTTATTTGAAAGAGCTAGTTTGGGATTTGCCTAACATTTGGACCTGGATTGCAGTTTGCTAGGTGAGTGAGAGAGTCGGTTTGGGCCTCGAACCTACAATCCAGAGATTAAGAGTCTCAAGCTGTGTGCAAAGTCTGGTGCTCAGCAAGAGAGTGCTCTGAGTCTCATGCTCTATCAACTGATCTAGCCATGCTAATTTGAATGAGCTAGTTTGGGATTTTCCTAACATTTGGACCTATTTTGCAGTTTTCAATTTGAGTGAGAGAGTCGGTTTAGGCCTCGATCCTACAATCTTGAGTTTTAGAGTCTCATGCTGTGTGCAACAACATCTGTTCTAAGCAAGAGAGTGCTTTTAGTCTATATGCTATTTGAATGAGCTAGTTTGGGATTTGCCTAACATTTGGACCTGGATTGCAGTTTGCTAGATGAGTGAGAGAGACGGTTTGGGCCTCGAACCTACACTCTTGAGATTTAGAGTTTCATGCTCTTCCGACTGAGCTAGCCGAGCTAATTTTAAAGAGCAAGTTTGGGATTTGCCTAACATTCGACCTGGATTGAAGTTTGCTAGTTGAGCGAGAGAGTCGGTTTGGGCCTCGAACCTACAATCCAGAGATTAAGAGTCTCATGCTGTGTGCAAAGTCTGGTGCTCAGCGAGAGAGTGCTTTCAGTCTCATGCTCTAGGGACTGAGCTAGCCGTGCTTTTTGAAAGAGCTAGTTTGGGATTTGCCTAACATTTGGACCTGGATTGCAGTTTGCTAGGTGAGTGAGAGAGTCGGTTTGGGCCTCGAACCTACAATCCAGAGATTAAGAGTCTCAAGCTGTGTGCAAAGTCTGGTGCTCAGCAAGAGAGTGCTCTGAGTCTCATGCTCTATCAACTGATCTAGCCATGCTAATTTGAATGAGCTAGTTTGGGATTTTCCTAACATTTGGACCTATTTTGCAGTTTTCAATTTGAGTGAGAGAGTCGGTTTAGGCCTCGATCCTACAATCTTGAGTTTTAGAGTCTCATGCTGTGTGCAACATCTGTTGCTAAGCAAGAGAGTGCTTTTAGTCTCATGCTCTCCCGACTGAGCTAGTCGTGCTTATTTGAATGAGCTAGTTTGGGATTTGCCTAACATTTGGACCTGGATTGAAGTTTGCTAGTTGAGCGAGAGAGTCGGTTTGGGCCTCGAACCTACAATCCAGAGATTAAGAGTCTCATGCTGTGTGCAAAGTCTGGTGCTCAGCGAGAGAGTGCTTTGAGTCTCATGCTCTACGGACTGAGCTAGCCGTGCTTTTTTGAAAGAGCTAGTTTGGGATTTGCCTAACATTTGGACCTGGATTGCAGTTTGCTAGGTGAGTGAGAGAGTCGGTTTGGGCCTCGAACCTACAATCCTGAGATTAGGAGTCTCATGCTGTGTGCAAAGTCTGGTGCTCAGCAAGAGAGTGCTTTGAGTCTCATGTTCTACCAACTGAGCTAGCCGTGCTTATTTGAAACCACTAGTTTGGGAATTGCCTAACATTTGGACCTGGATTGCAGTTTGCTAGGTGAGTGAGAGAGTCCGTTTGGGCCTCAAACCTACAATCCTGAGATTAAGAGTCTCATGCTGTGTGCAAAGTCTGGTCCTCAGCAAGAGAGTGCATTGAGTCTCATGCTCTACCGACTGAGCTAGCCGTGCTTATTTGAAAGAGCTAGTTTGGGATTTGCCTAACATTCGGACCTGGATTGAAGTTTGCTAGTTGAGTGAGAGAGTCGGTTTGGGCCTCGAACCTACAATCCAGAGATTAAGAGTCTCATGCTGTGTGCAAAGTCTGGTGCTCAGCAAGAGAGTGCTTTGAGTCTCATGCTCTATCGACTGAGCTAGCCGTGCTAATTTGAAAGAGCTAGTTTGGGATTTTCCTAACATTTGGACGTATTTTGCAGTTTTCAATTTGACTGAGAGAGTCGGTTTGGGCCTCGAACCTACAATCCAGAGATTAAGAGTCTCATTCTGTGTGCAAAGTCTGGTGCTCAGCAAGTGAGTGCTTTGAGTCTCAAGCTCTACCGACTGAGCTAGCCGTGCTTATTTGAAAGAGCTAGTTTGGGATTTGTCTAACATTTGGACCTGGATTGCAGTTTGCTAGGTGAGTGAGAGAGTCGGTTTGGGCCTCGAACCTACAATCCTGAGATTAAGAGTCTCATGCTGTGTGCAAAGTCTGGTGCTCAGCAAGAGAGTGCTTTGAGTCTCATGTTCTACCAACTGAGCTAGCCGTGCTTATTTGAAACCACTAGTTTGGGAATTGCCTAACATTTGGACCTGGATTGCAGTTTGCTAGGTGAGTGAGAGAGTCCGTTTGGGCCTCAAACCTACAATCCTGAGATTAAGAGTCTCATGCTGTGTGCAAAGTCTGGTCCTCAGCAAGAGAGTGCATTGAGTCTCATGCTCTACCGACTGAGCTAGCCGTGCTTATTTGAAAGAGCTAGTTTGGGATTTGCCTAACATTCGACCTGGATTGAAGTTTGCTAGTTGAGTGAGAGAGTCGGTTTGGGCCTCGAACCTACAATCCAGAGATTAAGAGTCTCATGCTGTGTGCAAAGTCTGGTGCTCAGCAAGAGAGTGCTTTGAGTCTCATGCTCTATCGACTGAGCTAGCCGTGCTAATTTGAAAGAGCTAGTTTGGGATTTTCCTAACATTTGGACGTATTTTGCAGTTTTCAATTTGACTGAGAGAGTCGGTTTGGGCCTCGAACCTACAATCCAGAGATTAAGAGTCTCATTCTGTGTGCAAAGTCTGGTGCTCAGCAAGTGAGTGCTTTGAGTCTCAAGCTCTACCGACTGAGCTAGCCGTGCTTATTTGAAAGAGCTAGTTTGGGATTTGTCTAACATTTGGACCTGGATTGCAGTTTGCTAGTTGAGTAAGAGAGTCGGTTTGGGCCTTCAATCCAGAGATTTAGAGTCTCATGCTCTTCCACCTGAGCTAGCCGGGCTAATATTAAAGAGCTAGTTTGGGATTTGCCTAACATTTGGACCTGGATTTCAGTTTGCTAGGTGAGTGAGAGAGTCGGTTTGGGCCTCGAACCTACAATCCAGAGATTAAGAGTCTCATGCTGTGTGCAAAGTCTGGTGCTCAGCAAGAGAGTGCTCTGAGTCTCATGCTCTATCAACTGATCTAGCCATGCTAATTTGAAAGAGCTAGTTTGGGATTTTCCTAACATTTGGACCTATTTTGCAGTTTTCAATTTGAGTGAGAGAGTCGGTTTAGGCCTCGATCCTACAATCTTGAGTTTTAGAGTCTCATGCTGTGTGCAAAGTCTGTTGCTAAGCAAGAGAGTGCTTTTAGTCTCATGCTCTCCCGACTGAGCTAGTCGTGCTTATTTGAATGAGCTAGTTTGGGATTTGCCTAACATTTGGACCTGTATTGCAGTTTGCTAGTTGAGTGAGAGAGTCGGTTTTGGCCTCGAACCTACAATCCTGAGATTAAGAGTCTCATGCTGTGTGCAAAGTCTGTTGCTAAGCAAGAGAGTGCTTTTAGTCTCATGCTCTCCCGACTGAGCTAGTCGTGCTTATTTGAAAGAGCTAGTTTGGGATTTGCCTAACATTTGGACCTGGATTGCAGTTTGCTAGTTGAGTGAGAGAGTCGGTTTGGGCCTCAAACCTACAATCCAGAGATTAAGAGTCTCATGCTGTGTGCAAAGTCTGGTGCTCAGCAAGAGAGTGCTTTGAGTCTCATGCTCTACCAACTGAGCTAGCTGTGCTTATTTGAAACCACTAGTTTGGGAATTGCCTAACATTTGGACCTATTTTGCAGTTTTCAATTTGAGTGAGAGAGTCGGTTTGGGCCTCGAACCTTCAATCCAGAGATTAAGAGTCTCATTCTGTGTACAAAGTCTGGTGCTCAGCAAGAGAGTGCATTGAGTCTCATGCTCTACCGACTGAGCTAGCCGTGCTTATTTGAAAGAGCTAGGTTGGGATTTGCCTAACATTTGGACCTGGATTGCAGTTTGCTAGGTGAGTGAGAGAGTCGGTTTGGGCCTCGAACCTACAATCCTGAGATTTAAAGTCTCATGCTGTGTGCAAAGTCTGTTGCTAAGCAAGAGAGAGCTTTCAGTCTCATGCTCTACCGACTGAGCTAGTCATGCTTATTTGAATGAGCTAGTTTGGGATTTGCCTAACATTTGGACCTGGATTGCAGTTTGCTAGGTGAGTGAGAGAGTCGGTTGGGCCTCAAATCTACATTTCTGAGATTAAGAGTCTCATGCTGTGTGCAAAGTCTGGTGCTCAGCGAGAGAGTGCTTTGAGTCTCATGCTCTACCAACTGAGCTAGCCGTGCTTATTTGAAAGAGCTAGTTTGGGATTTGCCTAACATTTGGACCTGGATTGCAGTTTGCTAGGTGAGTGAGAGAGTCGGTTTGGGCCTCGAACCTACAATCCAGAGATTAAGAGTCTCAAGCTGTGTGCAAAGTCTGGTGCTCAGCAAGAGAGTGCTCTGAGTCTCATGCTCTATCAACTGATCTAGCCATGCTAATTTGAATGAGCTAGTTTGGGATTTTCCTAACATTTGGACCTATTTTGCAGTTTTCAATTTGAGTGAGAGAGTCGGTTTAGGCCTCGATCCTACAATCTTGAGTTTTAGAGTCTCATGCTGTGTGCAACATCTGTTGCTAAGCAAGAGAGTGCTTTTAGTCTCATGCTCTCCCGACTGAGCTAGTCGTGCTTATTTGAATGAGCTAGTTTGGGATTTGCCTAACATTTGGACCTGGATTGCAGTTTGCTAGATGAGTGAGAGAGACGGTTTGGGCCTCGAACCTACACTCTTGAGATTTAGAGTTTCATGCTCTTCCGACTGAGCTAGCCGAGCTAATTTTAAAGAGCAAGTTTGGGATTTGCCTAACATTCGGACCTGGATTGAAGTTTGCTAGTTGAGCGAGAGAGTCGGTTTGGGCCTCGAACCTACAATCCAGAGATTAAGAGTCTCATGCTGTGTGCAAAGTCTGGTGCTCAGCGAGAGAGTGCTTTCAGTCTCATGCTCTAGGGACTGAGCTAGCCGTGCTTTTTTGAAAGAGCTAGTTTGGGATTTGCCTAACATTTGGACCTGGATTGCAGTTTGCTAGGTGAGTGAGAGAGTCGGTTTGGGCCTCGAACCTACAATCCAGAGATTAAGAGTCTCAAGCTGTGTGCAAAGTCTGGTGCTCAGCAAGAGAGTGCTCTGAGTCTCATGCTCTATCAACTGATCTAGCCATGCTAATTTGAATGAGCTAGTTTGGGATTTTCCTAACATTTGGACCTATTTTGCAGTTTTCAATTTGAGTGAGAGAGTCGGTTTAGGCCTCGATCCTACAATCTTGAGTTTTAGAGTCTCATGCTGTGTGCAACATCTGTTGCTAAGCAAGAGAGTGCTTTTAGTCTCATGCTCTCCCGACTGAGCTAGTCGTGCTTATTTGAATGAGCTAGTTTGGGATTTGCCTAACATTTGGACCTGGATTGAAGTTTGCTAGTTGAGCGAGAGAGTCGGTTTGGGCCTCGAACCTACAATCCAGAGATTAAGAGTCTCATGCTGTGTGCAAAGTCTGGTGCTCAGCGAGAGAGTGCTTTGAGTCTCATGCTCTACGGACTGAGCTAGCCGTGCTTTTTTGAAAGAGCTAGTTTGGGATTTGCCTAACATTTGGACCTGGATTGCAGTTTGCTAGGTGAGTGAGAGAGTCGGTTTGGGCCTCGAACCTACAATCCTGAGATTAAGAGTCTCATGCTGTGTGCAAAGTCTGGTGCTCAGCAAGAGAGTGCTTTGAGTCTCATGTTCTACCAACTGAGCTAGCCGTGCTTATTTGAAACCACTAGTTTGGGAATTGCCTAACATTTGGACCTGGATTGCAGTTTGCTAGGTGAGTGAGAGAGTCCGTTTGGGCCTCAAACCTACAATCCTGAGATTAAGAGTCTCATGCTGTGTGCAAAGTCTGGTCCTCAGCAAGAGAGTGCATTGAGTCTCATGCTCTACCGACTGAGCTAGCCGTGCTTATTTGAAAGAGCTAGTTTGGGATTTGCCTAACATTCGGACCTGGATTGAAGTTTGCTAGTTGAGTGAGAGAGTCGGTTTGGGCCTCGAACCTACAATCCAGAGATTAAGAGTCTCATGCTGTGTGCAAAGTCTGGTGCTCAGCAAGAGAGTGCTTTGAGTCTCATGCTCTATCGACTGAGCTAGCCGTGCTAATTTGAAAGAGCTAGTTTGGGATTTTCCTAACATTTGGATTTGCAGTTTTCAATTTGACTGAGAGAGTCGGTTTGGGCCTCGAACCTACAATCCAGAGATTAAGAGTCTCATTCTGTGTGCAAAGTCTGGTGCTCAGCAAGTGAGTGCTTTGAGTCTCAAGCTCTACCGACTGAGCTAGCCGTGCTTATTTGAAAGAGCTAGTTTGGGATTTGTCTAACATTTGGACCTGGATTGCAGTTTGCTAGGTGAGTGAGAGAGTCGGTTTGGGCCTCGAACCTACAATCCTGAGATTAAGAGTCTCATGCTGTGTGCAAAGTCTGGTGCTCAGCAAGAGAGTGCTTTGAGTCTCATGTTCTACCAACTGAGCTAGCCGTGCTTATTTGAAACCACTAGTTTGGGAATTGCCTAACATTTGGACCTGGATTGCAGTTTGCTAGGTGAGTGAGAGAGTCCGTTTGGGCCTCAAACCTACAATCCTGAGATTAAGAGTCTCATGCTGTGTGCAAAGTCTGGTCCTCAGCAAGAGAGTGCATTGAGTCTCATGCTCTACCGACTGAGCTAGCCGTGCTTATTTGAAAGAGCTAGTTTGGGATTTGCCTAACATTCGGACCTGGATTGAAGTTTGCTAGTTGAGTGAGAGAGTCGGTTTGGGCCTCGAACCTACAATCCAGAGATTAAGAGTCTCATGCTGTGTGCAAAGTCTGGTGCTCAGCAAGAGAGTGCTTTGAGTCTCATGCTCTATCGACTGAGCTAGCCGTGCTAATTTGAAAGAGCTAGTTTGGGATTTTCCTAACATTTGGACGTATTTTGCAGTTTTCAATTTGACTGAGAGAGTCGGTTTGGGCCTCGAACCTACAATCCAGAGATTAAGAGTCTCATTCTGTGTGCAAAGTCTGGTGCTCAGCAAGTGAGTGCTTTGAGTCTCAAGCTCTACCGACTGAGCTAGCCGTGCTTATTTGAAAGAGCTAGTTTGGGATTTGTCTAACATTTGGACCTGGATTGCAGTTTGCTAGTTGAGTAAGAGAGTCGGTTTGGGCCTCGAAACCTTCAATCCAGAGATTTAGAGTCTCATGCTCTTCCACCTGAGCTAGCCGGGCTAATATTAAAGAGCTAGTTTGGGATTTGCCTAACATTTGGACCTGGATTTCAGTTTGCTAGGTGAGTGAGAGAGTCGGTTTGGGCCTCGAACCTACAATCCAGAGATTAAGAGTCTCATGCTGTGTGCAAAGTCTGGTGCTCAGCAAGAGAGTGCTCTGAGTCTCATGCTCTATCAACTGATCTAGCCATGCTAATTTGAAAGAGCTAGTTTGGGATTTTCCTAACATTTGGACCTATTTTGCAGTTTTCAATTTGAGTGAGAGAGTCGGTTTAGGCCTCGATCCTACAATCTTGAGTTTTAGAGTCTCATGCTGTGTGCAAAGTCTGTTGCTAAGCAAGAGAGTGCTTTTAGTCTCATGCTCTCCCGACTGAGCTAGTCGTGCTTATTTGAATGAGCTAGTTTGGGATTTGCCTAACATTTGGACCTGTATTGCAGTTTGCTAGTTGAGTGAGAGAGTCGGTTTTGGCCTCGAACCTACAATCCTGAGATTAAGAGTCTCATGCTGTGTGCAAAGTCTGTTGCTAAGCAAGAGAGTGCTTTTAGTCTCATGCTCTCCCGACTGAGCTAGTCGTGCTTATTTGAAAGAGCTAGTTTGGGATTTGCCTAACATTTGGACCTGGATTGCAGTTTGCTAGTTGAGTGAGAGAGTCGGGTTGGGCCTCAAACCTACAATCCAGAGATTAAGAGTCTCATGCTGTGTGCAAAGTCTGGTGCTCAGCAAGAGAGTGCTTTGAGTCTCATGCTCTACCAACTGAGCTAGCTGTGCTTATTTGAAACCACTAGTTTGGGAATTGCCTAACATTTGGACCTATTTTGCAGTTTTCAATTTGAGTGAGAGAGTCGGTTTGGGCCTCGAACCTTCAATCCAGAGATTAAGAGTCTCATTCTGTGTACAAAGTCTGGTGCTCAGCAAGAGAGTGCATTGAGTCTCATGCTCTACCGACTGAGCTAGCCGTGCTTATTTGAAAGAGCTAGGTTGGGATTTGCCTAACATTTGGACCTGGATTGCAGTTTGCTAGGTGAGTGAGAGAGTCGGTTTGGGCCTCGAACCTACAATCCTGAGATTTAAAGTCTCATGCTGTGTGCAAAGTCTGTTGCTAAGCAAGAGAGCTTTCAGTCTCATGCTCTACCGACTGAGCTAGTCGTGCTTATTTGAATGAGCTAGTTTGGGATTTTCCTAACATTTGGACCTGGATTGCAGTTTGCTAGGTGAGTGAGAGAGTCGGTTGGGCCTCGAATCTACATTTCTGAGATTAAGAGTCTCATGCTGTGTGCAAAGTCTGGTGCTCAGCGAAAGAGTGCTTTGAGTCTCATGCTCTACGGACTGAGCTAGCCGTGCTTATTTGAAAGACTTAGTTTGGGATTTATCTAACATTTGGACCTGGATTGCAGTTTGCTTGTTGAGTAAGAGAGTCGGTTTGGGCCTCGAACCTACAATCCAAAGATTAAGAGTCTCATGCTGTGTGCCAAGTCTGGTGCTCAGCAAGAGAGTGCTTTGAGTCTCATGCTCTACCAACTGAGCTAGCCGAGCTACTTTTAAAGAGCAAGTTTGGGATTTTCCTAACATTTGGACCTATTTTGCAGTTTTCAATTTGAGTGAGAGAGTCGGTTTAGGCCTAGATCCTACAATCTTGAGTTTTAGAGTCTCATGCTGTGTGCAAAGTCTGGTGCTCAGCAGGAGAGTGATTTGAGTGTCATGCTCTACCGACGTTGCCTGCCATGCTTATTTGAAAGAGCAAGTTTGGGATTTGCCTAACATTCGGACCTGGATTGCAGTTTGCTAGTTGAGTGAGAGAGTCGGTTTTGGCCTCGAACCTACAATCCTGAGATTAAGAGTCTCATGCTGTGTGCAAAGTCTGGTGCTAAGCAAGAGAGTGCTTTGAGTCTCAAGCTCTACCGACTGAGCTAGCCGTGCTTATTTGAAAGAGCTAGTTTGGGATTTGTCTAACATTTGGACCTGGATTGCAGTTTGCTAGTTGAGTAAGAGAGTCGGTTTGGGCCTCGAACCTTCAATCCAGAGATTAAGAGTCTCATGCTGTGTGCAAAGTCTGGTGCTCAGCAAGAGAGTGCTTTGAGTCTCATGCTCTACCAACTGAGCTAGCGTGCTTATTTGAAACCGCTAGTTTGGGAATTGCCTAACATTTGGACCTGGATTGCAGTTTGCTAGTTGAGTGAGAGAGACGGTTTGGGCCTCGAACCTACAGTCTTGAGATTTAGAGTTTCATGCTCTTCCGACTGAGCTAGCCGAGCTAATTTTAAAGAGCAAGTTTGGGATTTGCCTAACATTTGGACCTGGATTGCAGTTTGCTAGGTGAGTGAGAGAGTCGGTTTGGGCCTCGAACCTACAATCCAGAGATTAAGAGTCTCAAGCTGTGTGCAAAGTCTGGTGCTCAGCAAGAGAGTGCTCTGAGTCTCATGCTCTATCAACTGATCTAGCCATGCTAATTTGAATGAGCTAGTTTGGGATTTTCCTAACATTTGGACCTATTTTGCAGTTTTCAATTTGAGTGAGAGAGTCGGTTTAGGCCTCGATCCTACAATCTTGAGTTTTAGAGTCTCATGCTGTGTGCAACGTCTGTCGCTAAGCAAGAGAGTGCTTTTAGTCTCATGCTCTCCCGACTGAGCTAGTCGTGCTTATTTGAATGAGCTAGTTTGGGATTTGCCTAACATTTGGACCTGGATTACAGTTGGCTAGTTGAGTGAGAGAGTCGGTTTTGGCCTCGAACCTACAATCCTGAGATTAAGAGTCTCATGCTGTGTGCAAAGTCTGTTGCTAAGCAAGAGAGTGCTTTTAGTCTCATGCTCTACCGACTGAGCTAGTCGTGCTTATTTGAAAGAGCTAGTTTGGGATTTGCCTAACATTTGGACCTGGATTTCAGTTTGCTAGGTGAGTGAGAGAGTCGGTTTGGGCCTCGAACCTACAATCCAGAGATTAAGAGTCTCATGCTGTGTGCAAAGTCTGGTGCTCAGCAAGAGAGTGCTCTGAGTCTCATGCTCTATCAACTGATCTAGCCATGCTAATTTGAAAGAGCTAGTTTGGGATTTTTCTAACATTTGGACATATTTTGCAGTTTTCAATTTGAGTGAGAGAGTCGTGTTAGGCCTCGATCCTACAATCTTGAGTTTTAGAGTCTCATGCTGTGTGCAACATCTGTTGCTAAGCAAGAGAGTGCTTTTAGTCTCATGCTCTCCCGACTGAGCTAGTCGTGCTTATTTGAATGAGCTAGTTTGGGATTTGCCTAATATTTGGACCTGGATTGAAGTTTGCTAGTTGAGCGAGAGAGTCGGTTTGGGCCTCGAACCTACAATCCAGAGATTAAGAGTCTCATGCTGTGTGCAAAGTCTGGTGCTCAGCGAGAGAGTGCTTTGAGTCTCATGCTCTACGGACTGAGCTAGCCGTGCTTTTTTGAAAGAGCTAGTTTGGGATTTGCCTAACATTTGGACCTGGATTGCAGTTTGCTAGGTGAGTGAGAGAGTCGGTTTGGGCCTCGAACCTACAATCCAGAGATTAAGAGTCTCATGCTGTGTGCAAAGTCTGTTGCTAAGCAAGAGAGTGCTTTTAGTCTCATGCTCTCCCGACTGAGATAGTCGTGCTTATTTGAATGAGCTAGTTTGGGATTTGCCTAACATTTGGACCTGGATTGCAGTTTGCTAGGTGAGTGAGAGAGTCGGTTTGGGCCTCGAACCTACAATCCTGAGATTAAGAGTCTCATGCTGTGTGCAAAGTCTGGTACTCAGCAAGAGAGTGCTTTGAGTCTCATGCTCTACCAACTGAGCTAGCTGTGCTTATTTGAAACCACTAGTTTGGGAATTGCCTAACATTTGGACCTGGATTGCAGTTTGCTAGGTGAGTGAGAGAGTCGGTTTGGGCCTCGAACCTACAATCCAGAGATTAAGAGTCTCATGCTGTGTGCAAAGTCTGGTGCTCAGCAAGAGAGTGCTCTGAGTCTCATGCTCTATCAACTGATCTAGCCATGCTAATTTGAAAGAGCTAGTTTGGGATTTTCCTAACATTTGGACCTATTTTGCAGTTTTCAATTTGAGTGAGAGAGTCGGTTTAGGCCTCGATCCTACAATCTTGAGTTTTAGAGTCTCATGCTGTGTGCAAAGTCTGTTGCTAAGCAAGAGAGTGCTTTTAGTCTCATGCTCTCCCAACTGAGCTAGTCGTGCTTATTTGAATGAGCTAGTTTGGGATTTGCCTAACATTTGGACCTGTATTGCAGTTTGCTAGTTGAGTGAGAGAGTCGGTTTTGGCCTCGAACCTACAATCCTGAGATTAAGAGTCTCATGCTGTGTGCAAAGTCTGTTGCTAAGCAAGAGAGTGCTTTTAGTCTCATGCTCTCCGACTGAGCTAGTGTGTTGCTTATTTGAATGAGCTAGTTTGGGATTTGCCTAACATTTGGACCTGGATTGCAGTTTGCTAGGTGAGTGAGAGAGTCGGTTTGGGCCTCGAACCTACAATCCAGAGATTAAGAGTCTCATGCTGTGTGCAAAGTCTGGTGCTCAGCAAGAGAGTGCATCTGAGTCTCATGCTCTATCAACTGATCTAGCCATGCTAATTTGAAAGAGCTAGTTTGGGATTTTCCTAACATTTGGACCTATTTTGCAGTTTTCAATTTGAGTGAGAGAGTCGGTTTAGGCCTCGATCCTACAATCTTGAGTTTTAGAGTCTCATGCTGTGTGCAAAGTCTGTTGCTAAGCAAGAGAGAGCTTTTAGTCTCATGCTCTCGACTGAGCTAGTCGTGCTTATTTGAATGAGCTAGTTTGGGATTTTCCTAACATTTGGACCTGGATTGCAGTTTGCTAGTTGAGTGAGAGAGTCGGTTTGGGCCTCAAACCTACAATCCAGAGATTAAGAGTCTCATGCTGTGTGCAAAGTCTGGTGCTCAGCAAGAGAGTGCTTTGAGTCTCATGCTCTACCAACTGAGCTAGCTGTGCTTATTTGAAACCACTAGTTTGGGAATTGCCTAACATTTGGACCTATTTTGCAGTTTTCAATTTGAGTGAGAGAGTCGGTTTGGGCCTCGAACCTTCAATCCAGAGATTAAGAGTCTCATTCTGTGTACAAAGTCTGGTGCTCAGTAAGAGAGTGCATTGAGTCTCATGCTCTACCGACTGAGCTAGCCGTGCTTATTTGAAAGAGCTAGGTTGGGATTTGCCTAACATTTGGACCTGGATTGCAGTTTGCTAGGTGAGTGAGAGAGTCGGTTTGGGCCTCGAACCTACAATCCTGAGATTTAAAGTCTCATGCTGTGTGCAAAGTCTGTTGCTAAGCAAGAGAGAGCTTTCAGTCTCATGCTCTACCAACTGAGCTAGCTGTGCTTATTTGAAACCACTAGTTTGGGAATTGCCTAACATTTGGACCTGGATTGCAGTTTGCTAGGTGAGTGAGAGAGTCGGTTTGGGCCTCGAACCTACAATCCAGAGATTAAGAGTCTCATGCTGTGTGCAAAGTCTGGTGCTCAGCAAGAGAGTGCTCTGAGTCTCATGCTCTATCAACTGATCTAGCCATGCTAATTTGAAAGAGCTAGTTTGGGATTTTCCTAACATTTGGACCTATTTTGCAGTTTTCAATTTGAGTGAGAGAGTCGGTTTAGGCCTCGATCCTACAATCTTGAGTTTTAGAGTCTCATGCTGTGTGCAAAGTCTGTTGCTAAGCAAGAGAGTGCTTTTAGTCTCATGCTCTAGAGGCTAGTCGTGTTATTTGAATGAGCTAGTTTGGGATTTGCCTAACATTTGGACCTGGATTGCAGTTTGCTAGTTGAGTGAGAGAGTCGGTTTGGGCCTCAAACCTACAATCCAGAGATTAAGAGTCTCATGCTGTGTGCAAAGTCTGGTGCTCAGCAAGAGAGTGCTTTGAGTCTCATGCTCTACCAACTGAGCTAGCTGTGCTTATTTGAAACCACTAGTTTGGGAATTGCCTAACATTTGGACCTATTTTGCAGTTTTCAATTTGAGTGAGAGAGTCGGTTTGGGCCTCGAACCTTCAATCCAGAGATTAAGAGTCTCATTCTGTGTACAAAGTCTGGTGCTCAGTAAGAGAGTGCATTGAGTCTCATGCTCTACCGACTGAGCTAGCCGTGCTTATTTGAAAGAGCTAGGTTGGGATTTGCCTAACATTTGGACCTGGATTGCAGTTTGCTAGGTGAGTGAGAGAGTCGGTTTGGGCCTCGAACCTACAATCCTGAGATTTAAAGTCTCATGCTGTGTGCAAAGTCTGTTGCTAAGCAAGAGAGAGCTTTCAGTCTCATGCTCTACCGACTGAGCTAGTCGTGCTTATTTGAATGAGCTAGTTTGGGATTTTCCTAACATTTGGACCTGGATTGCAGTTTGCTAGGTGAGTGAGAGAGTCGGTTGGGCCTCGAATCTACATTTCTGAGATTAAGAGTCTCATGCTGTGTGCAAAGTCTGGTGCTCAGCGAAAGAGTGCTTTGAGTCTCATGCTCTACGGACTGAGCTAGCCGTGCTTATTTGAAAGACTTAGTTTGGGATTTATCTAACATTTGGACCTGGATTGCAGTTTGCTTGTTGAGTAAGAGAGTCGGTTTGGGCCTCGAACCTACAATCCAAAGATTAAGAGTCTCATGCTGTGTGCCAAGTCTGGTGCTCAGCAAGAGAGTGCTTTGAGTCTCATGCTCTACCAACTGAGCTAGCCATGATAATTTCAAAGAGCAAGTTTGGGATTTTCCTAACATTTGGACCTATTTTGCAGTTTTCAATTTGAGTGAGAGAGTCGGTTTAGGCCTCGATCCTACAATCTTGAGTTTTAGAGTCTCATGCTGTGTGCAAAGTCTGGTGCTCAGCAGGAGAGTGATTTGAGTGTCATGCTCTACCGACGTTGCCTGCCATGCTTATTTGAAAGAGCAAGTTTGGGATTTGCCTAACATTCGACCTGGATTGCAGTTTGCTAGTTGAGTGAGAGAGTCGGTTTGGCCTCGAACCTACAATCCTGAGATTAAGAGTCTCATGCTGTGTGCAAAGTCTGTTGCTAAGCAAGAGAGTGCTTTGAGTCTCAAGCTCTACCGACTGAGCTAGCCGTGCTTATTTGAAAGAGCTAGTTTGGGATTTGTCTAACATTTGGACCTGGATTGCAGTTTGCTAGTTGAGTAAGAGAGTCGGTTTGGGCCTCGAACCTTCAATCCAGAGATTAAGAGTCTCATGCTGTGTGCAAAGTCTGGTGCTCAGCAAGAGAGTGCTTTGAGTCTCATGCTCTACCAACTGAGCTAGCCGTGCTTATTTGAAACCGCTAGTTTGGGAATTGCCTAACATTTGGACCTGGATTGCAGTTTGCTAGTTGAGTGAGAGAGACGGTTTGGGCCTCGAACCTACAGTCTTGAGATTTAGAGTTTCATGCTCTTCCGACTGAGCTAGCCGAGCTAATTTTAAAGAGCAAGTTTGGGATTTGCCTAACATTTGGACCTGGATTGCAGTTTGCTAGGTGAGTGAGAGAGTCGGTTTGGGCCTCGAACCTACAATCCAGAGATTAAGAGTCTCATGCTGTGTGCAAAGTCTGTTGCTAAGCAAGAGAGTGCTTTTAGTCTCATGCTCTCCCGACTGAGCTAGTCGTGCTTATTTGAATGAGCTAGTTTGGGATTTGCCTAACATTTGGACCTGGATTGCAGTTTGCTAGGTGAGTGAGAGAGTCGGTTTGGGCCTCAAACCTACAATCCTGAGATTAAGAGTCTCATGCTGTGTGCAAAGTCTGGTGCTCTCAGCAAGAGAGTGCTTTGAGTCTCATGCTCTACCAACTGAGCTAGCTGTGCTTATTTGAAACCACTAGTTTGGGAATTGCCTAACATTTAGACCTATTTTGCAGTTTTCAATTTGAGTGAGAGAGTCGGTTTGGGCCTCGAACCTACAATCCAGAGATTAAGAGTCTCATTCTGTGTGCAAAGTCTGGTGCTCAGCAAGAGAGTGCTCTGAGTCTCATGCTCTATCAACTGATCTAGCCATGATAATTTGAAAGAGCAACTTTGGGATTTTCCTAACATTTGGACCTATTTTGTAGTTTTCAATTTGAGTGAGAGAGTCGGTTTAGGCCTCGAACCTACAATCTTGAGTTTTAGAGTCTCATGCTGTGTAAAAAGTCTGGTGCTCAGCAAGAGAGTGCTCTGAGTCTCATGCTCTATCAACTGATCTAGCCATGATCATTTGAAAGAGCAACTTTGGGATTTTCCTAACATTTGGACCTATTTTGCAGTTTTCAATTTGAGTGAGAGAGTCGGTTTAGGCCTCGATCCTACAATCTTGAGTTTTAGAGTCTCATGCTGTGTGCAAAGTCTGGTGCTCAGCAGGAGAGTGATTTGAGTGTCATGCTCTACCGACTTTGCCTGCCATGCTTATTTGAAAGAGCAAGTTTGGGATTTGCCTAACATTCGACCTGGATTGCAGTTTGCTAGTTGAGTGAGAGAGTCGGTTTTGGCCTCGAACCTACAATCCTGAGATTAAGAGTCTCATGCTGTGTGCAAAGTCTGTTGCTAAGCAAGAGAGTGCTTTTAGTCTCATGCTCTCCCGACTGAGCTAGTCGTGCTTATTTGAATGAGCTAGTTTGGGATTTGCCTAACATTTGGACCTGGATTGCAGTTTGCTAGGTGAGTGAGAGAGTCGGTTTGGGCCTCAAACCTACAATCCTGAGATTTAAAGTCTCATGCTGTGTGCAAAGTCTGTTGCTAAGCAAGAGAGAGCTTTCAGTCTCATGCTCTACCAACTGAGCTAGCTGTGCTTATTTGAAACCACTAGTTTGGGAATTGCCTAACATTTGGACCTGGATTGCAGTTTGCTAGGTGAGTGAGAGAGTCGGTTTGGGCCTCGAACCTACAATCCAGAGATTAAGAGTCTCATGCTGTGTGCAAAGTCTGGTGCTCAGCGAAAGAGTGCTTTGAGTCTCATGCTCTACGGACTGAGCTAGCCGTGCTTATTTGAAAGACTTAGTTTGGGATTTATCTAACATTTGGACCTGGATTGCAGTTTGCTTGTTGAGTAAGAGAGTCGGTTTGGGCCTCGAACCTACAATCCAAAGATTAAGAGTCTCATGCTGTGTGCCAAGTCTGGTGCTCAGCAAGAGAGTGCTTTGAGTCTCATGCTCTACCAACTGAGCTAGCCATGATAATTTGAAAGAGCAAGTTTGGGATTTTCCTAACATTTGGACCTATTTTGCAGTTTTCAATTTGAGTGAGAGAGTCGGTTTAGGCCTCGATCCTACAATCTTGAGTTTTAGAGTCTCATGCTGTGTGCAAAGTCTGGTGCTCAGCAGGAGAGTGATTTGAGTGTCATGCTCTACCGACGTTGCCTGCCATGCTTATTTGAAAGAGCAAGTTTGGGATTTGCCTAACATTCGGACCTGGATTGCAGTTTGCTAGTTGAGTGAGAGAGTCGGTTTTGGCCTCGAACCTACAATCCTGAGATTAAGAGTCTCATGCTGTGTGCAAAGTCTGTTGCTAAGCAAGAGAGTGCTTTGAGTCTCAAGCTCTACCGACTGAGCTAGCCGTGCTTATTTGAAAGAGCTAGTTTGGGATTTGTCTAACATTTGGACCTGGATTGCAGTTTGCTAGTTGAGTAAGAGAGTCGGTTTGGGCCTCGAACCTTCAATCCAGAGATTAAGAGTCTCATGCTGTGTGCAAAGTCTGGTGCTCAGCAAGAGAGTGCTTTGAGTCTCATGCTCTACCAACTGAGCTAGCTGTGCTTATTTGAAACCGCTTAGTTTGGGAATTGCCTAACATTTGGACCTGGATTGCAGTTTGCTAGTTGAGTGAGAGAGACGGTTTGGGCCTCGAACCTACAGTCTTGAGATTTAGAGTTTCATGCTCTTCCGACTGAGCTAGCCGAGCTAATTTTAAAGAGCAAGTTTGGGATTTGCCTAACATTTGGACCTGGATTGCAGTTTGCTAGGTGAGTGAGAGAGTCGGTTTGGGCCTCGAACCTACAATCCAGAGATTAAGAGTCTCATGCTGTGTGCAAAGTCTGTTGCTAAGCAAGAGAGTGCTTTTAGTCTCATGCTCTCCCGACTGAGCTAGTCGTGCTTATTTGAATGAGCTAGTTTGGGATTTGCCTAACATTTGGACCTGGATTGCAGTTTGCTAGGTGAGTGAGAGAGTCGGTTTGGGCCTCAAACCTACAATCCTGAGATTAAGAGTCTCATGCTGTGTGCAAAGTCTGGTGCTCTCAGCAAGAGAGTGCTTTGAGTCTCATGCTCTACCAACTGAGCTAGCTGTGCTTATTTGAAACCACTAGTTTGGGAATTGCCTAACATTTAGACCTATTTTGCAGTTTTCAATTTGAGTGAGAGAGTCGGTTTGGGCCTCGAACCTACAATCCAGAGATTAAGAGTCTCATTCTGTGTGCAAAGTCTGGTGCTCAGCAAGAGAGTGCTCTGAGTCTCATGCTCTATCAACTGATCTAGCCATGATAATTTGAAAGAGCAACTTTGGGATTTTCCTAACATTTGGACCTATTTTGTAGTTTTCAATTTGAGTGAGAGAGTCGGTTTAGGCCTCGAACCTACAATCTTGAGTTTTAGAGTCTCATGCTGTGTAAAAAGTCTGGTGCTCAGCAAGAGAGTGCTCTGAGTCTCATGCTCTATCAACTGATCTAGCCATGATCATTTGAAAGAGCAACTTTGGGATTTTCCTAACATTTGGACCTATTTTGCAGTTTTCAATTTGAGTGAGAGAGTCGGTTTAGGCCTCGATCCTACAATCTTGAGTTTTAGAGTCTCATGCTGTGTGCAAAGTCTGGTGCTCAGCAGGAGAGTGATTTGAGTGTCATGCTCTACCGACTTTGCCTGCCATGCTTATTTGAAAGAGCAAGTTTGGGATTTGCCTAACATTCGGACCTGGATTGCAGTTTGCTAGTTGAGTGAGAGAGTCGGTTTTGGCCTCGAACCTACAATCCTGAGATTAAGAGTCTCATGCTGTGTGCAAAGTCTGTTGCTAAGCAAGAGAGTGCTTTTAGTCTCATGCTCTCCCGACTGAGCTAGTCGTGCTTATTTGAATGAGCTAGTTTGGGATTTGCCTAACATTTGGACCTGGATTGCAGTTTGCTAGGTGAGTGAGAGAGTCGGTTTGGGCCTCAAACCTACAATCCTGAGATTTAAAGTCTCATGCTGTGTGCAAAGTCTGTTGCTAAGCAAGAGAGAGCTTTCAGTCTCATGCTCTACCAACTGAGCTAGCTGTGCTTATTTGAAACCACTAGTTTGGGAATTGCCTAACATTTGGACCTGGATTGCAGTTTGCTAGGTGAGTGAGAGAGTCGGTTTGGGCCTCGAACCTACAATCCAGAGATTAAGAGTCTCATGCTGTGTGCAAAGTCTGGTGCTCAGCGAAAGAGTGCTTTGAGTCTCATGCTCTACGGACTGAGCTAGCCGTGCTTATTTGAAAGACTTAGTTTGGGATTTATCTAACATTTGGACCTGGATTGCAGTTTGCTTGTTGAGTAAGAGAGTCGGTTTGGGCCTCGAACCTACAATCCAAAGATTAAGAGTCTCATGCTGTGTGCCAAGTCTGGTGCTCAGCAAGAGAGTGCTTTGAGTCTCATGCTCTACCAACTGAGCTAGCCATGATAATTTGAAAGAGCAAGTTTGGGATTTTCCTAACATTTGGACCTATTTTGCAGTTTTCAATTTGAGTGAGAGAGTCGGTTTAGGCCTCGATCCTACAATCTTGAGTTTTAGAGTCTCATGCTGTGTGCAAAGTCTGGTGCTCAGCAGGAGAGTGATTTGAGTGTCATGCTCTACCGACGTTGCCTGCCATGCTTATTTGAAAGAGCAAGTTTGGGATTTGCCTAACATTCGGACCTGGATTGCAGTTTGCTAGTTGAGTGAGAGAGTCGGTTTTGGCCTCGAACCTACAATCCTGAGATTAAGAGTCTCATGCTGTGTGCAAAGTCTGTTGCTACAAGAGAGTGCTTTGAGTCTCAAGCTCTACCGACTGAGCTAGCCGTGCTTATTTGAAAGAGCTAGTTTGGGATTTGTCTAACATTTGGACCTGGATTGCAGTTTGCTAGTTGAGTAAGAGAGTCGGTTTGGGCCTCGAACCTTCAATCCAGAGATTAAGAGTCTCATGCTGTGTGCAAAGTCTGGTGCTCAGCAAGAGAGTGCTTTGAGTCTCATGCTCTACCAACTGAGCTAGCCGTGCTTATTTGAAACCGCTAGTTTGGGAATTGCCTAACATTTGGACCTGGATTGCAGTTTGCTAGTTGAGTGAGAGAGACGGTTTGGGCCTCGAACCTACAGTCTTGAGATTTAGAGTTTCATGCTCTTCCGACTGAGCTAGCCGAGCTAATTTTAAAGAGCAAGTTTGGGATTTGCCTAACATTTGGACCTGGATTGCAGTTTGCTAGGTGAGTGAGAGAGTCGGTTTGGGCCTCGAACCTACAATCCAGAGATTAAGAGTCTCATGCTGTGTGCAAAGTCTGTTGCTAAGCAAGAGAGTGCTTTAGTCTCATGCTCTCCCGACTGAGCTAGTCGTGCTTATTTGAATGAGCTAGTTTGGGATTTGCCTAACATTTGGACCTGGATTGCAGTTTGCTAGGTGAGTGAGAGAGTCGGTTTGGGCCTCAAACCTACAATCCTGAGATTAAGAGTCTCATGCTGTGTGCAAAGTCTGGTGCTCTCAGCAAGAGAGTGCTTTGAGTCTCATGCTCTACCAACTGAGCTAGCTGTGCTTATTTGAAACCACTAGTTTGGGAATTGCCTAACATTTAGACCTATTTTGCAGTTTTCAATTTGAGTGAGAGAGTCGGTTTGGGCCTCGAGACCTACAATCCAGAGATTAAGAGTCTCATTCTGTGTGCAAAGTCTGGTGCTCAGCAAGAGAGTGCTCTGAGTCTCATGCTCTATCAACTGATCTAGCCATGATAATTTGAAAGAGCAACTTTGGGATTTTCCTAACATTTGGACCTATTTTGTAGTTTTCAATTTGAGTGAGAGAGTCGGTTTAGGCCTCGAACCTACAATCTTGAGTTTTAGAGTCTCATGCTGTGTAAAAAGTCTGGTGCTCAGCAAGAGAGTGCTCTGAGTCTCATGCTCTATCAACTGATCTAGCCATGATCATTTGAAAGAGCAACTTTGGGATTTTCCTAACATTTGGACCTATTTTGCAGTTTTCAATTTGAGTGAGAGAGTCGGTTTAGGCCTCGATCCTACAATCTTGAGTTTTAGAGTCTCATGCTGTGTGCAAAGTCTGGTGCTCAGCAGGAGAGTGATTTGAGTGTCATGCTCTACCGACTTTGCCTGCCATGCTTATTTGAAAGAGCAAGTTTGGGATTTGCCTAACATTCGGACCTGGATTGCAGTTTGCTAGTTGAGTGAGAGAGTCGGTTTTGGCCTCGAACCTACAATCCTGAGATTAAGAGTCTCATGCTGTGTGCAAAGTCTGTTGCTAAGCAAGAGAGTGCTTTTAGTCTCATGCTCTCCCGACTGAGCTAGTCGTGCTTATTTGAATGAGCTAGTTTGGGATTTGCCTAACATTTGGACCTGGATTGCAGTTTGCTAGGTGAGTGAGAGAGTCGGTTTGGGCCTCAAACCTACAATCCTGAGATTAAGAGTCTCATGCTGTGTGCAAAGTCTGGTGCTCAGCAAGAGAGTGCTTTCAGTCTCATGCTCTACCAACTGAGCTAGCTGTGCTTATTTGAAACCACTAGTTTGGGAATTGCCTAACATTTAGACCTATTTTGCAGTTTTCAATTTGAGTGAGAGAGTCGGTTTGGGCCTCGAACCTACAATCCAGAGATTAAGAGTCTCATGCTGTGTGCAAAGTCTGGTGCTCAGCAAGAGAGTGCTCTGAGTCTCATGCTCTATCAACTGATCTAGCCATGATAATTTGAAAGAGCAACTTTGGGATTTTCCTAACATTTGGACCTATTTTGCAGTTTTCAATTTGAGTGAGAGAGTCGGTTTAGGCCTCGATCCTACAATCTTGAGTTTTAGAGTCTCATGCTGTGTAAAAAGTCTGGTGCTCAGCAAGAGAGTGCTCTGAGTCTCATGCTCTATCAACTGATCTAGCCATGATAATTTGAAAGAGCAACTTTGGGATTTTCCTAACATTTGGACCTATTTTGCAGTTTTCAATTTGAGTGAGAGAGTCGGTTTAGGCCTCGATCCTACAATCTTGAGTTTTAGAGTCTCATGCTGTGTGCAAAGTCTGGTGCTCAGCAGGAGAGTGATTTGAGTGTCATGCTCTACCGACTTTGCCTGCCATGCTTATTTGAAAGAGCAAGTTTGGGATTTGCCTAACATTCGGACCTGGATTGCAGTTTGCTAGTTGAGTGAGAGAGTCGGTTTTGGCCTCGAACCTACAATCCTGAGATTAAGAGTCTCATGCTGTGTGCAAAGTCTGTTGCTAAGCAAGAGAGTGCTTTTAGTCTCATGCTCTCCCGACTGAGCTAGTCGTGCTTATTTGAATGAGCTAGTTTGGGATTTGCCTAACATTTGGACCTGGATTGCAGTTTGCTAGTTGAGTGAGAGAGTCGGTTTGGGCCTCGAACCTACAATCCTGAGATTAAGAGTCTCATGCTGTGTGCAAAGTCTGTTGCTAAGCAAGAGAGTGCTTTGAGTCTCAAGTTCTACCGACTGAGCTAGCCGTGCTTATTTGAAAGAGCTAGTTTGGGATTTGTCTAACATTTGGACATGGATTGCAGTTTGCTAGTTGAGTGAGAGAGTCAGTTTTGGCCTCGAACCTACAATCCTGAGATTAAGAGTCTCATGCTGTGTGCAAAGTCTGTTGCTAAGCAAGAGAGTGCTTTGAGTCTCAAGCTCTACCGACTGAGCTAGACGTGCTTATTTGAAAGAGCTAGTTTGGGATTTGTCTAACATTTGGACCTGGATTGCAGTTTGCTAGTTGAGTGAGAGAGACGGTTTGGGCCTCGAACCTACAGTCTTGAGATTTAGAGTTTCATGCTCTTCCGACTGAGCTAGCCGAGCTAATTTTAAAGAGCAAGTTTGGGATTTGCCTAACATTTGGACCTGGATTGCAGTTTGCTAGGTGAGTGAGAGAGTCGGTTTGGGCCTCGAACCTACAATCCAGAGATTAAGAGACTCATGCTGTGTGCAAAGTCTGGTGCTCAGCAAGAGAGTGCTCTGAGTCTCATGCTCTATCAACTGATCTAGCCATGATAATTTGAAAGAGCAACTTTGGGATTTTCCTAACATTTGGACCTATTTTGCAGTTTTCAATTTGAGTGAGAGAGTCGGTTTAGGCCTCGATCCTACAATCTTGAGTTTTAGAGTCTCATGCTGTGTGCAAAGTCTGGTGCTCAGCAGGAGAGTGATTTGAGTGTCATGCTCTACCGACTTTGCCTGCCATGCTTATTTGAAAGAGCAAGTTTGGGATTTGCCTAACATTCGGACCTGGATTGCAGTTTGCTAGTTGAGTGAGAGAGTCGGTTTTGGCCTCGAACCTACAATCCTGAGATTAAGAGTCTCATGCTGTGTGCAAAGTCTGTTGCTAAGCAAGAGAGTGCTTTTAGTCTCATGCTCTCCCGACTGAGCTAGTCGTGCTTATTTGAATGAGCTAGTTTGGGATTTGCCTAACATTTGGACCTGGATTGCAGTTTGCTAGGTGAGTGAGAGAGTCGGTTTGGGCCTCAAACCTACAATCCTGAGATTAAGAGTCTCATGCTGTGTGCAAAGTCTGGTGCTCAGCAAGAGAGTGCTTTGAGTCTCATGCTCTACCAACTGAGCTAGCTGTGCTTATTTGAAACCACTAGTTTGGGAATTGCCTAACATTTAGACCTATTTTGCAGTTTTCAATTTGAGTGAGAGAGTCGGTTTGGGCCTCGAACCTACAATCCAGAGATTAAGAGTCTCATGCTGTGTGCAAAGTCTGGTGCTCAGCAAGAGAGTGCTCTGAGTCTCATGCTCTATCAACTGATCTAGCCATGATAATTTGAAAGAGCAACTTTGGGATTTTCCTAACATTTGGACCTATTTTGCAGTTTTCAATTTGAGTGAGAGAGTCGGTTTAGGCCTCGATCCTACAATCTTGAGTTTTAGAGTCTCATGCTGTGTAAAAAGTCTGGTGCTCAGCAAGAGAGTGATTTGAGTGTCATGCTCTACCGACTTTGCCTGCCATGCTTATTTGAAAGAGCAAGTTTGGGATTTGCCTAACATTCGGACCTGGATTGCAGTTTGCTAGTTGAGTGAGAGAGTCGGTTTTGGCCTCGAACCTACAATCCTGAGATTAAGAGTCTCATGCTGTGTGCAAAGTCTGTTGCTAAGCAAGAGAGTGCTTTTAGTCTCATGCTCTCCCGACTGAGCTAGTCGTGCTTATTTGAATGAGCTAGTTTGGGATTTGCCTAACATTTGGACCTATTTTGCAGTTTTCAATTTGAGTGAGAGAGTCGGTTTGGGCCTCGAACCTACAATCCAGAGATTAAGAGTCTCATTCTGTGTGCAAAGTCTGGTGCTCAGCAAGTGAGTGCTTTGAGTCTCAAGCTCTACCGACTGAGCTAGCCGTGCTTATTTGAAAGAGCTAGTTTGGGATTTGTCTAACATTTGGACCTGGATTGCAGTTTGCTAGTTGAGTAAGAGAGTCGGTTTGGGCCTCGAACCTTCAATCCAGAGATTAAGAGTCTCATGCTGTGTGCAAAGTCTGGTGCTCAGCAGGAGAGTGATTTGAGTGTCATGCTCTACCGACTTTGCCTGCCATGCTTATTTGAAAGAGCAAGTTTGGGATTTGCCTAACATTCGGACCTGGATTGCAGTTTGCTAGTTGAGTGAGAGAGTCGGTTTTGGCCTCAAACCTACAATCCTGAGATTAAGAGTCTCATGCTGTGTGCAAAGTCTGGTGCTCTCAGCAAGAGAGTGCTTTGAGTCTCATGCTCTACCAACTGAGCTAGCTGTGCTTATTTGAAACCACTAGTTTGGGAATTGCCTAACATTTAGACCTATTTTGCAGTTTTCAATTTGAGTGAGAGAGTCGGTTTGGGCCTCGAACCTACAATCCAGAGATTAAGAGTCTCATGCTGTGTGCAAAGTCTGGTGCTCAGCAAGAGAGTGCTCTGAGTCTCATGCTCTACCAACTGAGCTAGCCGTGCTTATTTGAAACCGCTAGTTTGGGAATTGCCTAACATTTGGACCTGGATTGCAGTTTGCTAGTTGAGTGAGAGAGACGGTTTGGGCCTCGAACCTACAGTCTTGAGATTTAGAGTTTCATGCTCTTCCGACTGAGCTAGCCGAGCTAATTTTAAAGAGCAAGTTTGGGATTTGCCTAACATTTGGACCTGGATTGCAGTTTGCTAGGTGAGTGAGAGAGTCGGTTTGGGCCTCGAACCTACAATCCAGAGATTAAGAGTCTCATGCTGTGTGCAAAGTCTGGTGCTCAGCAAGAGAGTGCTCTGAGTCTCATGCTCTATCAACTGATCTAGCCATGATAATTTGAAAGAGCAACTTTGGGATTTTCCTAACATTTGGACATATTTTGCAGTTTTCAATTTGAGTGAGAGAGTCGGTTTAGGCCTCGATCCTACAATCTTGAGTTTTAGAGTCTCATGCTGTGTAAAAAGTCTGGTGCTCAGCAAGAGAGTTATTTGAGTGTCATGCTCTACCGACTTTGCCTGCCATGCTTATTTGAAAGAGCAAGTTTGGGATTTGCCTAACATTCGGACCTGGATTGCAGTTTGCTAGTTGAGTGAGAGAGTCGGTTTTGGCCTCGAACCTACAATCCTGAGATTAAGAGTCTCATGCTGTGTGCAAGGTCTGTTGCTAAGCAAGAGAGTGCTTTTAGTCTCATGCTCTCCCGACTGAGCTAGTCGTGCTTATTTGAATGAGCTAGTTTGGGATTTGCCTAACATTTGGACCTGGATTGCAGTTTGCTAGTTGAGTGAGAGAGTCGGTTTTGGCCCCAAACCTACAATCCTGAGATTAAGAGTCTCATGCTGTGTGCAAAGTCTGTTGCTAAGCAAGAGAGTGCTTTTAGTCTCATGCTCTCCCGACTGAGCTAGTAGTGCTTATTTGAATGAGCTAGTTTGGGATTTGCCTAACATTTGGACCTATTTTGCAGTTTTCAATTTGAGTGAGAGAGTCGGTTTGGGCCTCGAACCTACAATCCAGAGATTAAGAGTCTCATTCTGTGTGCAAAGTCTGGTGCTCAGCAAGTGAGTGCTTTGAGTCTCAAGCTCTACCGACTGAGCTAGCCGTGCTTATTTGAAAGAGCTAGTTTGGGATTTATCTAACATTTGGACATGGATTGCAGTTTGCTTGTTGAGTAAGAGAGTCGGTTTGGGCCTCAAACCTACAATCCAGAGATTAAGAGTCTCATGCTATGTGCAAAGTCTGTTGCTAAGCAAGAGAGAGCTTTCAGTCTCATGCTCTACCGACTGAGCTAGTCATGCTTATTTGAAAGAGCTAGTTTGGGATTTGCCTAGCATTTGGACCTGGATTGCAGTTTGCTAGGTGAGTGAGAGAGTCGGTTTGGGCCTCGAACCTACAATCTTGAGATTAAGAGTCTCATGCTCTACCAATTTAGCCAGCCGTGCTTTTTTGAAAGAGCAAGTTTGGGATTTGCCTAACATTTGGACCTGGATTGCAGTTTGCTAGGTGAGTGAGAGAGTCGGTTTGGGCCTCGAACCTACAATCTTGAGATTAAGAGTCTCATGCTGTGTGCAAAGTCTGGTGCTCAGCGAGAGAGTGCTTTGAGTCTCATGTTCTACGGATTGAGCCAGCCATGCTTATTTGAAAGAGCTAGTTTGGGATTTGCCTAACATTTGGACCTGGATTGCAGTTTGCTAGGTGAGTGAGAGAGTCGGTTTGGGCCTCGAACCTACAATCCTGAGATTAAGAGTCTCATGCTGTGTGCAAAGTATGGTGCTCAGCAATGAATGCTTTCAGTGGTAGTTATACAGCAGTATGCAGAAAATTTATTTTGAGGTTGTGATTTCGAGCCTCACCTGGAAGAACATAGGACAGCGAACTGGCAAGCACAGGTGTGGAGGACAGAGTCCCAGGTGGTGGCGTAGCCTGTACAAGAGTGGAGGACAGGGGACTGACTGATGCAGTTGTTGACTGGATGCTGGTAAGAGGTGGATGGAGTATGACGAAAGGTGCCAACAAAAGGCAGGGCTGTCTCCAGCATTGGAACTGTTAGGTCATGAAATTCCACAAGCTCCACAAAGTCCCTCAGGATCATCTCCAGTTCCTTAATGGCAGCCTTGTAATCCTGCAGCACCAAACCAGTCTGATTGAAGAGGTACTCCAAACCTATCAGCTCCCCTAAAGAAAGAAAACAGCACAAATATTTGAGAATACACCAGACTAAGAATTGAATAATTCTATAATATAATTTCACAAAGAGAAATGTGTTGCTGTTTGTATTAAATATTAAAGCTGCATTAGATTAAAATTATATTGCCATTACCAGTGCATTTGCGTGGAACAGTGTAGGGAATCATATGTTCCAACTGATGACCTTCCAACTGCACAGAATGTGGGCAATACAGCTTTACCTGCCAGAGCTTCCTGGACACCCAGAGCAGAAGAGGATGGGCAAAGTACCTCTCCATCTCTACTGAGCTGCAGATGGTGGTAGAGGGCGGTCCCATCATATTTTGTCAACCCTGGTAAAGTCCATCTCTGGAATCCCATTCCCCGACCACCTCAACAATGCCTTGGACACCCACTTATTGTCCAGATCAGGCAAAATGAGTTGCCATCCCTTGGGAAGGTATACCTCTCCCTGAAATCAAAAGACAACAACATCCCTACACGAGAATTAATATATTGGATGATAAATTCCCCAAAGAATATCACATGAGACATACTGTGTAGGCCTAGTATATAATTTAAAATGCAAGTCATCACTATAAATACTTCAAATACAGGCTGGAAAAGTATAACGTTTAATTTAATTAGATCAATAGATTAAACACCATCAAAAGACGATCCTTTGTTTTACTTATCTATTATCTCCATAAACTAAACATCATCATTAATGAAAATAATAATTCCAGATTAGTATGAAAATTGTGGGGTTAACAGACTATTTTGATGGTCAGAGTGATCGGACGTTAAACTAGCTAACATTACGTTACTTCGATAACCGGTGTCAGTGTCAAAACACCAGTTTACTAATGCGTTAGATAACGTTACTGTAGCTACACTGTAAATATTGTGAACCGAACCATGCTACAACCAGAAATTTTCTCGACTCACCGTTGTCAGGGGGAGCTATCCAGGCTGTTTGAAAGAGCGATTTGGGGATTTACCTGGAGGACAGCTATTTTTTAACCATGTGGCTGTCTATTTCTTGTCCAGAAACGGAGCACACTTCACTACATTAGCGAAAAACGGGTCATTGTGATTACAGGGGCTTCTGGGAGTCAAACCCAGGATCTCCTGTTTACAAGACACAAGCTTTCATCAGCTAACCACAACACCCAACTAGATTATAATTCAACTTGACAAGCCCGCTCTTCAGGTGATGTGTATGGCAGTTTGTAATGTGAGTTGGATATTCGCAGGAGAAAACCAACACCCAACGTGAGGCTCGAACCCACGACCCTGAGATTAAGAGTCTGACAGTGCATGTACACTAGATAGTGGTAGATTGCCACGTGCCACTTAGGCCACCCATTGTGACTCGCTTGTGGGCGTTCTGGCAGCATATTGCAGCATATAGCAGCACGTTTGACTGTGCGTCAAGAATTCAGCATAGCAAGTTTGTATGAAGGTCTGATTATTAATGGGTACATAGTTCAAGGCCAACTCACATGAGCTGCAACATGAGCTAAATGAGCTAGCTAGTTGGCTAGCTAGCTATCTAGCCAACTTCACATACTGTATAGATAGCTTGTGATATTTAATTCACTTAGCTAGCTAACTAACTTCATATTAGCTAGCTATTTAGTAATATCCTCTAAAACACTCTGGTGACAAACAAACTTTGCTGCCCTGTTTCCAATTGTCCACATGGCTGAGAGAACCTATTCAAGTAGGTAAATACATTTCAAAAATGTAAAAAACAATGTATTATAAGCTAACTAGCTACAAACTCCAAATGCATTTGTAGCTAGCTAGCTAACAGTCATGGAGGAGGGTGAAAGGATAGCAGCCCCAACTGTCAAAGTGAGAGAGTAGGCTATTCTTGAAAGGGCAGGTACTTTGGTATAATTTGTGGTGGTTAATTTCTTCACTATCAAATGAGGAGAGACAAACTTATCACACAAGTCAGTTATACTTAAACTAAATCTTTAATCACTTAATAAGGGAGCAGGTTAATACAAGGCAATGGAATGATAACAAACAGATCGGGGACCACGCTATAAGTGTCTATTGAAATGATGAGAGAAAAAGTATTTATACAGTAGTTATACAATATAGCACTATAGGAGTTGTTATATGACCTTGTTTGTGGTAGTTCACCGGCATTGTGCTGTAATCACTGTAGTAGACACTCCATACTGTTCAAGGAAATTCATGCATTATAATATAACATTATGAAAAGAAGTCTTCGCACCTTTGAAGAAAATGCAACAGTGCAACCTTAAAAACAGGCGCAAGTTTGTGGTGCATGTTCTAAGCTTCCTGCCCACAACAACCTTTATTCGTCAGAGCATACAGCCAAATACAATGATATGCCGTGGTCTATTGTATTTACCAGGATCCTCTGACTAAGGTAGTTGATGTTCATTGAAAAGTTGGTCGTTGTTGTTGACCAATAGCTTAGCACGTTGATAGAACATTGATTTGCCTCTCAATTAGGAGGAGTTCCAGAAATGGAGAGAGAGATATAATGGATCTATATCAAAGTATTTTATCAGTGCTGAACAACAACAGCAATAAAGACTATGTGTCAAGAGATAATGGTAGGTGGAAACCATTGACAGTGAACTCTGCTGTGGAGGTCACGTTCATTGTTGTAGGATAGTTGGGTCATCGCTGACACCTTCATAGAATGATTGTTTGGCTAACTGTTGATATGTTGCACGGAGGAAATATGTATTTCTCTCTTCCTCATTGCTGTTAATCCCCCCTCTATCCAGCAAGCAACATTCACAGTATGTATCAAATGCAGTATGTAATAATAGTAACTACAGTATCTCTGGTACAGAGATCCTATTAAATTACTCGAGGGGATGGGTTCATAAACCCTCATAATTATGGAATATGGTGATAATGTCAGCGATTTTGGTAAAGGAGAAATAAAAACCAGTCTGATTGGAATGAATAGCATTAGGCATAGCTCTTGCTTTTACTTAAGCAGGAAAATAAAAATAAGGCATAAGAGATATATATCAGAAATTGTGTAATAGAAATATTGTCAACACAATATTGTAATTTAATTATAAATGCAGTTTGTACAGGTTTTATGCCTATTTTCTGTATAAATAGCCTCATTTACAGTTGAAGTCGGAAGTTTACATACACCTTAGCCAAATATATTTAAACTCAGTTTTTCACAATTCCTGACATTTAATCCTAGTAAAACTTCTCTGTCTTAGGTCAGTTAGGATCACCACTTCATTTTAAGAATGTGAAATGTCAGAATAATAGTAGAGAGATTGATTTATTTCAGCTTTTTCTTTCATCACATTCACAGTGGGTCATTCCCAGTGGGTCACTACATACACTCAATTAGTATTTGGTAGCATTGCCTTTAAATTGTTTAACTTGGGTCAAACGTTTCAGGTAGCCTTCCACAAGCTTCCCACAATAAGTTGGGTGAATTTTGTCCAATTCCTCCTGACAGAGCTGGTGTAACTGAGTCAGGTTTGAAGGCCTCCTTGCTCGCACACTCTTTTTCAGTTCTGACCACAAATCTTCTATAGGATTGAGGCCAGGGCTTTGTGATGGCCACTCCAATACCTTGACTTTGTTGTCCTTCCTTTGGAAGTATGCTTGGGTCATTGTCCATTTGGAAGACCATTTGCGACCAAGCTTTAACATCCTGACTGATGTCTTGAGATGTTGCTTAAATATATCCACCTAATTTTCCTTCCTCATGATGCCATCTATTTTGTGAAGTGCACCAGTCCCTCCTGCAGCAAAGCACCCGCACAACATGATGCTGCCAACCCGTTCTTCACGGTTGGGATGGTGTTCTTCGGCTTGCAAGCCTCCCCCTTTTTCCTCCAAACATAACGATGATCATTATGTCCAAACAGTACTATTTTTGTTTCATCAGACCAGAGGACAACAACCAAAAAGTACGATCTTTGTTCCCATGTGCAGTTGCAAACCGTAGTCTGGCTTTTTTATGGTGGTTTTGGTTGTTGGACAAATTACTTGTGTCATGCAGAACCGACTTGCCAAAACTTTAGTTTGTTAACAAGAAATTTGTGGAGTGTTTGAAAAACAAGTTTTAATGACTCCAACCTAAGTGTATGTAAACTTCCGACTTCAACTGTACATGGACACACTGGCCTTACTCAAAGCATGTCGTTAGTAAAGATTGAAGAAAGTAAGGGGCCTAGACACCTGCCCTGGGGAATTCCTCACTACCTGGATTTTGTTGGAGAGGTTTCCATTAAAGAACACCCTCTGTGTTCTGTTAAACAGGTAACTCGTTATCCACTACATAGCAGGGGGTGTAAAGCCATAACACATATGTTTTTCCAGCAACAGACTATGATCGATAATGTCAAAAGCCGCACTGAAGCCTAACAAAATAGCCCCCCAATCTTTTTATCATACATTTCTCTCAGCCAATCATTAGTCATTTGTGTATGTGCTGTGCTTGTTGATTGTCCTTCCCTATAAGCGTGCCTAAAGTCTTGTCAACTTTTTTACTGTAAAAAAGCATTTTATCTGGCCTAACACCAGAAAATTGACTAAGGGTTGGTAACAGGCCGATTGGTCGGCTATTTGAGCCAGTTAACTTCTCAGGGATCACTGGGGCGCTAGCTGGCTGCACCCGACACTACCAGGTGAAATGCAAGACAAAATTCCAAAATTGAATTATTAAAAATGCACCAATATACAAGTGTCCCATACTCATCAAAAGCTCTGCTTCTTGGCAATATCACAGCGTTGTCGGATTTCAAAAAGGCTTTACGGCGAAAGCACTACATTTGATTGTTTGAGGCTAGCACCTCACATATTTTCCATAACCATACCAGCGCGGTCGATAGAAAATGCATTTCACAGGGAAAACCTGTGCCTTACCTTTTGTAGAACGTCTGCAGAGGGCTTCCTAAGTGTCCAACGAAGACAATCCATGGGTATTTGGTTAGAAAAAGTAATTTATTATATCCTTAAATCTCAGTTTGGTTGGCGCCTTGTGTTCAGAAAATCCAATGTGACGAACGCTGTTCAACTATACCTATAAACTTTCCCTCAACAAAACAAAAACCAATTAAAATGCTTCCTTAGCTTATCTTTTATGAATAAAAGTGATAATCTTTCACTTGGATGGTCACCTAAACGTTATATAAGTCAAATAAAGTGGACCGCTCAGCAAAATGTGTGTTCAAAAACCTGCAACTGAAAAAGAGGTCCCCCGGCTAGAACTTCTCCCAATTGAACACATTAGTTCCGATTTCCATTAAACTTTGCCTATACACTGCTGACATCCAGTGGAAGCAGTAGGTACTACATTCAGGGTCCTGGTATAAATACTTTTTTATAGGCACTGTTTCAAAGTGAGCTATAATCCACAAGAATGAGATTTCCGGATAGAAAAATCTCTGGGTTTTGCCTGCCAAATTACTTCTGTTACACTCACAGACAAAATGATAACACTTTTGGAAACCTCAGAGTGTTTCCTATCCAATAGTACTAATTATGTCCATATCCTAGTTTCTGAGCCTGGGTGGCAAGCATTTTACTTTGGGCACGCCAGACTCTCCAAAACCGACCCCTCAACTGCCGCTGCCTAACAAGTTTTAAGGGTGCTTTACTATTCTTAGGTAGGGGAATAACTTTTGCTTTCCTCCAGGCCTGAGGCGACACACACTTTCTAGCGTATTTTTCCAAGGCACTACCCAATCTTGGGGGTTCGGATCATAACATGGTTCAGCTCCTCCCAGTCTACAAAGCGTGTCTGCAGTGAGAAAAGGCTAAAAAAGTGGAGATTAAAAGCTGGACTCCTGAAGCCCTCCAGGCCTGTTTTGAGTCCACTGATTGGGAGGCCCTGATAGACAGTGCCGATGACCTGGAAGAGGCAGCGGATACCGTCTCTGGGTACATCCATTTCTGTGAGGATCTCGTTATTCCCCAAAAGAAAGTTAATATCTTTCTGAATAATAACCCGTGGGTAACTTGAGAATTAAAAGAGCTCCTCGCCCAGAAAAAAAGGGTGTTTAAATCAGGTGGCAATAAAGAGGAAAGGAAAAATATTCAGAGGCAACTTAAAAGCAAAAGGAGTACAAGGCAGCAAACAAAGACAAATTAGAGAACCTTTTCAAGGACAGTAAGGAAAGCCTGGAAAGGGCTACAAATCATCACAGGCTACAAACCAAAGAGACATTATATGACTGTCGAAAATGACCTTGCTTTGCAAATGATTTGAACAGTTTCTATTGTAGGTTTGACATGTGTGATTTTACATCGCAGCAGAAAGTGGCCTTGGACAGTATAGACAGCATACCAGCTGTTGATATACAGATTTCTGTGAATGACGTCAAGCAATACTTTCAACGTGTCAACCCACGAAAATCATATGGTCCAGATGGCGTCAGCAGCAAGGCACTTCAGGCTTTCTCAGACCAGCTCGCATTACCGTTCCAGAAGCTGTTCCAGCTGTCACTGAACAGTGTGTTAATTCCAGACTTAAAGAAGAAGTCACTGATTGTCTTAATACCTAAAAACAACAGGCCCCAAAAAATAACGATTTACGCCCTGTAGCCCTGACATCTGTACCTATGAAATGTTTTGAAAAAAATCCTTCCCAAAATTCTCCTCTAGTCTCTCATCCCAATTAGACTCAAACCAATTTGCCTACCGTGCCTTCAGGGGTGTTGATGAGTTACTGGTCATGCTTAACAATATCTACCACCATTTAGAAAAGGCAAATAGCCTAGTGAAAATTGTATTCATTGACTTCAGTAGCGCGTTTAACACCATCCAATCCCACTGGTATATAAACTCGTGAATTTGGCTGTCAACTCTACTGATCAAGTGGATTAATATTTTCCTTGTGAACCGTACTCAACAAGTGAAGTTTAACTTCACCATCTCTACATCTAGAATGGTGAATAGTGAGTGGTGAGCCCCTCAAGGTTGGGTACTTTCACCAATACTGTACACATGTAATACCCTGGTTAAAACCAAGTATTGAGTTATTTGTATAATTAATTAGTATTACATTTTAACAGGTGATTTAAATTGATTATTAATTTTAATATTGTTAATGCTTTTATGTTGAAGAAATATTTAGTTAAAGTATAAGTGAATAAGTTGGTTTACTTTCAAATTCATGTTGTGACCAATAAGGTCGCTTGTTAAGTTGTGGCCAATGGGAGAGTTGACCTGGTTAACGGGAGGCCTGGGATATAAAAAAGAGAGAGGGAAAAAGACGTTAAGACCGTTGGTTGGTTGGTAGACCGTTGGTTGAGAAGAGATGCTGAGATTATGACCGTTGGTGAAGAGGAATAATTTAGAGAAGACACAAAAAGTATAGCCACAGCTACCTATTAAAATATGAAGGGAAATACCTATTTTATTTTATAGGAGAGTTATTGTATATTTTTGTTGAGAGGGGACTCTGAAGACTGAAGCTACCGTTTCATTGTGGAGGTTGACAGCCTGGAAGTTAGCCTAGCATCGTGAGACACCAGGAGAGAATTTCTTTGGAGGGCTCGACGAGTTCATGTTCCCATGGAGCGTCGGTTGCTGTGGGCCGTGTGAGGAAAACCTGCAAGGAATTGTCATGTTTTGCTGGAGAATTATCTACATTCGTGAGTAACCACAACGTGAGGTGCTTCTGGACTTTGTGTGTCGACATAATTTTTTTTGAGCTCCAACGCGCGCCAACAGGTAAAACAAGCAAGCTTTAAATAATTTGGACATGTGTTGTGCTCATTGGGTTTTATTATTTTTATTTCTGTTAATGTTGTGATATAAAAAATGTAATAATACACATTTGAACCTTATTTAAGTTGTCTTGGTGGAGTCATTGAATGTTTTAATTTAATTGAATGCATGGGATAGATCCTGAAACAATAACAGAAATCTATAATCATTTCAACTGAAGTTAATACCCTATTGTCATCACCCTAGATATTTTGCAATAGGAATTCTTATTGGAGATGTCCTTCTCACCTAGCATCCCATGCTGTTGAACTACTCTACGTAAGCTAATATCGTGTGAGAGTCAAACTCGAGCCTGGTGAGGGGGTTACACACAAACGATTGTCAAGCCTCTGATGCAGCCCAGAAGTTTTTTTTTAATATGCAGATGACACCGCTGATGTGAGTTTCCTCCACCCAGACCAAGCCTCTCTTCAAGGTCTTGATAGAGAAACGGCAACATTCGTCCAGTGGTGTGCAGAGAACTTTCTTGAAATAAATGTTAAGAAAACAAAAGAGATGGAAATCGATTTCAAAACGAACAAAACTCACCTACCCCCTACGCAGATCAATGGGGAATCAGTCGATAGTGACCACATATGTACCTGGGAATCGAAATAGACAAACTGAAATTCAATGACTGTGCCTTTGCAAAGGTAAAGAAGTTGCAACAGATACATTTTAATGCAAACTGAACTATTTTAATGTTGACCGCATATCTTACAAATGTTCTATAAATCTGTCCTGCAGAGTGTGCTGTCCTTTGGTCTGATATGCGAGTTCGGGAAACATGCGAGTGCAAGACCAAGTCAAGCTTCAGCACTTAAGACGGCAGGAAGGATAATTGGTATAGATCCAGAATCAGCCACCAACCTGTACACAAAACTTGAAAGCATTTTACAGGACAGCACATTTTACAGGACAGCACTCACCCCCTTCACTCAAAATTCATTCACAGCAGCAACCGGACAAGGGGAAAGATATTTTTTTTTACAGATAAAAGAGTCCCCTTATCTATTCCAACAGCCATTAGGCTGTATAATAAATAGTCTGTTGGTCCCTCCAGTATACAGCATATTGTACTTTCACTTTAAATGTGTAGCACTTGAATGAATTATTTTGTGTAGTTTGTGTTTTCATGTACTCTCTTTTTAAGCACATGACCAAATGAATTTCCCCCTGGTGGGATAATAAAGTTGATCTGACTCTCTGAATCTCGAAGTAGATGTGACAATAGCCCGCCACTGACGCGTGGCTCCAGCTGCAGGATGACGCTGGCCAGGAGGACAGCCCCAAGGACGAGGAGCGGGTCGGTCCGGACGGCGAATGTGGAAATCTCGTATAATGTTGGGATCTAGAATGTCGACCCATACCCCTCCCAGGTGGACTCTCCACCTGCCCGTTGGACTGAGGCCGGTAGCCAGATGTGAGGCTGACCGTGACCCCCAGCTTGTCCATGAAGGCTCTCCATACTCAACGTGAATTGGGGACCACGGTCAGAGACAATATCCTCCGGAAGGCCATAGTCCCGGAAGATGTACTCCTCCATAAACCAAGGCTATGGAGGAGTACATCCAGGAGTCAGAGTCCCAGCTGTCTGACGGTGTCGCTCAGCCGCAGGGAGGCATGTGGCTCCTACCTCAATAGGTTCAGGCTCTGACTCAGATCGGTCAACGAAGGAGGGAGAGAGGCGATGGGAGTGCCAACGCTCCTGAAGGAGCATATCCAGACGGATGGCCATCGCGATGACTGCGTTCAATGAGAGGGTGTCGTCTTGGCATGCCAACCCCGTCTAGACCTCCTCGCGGAATCCTCTTCTGAATAAGGTGCGGAGTGCCGACTCATTCCAGCCGCCAGATGCTGCCACTGTACAGAAGGTGAGGGCGTACTCCCCAGCGGTCTGGTCCTCCTGCTGTAGGTGCTCACCCCCAATGGTTCAATAATTGAAATTACCATTATTCCCAGATCCTAGACTGTAGCCTACCCAGTGGCAATTTTAGCAGGTAAATCTTGGTGAGGCAAGCCACTACACAACACATTAATTGCACAATAACAGCGACAAGCATTGCCCACAAACTGTTAGGGCCTACATAAAGCTGTCCCAACAGCAGAGCTTTCTTTTCAGCACCATTGAGTGAATCCTTACCACCGCTACACCTGGCTATCAGCAGAGCCTTGTCTGGCAGCAAAACAGTTCATTCAGTCTCACTGCCTTTTAAAAAAAACATAGCTGATATGGCTGACCATATCTTCCTGCCATATTACAGAATTTATGCAGTGGCATATAAGACATTTTTGGACTCACCTTGTGTGCACGGCGGTCCTTTGTTGGCAAAATTTGTCATCAAAGAAAAAGAATTTACAATTCTGACTTCCCAATTGCAATGCTTGAGGTTAGCCACTGTCACCGTCGAATTTACGATTTTCATTATTATTATCTTCATTATTTATCTTAATATTACAAGGATTAAAAAGGATTTGCCAGTAGATTGTCTACTTGATTTATGACGACTGCTAACTAAGATATTGAAAGTAAGATGTTGACAAGATCAGTCAAAAACAAACCAAATAACCAAATCAGGAACCTTTCGAGAATTCTACCTTCCATTTTTTAAAATACTTGTATACAATAGCTCAGGATGTAAGAAGGTATGACAACTACTATGTCTGAGTAACAATGAAGGAGTAACAGCATAAAATTTCAAAGTTTTTGTTCGAGATTAGAGTTGTATTTAATTTGTAATAAATCCTTTTTTATGTCCTTCACTTATTGATTGTCGTTGTGTTATTTATAGGGAATGAGAAGAATATCGGATGATCGGTTTTCTAAATAGACCCAAGTAGGTGTTGCTTTAACTACAACTTTGAAGAAACCTGCAGCTAGTTCTTTTCTCCACTTCTCTCTCGTGCCCGCTCTCGCTCTCTTTACCCCCCCTCTCACACACTTCTTCTCTCTCCCTCACTCACTATCTCTCCCTTTCTTGATCTCCATCTCCCTCCCCGTCTATCAGGTGGGGTCAGAGAGTGTGTGTGCGTCAGAGTGTGTGTTTCCATTAATGTATGCCTCTATCTGGCTCCTGGGAGTGTGTGTGTGCTTGCATCAGTGTGTGTTTTCATTAGTGTATGCCTCTATCTGGCTCCTGGGAGTGTGTGTGAGTGGTAGTCATAGATTTCGCTCTTTACCTCTCTACTCTGCTCTCATCCACTGCTCAAGTAAGACATTTGATGTTGGTGTGGTTGTGTATTTCTGAAATAAATCAGGACTTGAATAGCAAAAAGACTAGACTTCAGTTACACAGTATGGTGTTGAAGTTTGATACCTTGGTTACTCCTATATGGTAATAGTACTGTATGTCAATATCCCACACATCTATACAACATCAAATTGTAGCTGATACTGTCTAAATAAATATTTATGATCCTCATAATCTGGGAAAGCTGTGGCCTGCTTGTCGGTCTGTCTACCTGCCTGTCTCTCTGCCTGCATGCTTGTCTGCCTGCCTCTCTGTCTGCTTGCTTGCCTACCTATCTAACAATGATTGTGCGTCTCAGGTGTGACCGGAAGAAAGAGTTTTGGCCGTTCTTTCTTACAGGAGAGCTTTATTAAAGCCACAATAGTCCCTCAGTCATTACTGCTCTGCTTCCTCTAACTGTACTGAGTGCATCCCAAATGGCACCCTATAGGTCCATAGGGCTCTGGTCAAATGTTGTGCACTAATTAGGGAATTAGAATTATTATTAAGTGTACTAACGGTCCCATGATTATTCCCAGTGTTTGTGCAACCTCTGGTGTGTCCTCTGTGTGTGTGTGTGTTGTCATGGAAATAACGATCTTCAAAATATGACACTCGTACAAAAAACTTGTGAATTCAATAAGACTTTAATACAGAGTAAGTCGAGCTGACACGGGAAACAGCTAATTTTCTGTATAGCAGAGCACAGCCTTTATAGTATTTTATCCTTACATTAAGTACATAGACCCCTCCCAAAGCTTACACAGTTTCCCTTATGTCCTTCATTGTTACATTGTCTACTGGCATCCTGTTTTTCCTCAGGTCTGTTAATCAGTTCCAGATGGCTTTCCTGCTGACATCTTGTTTCTTCATACCTATTGTTCAACTATTCAGCCTTGGCCATTTTCCTGAGATCATCAGATATCCTGTTTTAATAAGTCTTATTCATTATATATGTTTTTCTGTCTTACTACTTCAAAGTGATCAATCAGAATACTGGAAATGTAATAATTGTAGTGAGTTAATCTCCAACAGTGTACAGTTGTGTCTTTCTTCCACCCATTCATGCAGAGCTCCATTTATTCTCATTCATGCTGTAATATCAATCACTACTTTGTGACTGGTTAAATGTCCAATGTAGCCATTTTTATCTCAATATCAAATAACTTCTCCATCAAAACTCCACCCCACCAAAACAGGCTGGAATGTCAGGCAGTCTTTTCAAACAGCTCCTACATTAAAAGGGCATTATCATAAATTTCACAGTATTATTCATGGTGTGGAAGTATATATAAAATGTTTTGGACTGCACTTTTTGAGGATCTGGGGACCCATGCCAAATCTTTTCTGTCTCCTGAGGGGGGAAAGGTGTTGTTGTGCCCTCTTCACAACTGTCTTGGTGTGTTTGGACCATGATAGTTCGTTGGTAATGTAGACACCAAGGAACTTGAAACTCTCAACCCGCTCCACTACAGCCCCGTCGATGTTCATGGGGGTCTTGAGTGAGAGGTTGTTGTTCTGGCATCACACGGCCCGGTCTCTGACCTAGGCTGTCTCACCGTTATTGGTGATCAGGCCTACCACTTATGTCGTCAGCAAACTTAATGATGGTGTTGGAGTCGTGTTTGGCCACGCAGTCGTGGGTGAACAGGGAGTACAGGAGGGGACTAAGCACAAGCGTTGAGGATCAGCGTGCCAGATGTGTTGTTACCTACCCTTACCACCTGGGGGCGGCCCTTCAGGAAGTCCAGGATCTAGTTGCAGAGGGAGGTGTTTAGCTTATTGATGAACTTTGTGGGGACTATGGTGTTAAATGCTGAGCTGTAGTCAATTAACAGCATTCTCACATAGGTGTGATATGGTGTCCTTTTGTCCAGGTGGGAAAGGGCATTGTGGAGTGCGATTGAGATTGCATCGTCTGTGGATCTGTTGGGGCGGTATGCAAATTGGAGTGGGTCTAGGGTTTCCGGGATAATGTTGATGTGAGCCATGACCAGCTTTTCAATGCACTTCATGGCTAACGACATGAGTGCTACGGGGTGGTAATCATTTAAGCAGGATACCGTCGCTTCCTTGGGCACAGGGATTATGGTGGTCTGCTTCAAGCATGTAGGTATTACAGACTCGGTCAGGGAGAGTTAAAAAATGTCAGTAAAGACACTTGCCAGTTGGTCAGCGCATGCTTTGAGTGCACGTCCTGGTAATCCGTCTGGCCCCGCGGCTTAGTGAATGTTGACCTGATGAAATGTCGATCTGGAACAGCTGGTGCGCTCATGCATTCTTCAGTATTGCTTGCCTCGAAGCGTGCATAAAGGGCATTTAGCTCTTGTGTTAGGATCGCGTCACTGGGCAGCTCGCAGCTGGGTTTCCCTTTGTAGTCCGTAATAGTTTTTGAGCCCTGCCACATCCGACGAGCGTCAGAGCCGGTGTAGTACGATTCAATCTTAATCCTGTTTTGACTGTTTGATGGTTCGTAGCGGGAATTCTTATAAGCGTCATGATCTCCTTGTGTGTAGGTCAGGCGGTAGGCTTGCTGACTATTCTGAGGGTATTAGAGCATGGTAGTCAGAGAAATTAATAATAGTCTCAGTTAATAACTAGAGAAAACAGGGAGTGTTTGCCCTTTGGAGCTGATCTGAGTGCACTTCCCTTCCAGCTCAGTGGTGTTACAAGAGCCAGTACTCCTGTAACGACACATGCATAAGTAAATTAACCCATACACACACCACCGTCTTCGCTTCTCTCCACATGGGAGTTCACCTCAAAACTCCTCACCTACCACTTTCTCAGCACTGAGCTGAATTCAGCACTATACAATATACAATCACCGGTCAGTTTATTAGATACACCACCCGTTCACAAAAATGTATCACTCCTACAGACAGTGAGTTGCTTGGCCATGGCTTGATATAAAAAGCAGGCAGACAGGCATCGAGGAAATTCAGATACTGTTCGATAGAATGTTACAATGGGCAAAACGAGTGACTGGCTCGCCGGATCCAGTATCTCAGAAACGGCTGCCCTCCTGGGCTTTTCATGCACGAGTGTTTAGGGTTTACCGAGAATGGTGCGACATCAAAACGTAAGCGCCAGTCCTGTGGGCGAAAACAGTTTTTTGATGAGGCCGAAGGAGAATGGCAAGAATTGTGCAAGCTAACAGGCGGGCCACAAACAGACAAATAACGGCGCAGTACAACAGTGGTGTGCTGAACGTCATCTCAGAAAGCACAACTCGTCGGTCCTTGTCAAGGAGATGACCACACCGGGTCCCACTCCTTTCAGCTAAAAACAACAAGAAGTGGCTCCAGTGGGCACACGATCATCAAAACTGGACAAAGAGGAGTGGGAAAACATTGCCTGGTCCGACCAATCCTGATTCCTGTTGTGTCATGCTGATGGCAGAGTTATGATTTGGCGTAAGCAGCATGAGTCCATGGACTCATCCTGTCTGGTGCCAAATTGGTATGGGGAATGTTTTCCTGGCACACGTCTCTTGATGCCAATTGAGGAATGAACGTTCACGACACCTTGTAGAATCCATGCCCCGAATAATTCAAGCTGTTCGGAAGGCAAAGGGGGTCCGATCTGGTACTAGATGGGTGTACCTAATAAACTGTCCGGTGAGTGTATATCACCATATTGTATCGTCACCATCATCACCATACGATATACCCTCACCATCTTACTCTAACTTCTTACACCACACTGAATACATTCTGGTGATGAACCAAAACCCACTGTATACAATAGGAAACTAAAGTGAGTTGTGTTGTATTGTTTCAGACCCTAGTTGGTGGCCAGGCCTGTTCCCTGACTGTGGCGGTCTGCGTCAGTCTCCCATAAACATTGTGACCCACCATGTCCAGGCCAACCAGTCCCTGTCACCTCTGACCTACGGTCATCACAACATTCTCAACATCACTGTTGAGAAGGTTGTGATGACCGTAGAAGGTCACTGTTGAGAACATGGGGCATTCCAGTGAGAACTCTCAGAACCTCTTCTAAATCTAGAATGTTCTTTATACCATCATGACCTCTGATCCCAGTATTGAATGTTCTTGAACTCTACACCTTTTTACAGTAGCCTGGAATGGTCTACAAACATTATATCCTCATTACCAGAACACCCTAGAAAATACTCCAGGAACATAACCTAGTTTATCATTCTTGTCGGTCATTTAAATTATTGCCAACAGTTGTAAAACTAAGAGTATAGAATATTGTGCTTCTCCAGTTACCCTAGATCAGCTATTCCTGCTAAATACCATTCACAGAAACGACGAAAGCACGGAAAGTTGAAATCTGACACTAGACTGACTGTCTGTTGGTAGCGGGCGTTCTGTTACTCAGGCCCAGATATGCATATAATTGGTGGTATTGGATAGAAAACACTCTGAAGTTCCTAAAACTGTTAAAATAATATCTGTGAGTATAACAGAACTGATTTGGCAGGCGAAAACCAGTAAAATCCACCCGGAAAAAGTGATTTTGTGATGTCACACTTTTTCTTTTGACATGCTATTCAAATCAGGGGGATTTAGCTCCCATATTGCAGTTCCTATGGCTTCCACTAGATGTCAACAGTCTTTAGACAAGGTTTCAGGCTTGTTCTTTGAAAAACCACGGAGTAAGAGCTGTTTTTCCAAGTGGACTCAGGAGTGGACTACACTGTTTAGCGCGCGCTTCAGTTTTTTCCTTTTCTATCGACCAGGTTATTTTCCGTATGGAATATTATAGTTTATGTACATATTAGGGTACCTGAGGATCGATTAGAAACATTGTTCGGACAAAGTTTATAGGTCACTTTTTTATGTTTTCTATGTCTTGTATATTGAATGAGTGGAACGGTGGATTACTGAACAAAACGCACCAACCAAACTGAGCTTTCGGATATAAAGAGGGACTTTATCGAACAAAAGGACCATTTATTGTGTAGCTGGGACCCTTTGGATTGCCATCAGATGAAGATCTTCAAAGGTAAGCGATTTATTTTATCGCTATTTTTTTGTTTTGTGACACCCGTGCTGGTTATTTTATTATGCTAATTGAATATGTGTGCGAGGCACTGTCCTCAGACAATCAAATGCTATGCTTTCGCTGTAAAGCCTTTTTGAAATCTGACAACGCTGTGAGATTACCAAGATTCTAAGCTTTTGAATGGTGTGCAACACTTGTATTTTCATGAATGTTTAATATTATTATTTTTGTAATTTGAATTAGGCGCTCTGCATTTAACAGATGTTGTCGCAGGTGGGGCAACCCACTACTCCCTAAGAAGTTAAGTTATCTTTACTTTTACTCAAGTATGACAATTGGGTACTTTTTCCACCACTGCTGCTGCACTGAGGGAGCTCACAGACAAAGATAAGTCCAATTCCAAATCAACCTCTAGACACTTCTCAATTATCTGAAAGCATTAAACAGGGTGTAGGCAATATGTTTATCTTCTGGGAAATAGGTTTATCTTCTGGGCAATACTCTAGACTAAAGAAAACAAGATATGGCGGCGTTCCAGACAGGTTTTTTTTTCTTCCAATAACGACTGACTGAATGATGACAGTGCTTCTCTGACTGAGTGGAAGGTTAGCCCTCTTCATGCCAACACACTACATGTATCTTCTGTGAAGAGCCAGTGACAACATTCTGTAAATAAGCAACATTTAATTGATCATCAACACATTAAGACAAAAAGGTATGAACTGTCTGAAATGTAGTTGTACAAATCACTACTATCGAGGATAATATATCTAAATGCACTAAAGCTTTGACCTCCTTTTTTTCTAAATCGATCTAAAGCGGTAACCATGGCATCTACCGGTATTTTAAAGGCACTTTACATGGCCTGAGCAACAAGGCAGTCCAACAGAATGGACCCATTGTTTTCTAGAGTAGACACTGTTCTAGAAGGCAAACAATGTTTCTTAACCACAGGAGACTAAGTGAAAATTGGAACTTAGGATACACCCCAGAGATCCATTTGACCACTGTTGCTTGTAAAAGTTGATGTTGGGGTCAAAAGTTAAAAGGTAAGCGGTGAGGAGGAAAGGTCACTGGACCTGTTTCTTCAGCCAGGTCCTCATGTGCTCCACCTGTGCTGCCACGCTACTCTTGGCCGTGCCACCGGGGGCACTGTACTGCTCCACACTGCTACTGTAGTCCCACACTGCAGACACATCACTGGAAAACAGAGGGCTGGAAAGAGAAGCAAGGGGAGGGTGAAGTGGAAAAAAAGGTGGGGGGGTGTATGTGCATGCGTGCTTGGGCTTACCTGGCAGTCTGCAGATCCTCCACAGTGAGTTGGTTCAGGGGAATGCTCTTGGATTCAGCCAGAAACACAGCTTTACCTGAGATACCATGAGCATCTCTGAACGGCACCTTGCGAGATAATTTAAAATACCCCAATTGTGACACAGAAACAGTTTAATTAACTTCAAACCATACCATCATTGTGATGAACACACACATCCCTGGTTTGAGTGGATACTTAGTACTCACTCCCTTTCTAACGAGGTAGTAGGCCAGGTCAGTAGCCAGCATGTCAGGACTGAGGGCAGCTTCCATCACACTGGGATTGATCTGATACAGGAAATGGGTCAGAGAAATTGTGAAATTACATTTTTAGAGGGAAGGATGTTGTAAGGGACTAAGGTCTGAGGGTTTTGGATGTAGTAAGTAGTAGTATCTAAGGTGAATGGGGTCAGGTGTAGCATCTATCTCACCTTTAGAGTGGACATGACACCTGTGGTGACCTGCAGCACAGCATGTACCGTGTCATAGCAGTCAAACATGGCCTCCTTATCCTCCTAGAGTCAGAGAGCGAGATAGTCAGCACACGCGCACGCACACACACACACACACACACACAACTGTACCTGCAGATCTTTGTTATAGGTGCTTGGCAGGCCCTTCAGGGTCATCAGAAAGCCTGCACACTGTGACACACACAGGACAGGGCACAGGTTTACACTAGTGATGCACCAATATGACATTTTTGTCTGATATTGATACTCAATATTTTCCTTGCCAAAAAGCAATACAGATAACTGATATAAAACATTTGTGTGGCCTTTCAAGTATTCTAGTACAGTTAAATAGTTACACACACACACACACACGCAGTGGTCTAAAGCACTGCATCTCAGTGCACGAGGTGTCACTACAGTCCCTGGTTCGAATCCAGGCTGTATCACATCCGGCCATGATTGAGAGTCCCATAGGGCGGCGCACAATTGGCCCAGTGTCGTCCGGGTTTGGCCGGGGTAGGCTGTCATCACTGACCAAAAAGTTATTTTGTTGGCATTTACTTGTGTCCCCATTCTTTCACTTACTTGCTGTGCTGTTTCGTTGTTCAGTCGTTTTATTCTCAACCAGGATTTCTATGGAACGCTGTTTGGGTCTTTGCATGTCAAAAAATATACACTATTTGACGTGTCAAATTACACTACTTGACCAATCAGGACCTGAATATGACTGCACGTCACATAATTTAACACGTTCATAAATTTTTTCATAGTTATTACACATTTATTACACTATCACTCGTATTTCATATGTCAGAACGATTCATCGATACGTATGATATGATGCTGGTAAAGTTGTCTCGCGCACCTACAGTGCTGGTCGTAAAGAAAAGCTAGCAAGCTCATTTCCGGTCACAACTTGTAGACTTGTTTACGTGCTGCTGTGCGTTTTTGTTGCTAACCTTACTTAGCTAGCTACCTGACAAATTTATGGTTTTTACTTTTTAATTACCGTTTATATTTTAAGTTTTTCCCTCGCTCTACTTTTTTCATTCAACTTTTTCACTCCGGATGCTTTATCTGGACATGGTTCCTCAGGACCTCCACCAGCCGAAGCTAAGTAGTAACATTAACATGATGCCTTCTAATTGCAGTCGCTGTACTTATAATATACAGGAGAACGAGGAAAGGATAAAACAGCGTCTGTGCCACCAGTAAGTACAGATTGCAGTATAAATCCCCTCGCACAGTCCCGCAGCCGGGACAAATTTCTCATGGCTTCTGGAAGGAAATGCTATAGGAATGCTCAACCGGTTCTCCCCATTAACTTGTTAGGGAGTGGCAGCTGAGGGGTCGGTTTTGGAGAGCCTGGCGTGCCCAAAGTAAAATGCCTCCCATTCAGGCCCAGAAAATAGGATATGCATATACCATTGGATAGGAAACACAATGAATTTTCCAAAACTGTTAACCATTTGTCTGTGAGTAAAACAGAACGCATATAGCAGGCGAAACCCCAAGGAATGTCTGTCCTGGAAAAAGTGATTTTGACACATTGCTCATTTGGGCACCCCTCCCTCATGAAAATGACCATATAAGGGCATATGAATGCAGTACCCATCGCTTCCTTTAGATGTCAACAGTCTCGAGACAGTGTATTTTTTTCATTTTGGATGAATAAGACCAGAGAATAAGAGCAAACAAGGAAGTCACTCTGTCATGTAAACAGAATGGAACGCGCGCGCTCCTGTGAAGTCACGCAGTGTCTTTTTTACCGTCTTTATCGATCAGTTTATATTCCGGTTGATTTATAATAGTAAATATACGTATATATACGTGTTCCTAAGGATACATTTAAAACTGTTTGATTGTTCTTGGACAAGTTTATAGGTATAAGATGAACGAGTTCGCGTCACGTTTTAATGGAGTAGTGGAAGCTGTCGTTTCTGATTATAACGCGCGAACCAAATGGAGGATTTATGGATAAAATACATTACTTTTTCTAACAAAAGAACCATGGATTGTCTTCGTTGGACACTTAGGATGACCTCAGCAGAAGTTCTTCAACAGGTAATTGATTTGTTTTTGCTGTGAAATGTGTTGTGTGTGCCATGATGGCTAATCGATACATGGCTATGGGAAAAATATGTGAGGTGCTACTCTCAAACAATCAAATGTGCTGCTTTCGCCAGAAAGCCTTTTGAAATCTGACAACGCTGTGATATTGCCAAGAAACAGAGCTTTTGATGAGTATGGAACACTTGTATATTGGTGGATGTTTAATAATTCAACTTTTGGATTTTGAATTTGGCGCCTTACATTTTACCTGGTAGTGTCGGGAGCAGCCCGCTAGCGCCCCAGTGATCCGTGAGAAGTTTTTTTGTGACATGCCCTCACTTTCAATGGCTGCCTATGGGATTCTCAGTGAAATAGCTCCCAGATTGCAGTACCTATGGCTTCCACTAGATGTCAACGGGCGACTCGACGGTGGATTTTCTAAACATAACGAGCCAACCAAACAGAGATTTATGGATATAAACAATGACTTTTTCTAACAAAAGAAACATGGATTGTCTTGCTTGGACACTTCGGATTGCCCTCAGCAGAAGATCATCAAAAGGTAAGCGATTTATTTTAGCTCTTATATGTGTTTTGTGAGACCCGGGCTGGTTATGGATTGATGCTAATGTATAAAATATGAGAGGTGCTATCCTTAAACAATCAAATGTTGTGCTTTCGCCATAAAGCCTTTTTTGAAATCTGACAACGCTGTGATATTGCCAAAACTAAGCTTTTGACGACTATGCAACACTTGTATATTGATTAATGTTTTATAATTCAACTTTTGGATTTTGAATTTGGCGCCTTACATTTCCCCGGTAGTGTCGGGAATGGGGCGCTAGCGCCCAATGATCCCTAATTAAGCAGCGAGTAAGAGTCAGAGGCCGAGCCTTCTCTGGTCTCTACTCTTCCTGTTACGGGGTCTGAGACACGCCGAAGCCTCTCACCATTAGCTCGGACAAATTGAAAACCCTAGTCATTAGCGACTCCATTACCCGCAGTATTAGACTTAAAACTAATCATCCAGCGATCATACACTGTTTACTAGTGGGCAGGGCTACCGACGTTAAGGCTAATCTGAAGATGGTGCTGGCTAAAGCTAAAACTGGCGAGTGTAGAGAGTATAGGGATATTGTTATCCACGTCGGCACCAACGATGTTAAGATGAAACAGTCAGAGGTCACCAAGCTAAACATAGCTTCAGCGTGTGTAAATCAGCTAGAAAGATACAGGTCGGCATCAAGTAATTGTCTCTGGCCCCCTCCCAGTTAGGGGGAGTGATGAGCTCTACAGCAGAGTCTCACAACTCAATCGCTGGTTGAAAACTGTTTTCTGCCCCTCCCAAAATATAGAATTTGTAGATAATTGTCCCTCTTTCTGGGACTCGCCCACAAACAAGACCAAGCCTGGCCTGTTGAGGAGTGACGGACTCCATCCTAGCTGGAGGGGTGCTCTCATTATCTACGAACATAGACAGGGCTCTAACTCCCCTAGCTCCACAATGAGATAGGGTGCAGGCCAGGCAGCAAGCTGTTATCCAGCTTAGTGGAGTCTGCCACTAGCACAGTCAGTGTAGCCAGCTCAGCTATCCCCATTGAGACCGTGTCTGTGCCTCGACCTAGGTTGGGCAAAACTAAACATGGCGGTGTTTGCCTTAGCAATCTCACTGGAATAAAGACCTCCTCCATTCCTGCCATTATTGAAAGAGATTGTGATACCTCACATCTCAAAATAGGGCTACTTAATGTTAGATCCCTCACTTCCAAGGCAGTTATAGCCAATGAACTAATCACTGATCATAATCTTGATGTGATTGGCCTGACTGAAACATGGCTTAAGCCTGATGAATTTACTGTGTTAAATGAGGCCTCTCCTCCTGGTTACACTAGTGACCATATCCCCCGCGCATCCCACAAAGGCAAAGGTGTTGCTAACATTTACGATAGCAAATTTCAATTTACCCCCCCCAAAAAACTGTCTTTTGAGCTTCTAGTCATGAAATCTATGCAGCCTACGCAATCACTTTTTATAGCTACTGTTTACAGGCCTCCTGGGTCATATACAGCGTTCCACACTGAGTTCCCTGAATTCCTATCGGACCTTGTAATCATGGCAGATAATTTTAACATTTTTGGTGACTAATATTCACATGGAAAAGTCCACAGACCCACTCCAAAAGGCTTTCGGTTTTGTCCAACATGTCTCCGGACCTACTTAATGCCACAGTCATACTCTGGACCTAGTTTTGTCCCGTGGAATAAATGTTGTGGATCTTAATGTTTTTCCTCAGAATCCTGGACTATCGGACCACCATTTTATTAAGTTTGCAATTGCAACAAATAATCTGCTCAGACCCCAACCAAGGATCATCAAAAGTCATGCTATAAATTCTAGGACAACCCAAAGATTCCTAGATGCCCTTCCAGAGTCCCTCTGCCTACCCAAGGACGTCAGAGTACTAAAATCAGTTAACCACCTAATTGAGGAACTCAATTTAACCTTGCGCAATACCCTAGATGCAGTCGCACCCCTAAAAACAAAAAACATTTGCCATAAGAAACTAGCTTCCTGGTATACAGAAAATACCCAAGCTCTGAAGCAAGCTTCCAGAAAATTGGAACGGAAATGGCGCTACACCAAACTGGAAGTCTTCCGACTAGCTTGGAAAGACAGTACCGTGCAGTATCGAAGAACCCTCACTACTGCTCGATCATCCTATTTTTCCAACTTCATTGAGGAAAATAAGAACAATCCAAAATGTATTTTTGATACTGTCGCAAAGCTAACTAAAAAGCAGCATTCCCCAAGAGAGGATGGCTTTCACTTCAGCAGTGAAATTCATGAACTTCTTTGAGGAAAATATAATGATCATTAGAAAGCAAATTACGGACTTCTCTTTAAATCTGCATATCCCTCCAAAGCTCAGTTGTCCTGAGTCTGCACAACTCTGCCAGGACCTAGGATCAAGGGAGACATGTTTTTTAATACTATATCTCTTGACACATTGATGAAAATAACCGTGGCCTCTAAACCTTCAAGCTGCATACTGGAACCTATTCCAACTAAACTACTGAAAGAGCTGCTTCCTGTGCTTGGCCCTCCTATGTTGAACATAATAAACAGCTCTTTATCCACCAGATGTGTACCAAACTCACTAAAAGTGGCAGTAATAAAGCCTCTCATGAAAAAGCCAAACCTTGACCCAGAAAATATAAAAAACTAAAATCGGCCTATATCAATCTCCCATTCCTCTCAAAAAAAATTGAAAAAGCTGTCTTCCTGAAGACAAACAATGTATACAAAATGCTTCAGTCTGGTTTTAGACCCCATCATAGCACTGAGACTGCACTTGTGAAAGAGGCAAATTACCTTTTAATGGCGTCAGACCGAGGCTTTGCATCTGTCCTCGTGCTTTTAGACCTTAGTGCTGCTTTTGATACCATCGATCACCACATTCTTTTGGAGAGATTGGACACCCAAATTGGTCTACACGGACAAGTTCTGGCCTATTCAGATCTTATCTGTCGGAAAGATATCAGTTTGTCTCTGTGGATGATTTGTCCTCTGACAAATCAACTGTAAACGGTGTTCCTCAAGGCTCCGTTTTAGGACCACTACTGTTTTCACTATAAATTTTACCTCTTGGTGATGTCATTCGGAAACAATGTTAACTTTCACTGCTATGCGGATGACACACAGCTGTACATTTCGATGAAACATGGTGAAGCCCCAAAATTGCCCTCCCTGGAAGCCTGTGTTTCAGACATAAGGAAGTGGATGGCGGCAAATGTTTCTACTTTTGAACCCGGAAAAAACAGAGATGCTTGTTCTTGGTCCCAAGAAACAAAGAGATCTTCTGTTGAATCTGACAATTCATCTTAGTGGTTGTACAGTTGTCTAAAATAAAACTATGAAGGACCTCGGCGTTACTCTGGACCCTGATCTCTCTTTAGACTAACATATCAAGACTGTTTCAAGGACAGCTTTTTTCCATCTACCTAACATTGCAAAAATCTGAAACTTTCTGTTAAAAAATGATGCCAAAAAATTAATCCCTGCTTTTGTCACTTCTAGGTTAGACTACTGCAATGCTCTACTTTCCAGCTACCCGGATAAAGCACTAAATAAACTTCAGTTGGTTCTAGTAGCTGTGTTCAGCACTAAGAAATTTGATCATATTACTCCAGTGCTAGCCTCTACACTGGCTTCCTGTTAAGGCAAGGACTGATTTTAAGGTTTTACTGCTAACCTACAAAGCATTACATGGCCTTGCTCCTACCCATCTTTCCGATTTGGTCCTGCCATACATACCTACATGTACGCTACGGTCACAAGATGCAGGCCTCCTTACTGTCCCTAGAATTTCTAAGCAAACAGCTGGAGGCAAGGCTTTCTCCTATAGAGCTCAATTTTTATGGAATGGTCTGCCTATCCATGTGAGAGACGCAGACTCGGTCTCAACCTTTGTCTTTATTGAAGACTCATCTCTTCAGTAGGTCCTATGATTGAGTGTAGTCTGGCCCAGGAGTGTGAAGGTGAACGGAAAGGCACTGGAGCAACGAACCGCCCCTGGCTGTCTCTGCCTGGCCAGTTCCCTCTCTCCACTGGGATTCTCTGCCTCTAACCCTATTACAGGGGCTGAGTCACTGGCTTACTGGTGCTCTTCCATGCCTTCCCTAGGAGGGGTGCGTCGCTTGAGTGGGTTGAGTCACTGACATGATCTTCCTGTCCGGGTTGGCGCCCCCCTTGGGTTGTGCCGTGGCAGAGATCTTTGTGGGCTATACTCGGCCTTGTCTCAGGATGGTAAGTTGGTGGTTGAAGATATCCCTCTAGTGGTGTGGGGGCTGTGCTTTGGCAAAGTGGGTGGGGTTATATCCTGCCTGTTTGGCCCTGTCCGGGGGTATCGTCGGACGGGCCACAGTGTCTCCCGACCCCTCCTGTCTCAGCCTCCAGTATTTATACTGCAGTAGTTTGTGTGTCGGGGGGCTAGGGTCAGTCTGTTATATCTGGAGTATTTCTCCTGTCTTATCCGGTGTCCTGTGTGAATTTAAGTATGCTCTCTCTAATTCTCTCTCTCTTTTTCCCCTCGGAGGACCTGAGCCCTAGGACCATGCCTCAGGACTACCTGGCCTGATTACTCCTTGCTGTCCCCAGTCCACCTGGTTCAACTGTTCTGCCTGCGGCTATGGAACCCTGACCTGTTCACCGGACGTGCTACCTGTCCCAGACCTGCGGTTTTCAACTCTCTAGAGACAGCAGGAGAGGTAGAAATACTCTGAATGATCGGGCTATGAAAAGCCAACTGACATTTACTCCTGAGGTGCTGACCTGTTGCACCCTCGACAACCACTGTGATTATTATTTTTTGACCCTGCTGGTCATCTATGAACGTCTTGGCCATGTTCTGTTATCTCCACCCGGCACAGCCAGAAGAGGACTGGCCACCCCTAATAGCCTGGTTCCTCTCTAGGTTTCTTCCTATGTTCTGGCCTTTCTAGGGAGTTTTTCCTAGCCACCGTGCTTCTACACCTGTGTTGCTTGCTGTTTGGGGTTTTAGGCTGGGTTTCTGTACAGGACTTTGTGACATCAGCTGATGTAAGAAGGGCTTTACAAATACATTTGATTGATTGATGATGGATGCAAACAATGTTCTTCCCCAAAAACATAGCAAAACAACATCTGTTTCAGTAGCTATAGTTAGCTAGCTAACTATATAGCTAGGTGTCATCATCTAAAATAATCCTAATTTATAAAACAGTTCTTATTTGATTAACGGTGGTCAGACCCATCTATGTAAAGCTAGCCACAATAAGGATTAGCCACAATAGTGGACTTTGCAGATACTTTCATTTTGAAGGCTATGTCATTGACAGTGAAGCAAATGCATACAAATAGTAGAACTATGCCATAATTGAATAGATCATGCTAAACGAGGTTGGAATGTTGTTTAATAAAATCAACAAAACAATTGACAAAAATCTGTTGAAATCACACTGGATGTATTAGACTTTAGAATTGTATTGGGGGCATATTATTTCACTGTACAGCCTTACCTATGGATTGTGGATCAATGACATGGGGTATCAGTCTACTCCGTGACACCCAGAGAACATTAGCGTCATAGCTCTTATTGAGGGACTCTGAAACAACTGAATTGAGCCACATTTATTGTCAACCTGTGTGTATTGAACACTATTCCAGAGGAAAAACAATACTCTGTGGATGTTTGAGTCTGAGGAGGAAAAGATTATCTTGGTTATTGAGTAGACTGTTACCCCAACGCATTGATCCCCAATCCTTAGGTAAAGCTGTACAGTGCAATATGAATGTCAACACACACAATAGGCTGACTGGGGAGGAGATTTCACACAGTCACAGTCCCGCGATAAGATCTACAACGCTAATATTTGCGAAAATTCTTCACAGTTGTGTACTGTGGGTGTCACCGAGTAGACTGATACCCCATTTCATTGCTTCACATTCCTTGTTTAACATTATCTTGTCTAAATATGGCATGATTCCACAAATTGTAACCTTCTGCATCACTTTCAAAGAGGTACACATCATTCGTGGCCGATGTTTTCAGACTTTCTTGTACAGCTTTGACAGTGCTACTGATAGTAATGGTGGCGCTTGGCTTGCACGTAGAAATTCAGAACACACAACATTCTATAATAGAACTGTGTTATTTGGCGTTTCAAATACTATTATTGTCAAAGTGTTATTTGACGTGTATCTTTTTTGACACACAAAGACCCAAAAGGCATTCCATAGTACGTCGTGAAGCTAATAGCAGTGACGCTATTACTGTGTAAGTCCGGTAGGGCAACATCTGAACAATAGCGCACTTGGTAACGTTAGTGTGTACCGGTGCTCGTCCAGTCGCGAAAGCCAACATCACCCACGACAGAGAAGGGTTGATTGTCAAGGGCAATGAATTTCATTATCTTGGCGTTAATGGATTTCGCCTTTGAGTTGTCTCGCTGAAATGTTCTTACTCTTTCAAATGACTGCTCGATCCACACAACAGACATTGTGGGCTAAGGTTAGGAATGCTGTGTTGCAGGTGCAGCGCAAAATTTTACGTGGCGTCATTATGTCATGTAAATATGCACATCAGCTTTGACATCGGTTTTTCACAATGCCGTTAAACTAGACATCGGGACGATACCAATGTTGGCATTTTTAGCTAATATCGTCTGATTACGATATGTTCACCGGTATATCGGGCATCTATAGTTTACACACACTGATATAATACCATTAATATCATAAAGGAGGCTTGCTTATTATAACATAACTAATGGTATTCTAATGTGTTTCAGTTGGGGTCTTACTCTGCCAAAGACACGGCCGGCTTTACTCCTGATCAACTCCAGACTGTCAGCATTCTTCTTCTGAGGCATCAGACTGCTGCCTGTGCTACACACACACACACACACACAGAGAGAAATATTGTTAGAATATAACAAAGGAAAAAAGGGGAACATGTTTTGAGTTCAGTCATCATATACACACACACACACACACACACACACACACACACCCACCTGTATGCGTCAGAAAGTGTGAGGAAGGAGAACTCCTTAGTGCTGTAGAGCATCAGGTCCTCTGCCATCTTACTGAGGTGCGTCAGACACAGAGATGCCCAGAACAAGAACTCAGCTGAGAGGGAGGGGAGGGTGGAGCCAGCGAGTGCGCCAGCGAGAGCACGAGAGATAAAGCATGAGCAGGGCAATGCAGTGACAGTTGGTTAATGCCAATATTTCTCAACTTCACATCTACATGTCTTCTCAAAATAGTAAAAAAGCCAGTGTGGTTACCATACCAATAAAGTCCCTTTGGCCTGTGGCGTCCATGCTGTTGATGCTGATGTCATCAAAGGCCAGCTCTACAGGGGCAAAGACAGAAGACACAATCTAAAACACTGGCTGCGGTCCAAACACTTAAAAAGACACACCCTCGTCCACTTAACCTCACCTTATGCCCTTGGTCAATTTTATTTATTTTACCTTTATCTAACTAGGTAAGTCAGTTAAGAACAAATTCTTATTTTCAATGACGGCCTTGGAACAGTGGGTTAACTGCCTGTTCAGGGGCAGAACGACAGATTTCTACCTTGTCAGCTCGGGGATTCGATCTTGCAACCTTACTAGTCCAACACTCTAGCCACTAGGCTACCTGCCTCCCCTAAATGATTAGCCAAGCAAGGGAAGTTTGCAAAGTAAGCCCCTCAGCCCTCGTTTTTAGTTGGCTTTGCGAGCGTACAATTAGGTTCACTCCGGGCCTAAAACTCCCCATAATTCAATTTGCGACGCTTGTACAGCCGCTAAGAAAAGTACACGAAAACGTAAAAACAACATCAATGGAGAAGTCAACATACAAGTGTAAGTAAAAATGAATGCAAATAAGTTAGAAATATTGCTACTACGTAAAAAGTAAATATGTTTTTGTTTGGTTATCTTTTGGAAATTGTAGAAATAAAATATTTTCCTTCAGAAGTTCCAGCTAGGCAGGCTAACGTTAGTTAGCTAATTAATTTGCTAGCTATCATACAGTAGCTGTATATTAATAATTATATATTTAATATACGTATTGACTGTAGCGCATATAAAGCATCCACAAGTTACCGGTGGCTGAAAACACAATCAATCATCGCTGGATGAACGAGTGTATACTCGTCAGACATATGCAAGTGTATACTCGTCAGACGTCATCAGAAGTGTCCACTTAATTTGAGGGCTGAGGGGATAGGGTGTGTCTTTTAAGTGTTTGGACCGCAGCCACTGTCTTGGAACATGTGTATAATTCATTTACATAGTGCCTTATAAGCACTTGTTATAAGCATTCATAAGAGTTCACGGCTCCTTATGTATGTTTATAGGAGCTGATTCTCTATGCAGGTTGACTCTCACCTTGACGCAGCATTTCCCTGTCGATGTTGAATGGAGTTCCAGCTATTGCTCCACTGGGTAACAAGAGTAGACAAGGTATAACTATAACTCACAGATGAAATAACAGTGTGTGTGCGCGCGCACACTCGTGTGTGTGTGTGTACCTGCCCAGGGGGAGCACGTTGACTCGTCTATTGATCTCCTGAAGCTGTTCCACATCTCTGCTCAGGGCCACTGCATGACTGTAGAAATAGAAATATGTTTAGACTGACAACATCACCGACCACCTCGATTCTGCCTTTTGTTGCAACATTTGAAAGTGTGTTTTTTTACATTGGATAAAAGTAGAGACTCAGAGCTAGAAAATGATATATCATACACTGCAGTTGAGGAACAATGGGGAAGTAATTCTGCTTTGAAAGTTGATAAACTTGTAACTCCACTTTTGAGAAAATGGACCTTGAATGTTTTGGCACACCTACTGGAGAGCTGTTCTTTGTCTACACCTATTAACCATTGTTTACACCTGTCTAAGCCTTAGCCCCACCTATATATTTAACAATTCACATGTGAGGTCATGTGCTAAACAGGGTGAGTAAGGTAGTAAACAAACCAAGATTAAGACTAAAAGTGGTGAAAGTAGTAACCTACAATAAGGAAAAACTCCAGGTAAAAATACATTTGATCTAGTCCTTGCCCTATATCCTAATCTGAATTTGGTGCAGGTAATGTTGTTCTTCACATTACCGCCTCTGGTAAACAAGCAATATATAAATAATATCAAAGTTCATTTGTCACATGCACAGGATACAGAAGGTGTAAAAGGTACAGTGAAATGGTTACTTGCATAATAGCAATATCAAAAATAAAAGGGTCCGGAAACAAATATTCTATCATCATTAGATGATGCTTATCCAGACCCATCAATTTAGACAAGTGTGTCATGTGAAATAAATGCTATAACCACCCCCTCAGCCACATCGAGCTAAGTGGATGGGTCACTATTGTCTAGATATGTACGCATGTTCATGAAATACAATAGATGGCCATAATCGCCCCCAGACACACCTGGCTAACTTGATGGGTCATGTAATCATCTGGCAAGCTAGCCAGCTAAGCAATTAGCCATAATCCCAACCCATACTACTAGCAATACAAAGGGATTGTCATGGCAAGCCACCATGCATGAAATGCGGTAGTATGAATCGGCAGGTAGCTAAAGCTAATCAACTAGGTTCAACGTTAGGATAGCTAGCTTACATTAGGCTTTAATATAACTAGCAATGCAAATGGATTTCTCAGATACGAATAATATTACGCTAGCTAGCTAACAGTACGCTTTAACTTGCAATTAAACTGAAAACAAAATGTGAAACGTTTAATATTTTAAAATGTAGCTAGACTCTTACTCGTATACATGGGCGAACGCTTCACGGCAGACTGAAACCTGTTTAACTAATTAAGACGTCGTGTATCGTTTCCATTTTGTTTGTACAGCTTGTTTGGCCAGCAATATGTCAAGTCACTCCGGTTCACACTCACCGTGTGCAGAAAGTAGTCCATCACAACTTTTTCCTACTGATCTATGTCGATAGCGCCTGCTAAAATCAGGGAGCAGTAGCAACACTTGCAGTTTTAAAAATGTAAAACAGATACCTTATTAACATAGGTATTCAGAGCCTTTGATATGAGACCCAACATTGAGCTCAGGTGTATCCTGTTTCCATTGATCATCCTTGAGATGTTTCTACAACTTGATGGGAGTGTATATGTGGTAAATTCAATTGATTGGACATGATTTGGAAAGCCACACACACCTGTCTATATAAGGTCCCACAGTTGACAGTGCATGTCAGAGCAAAAACAGAGCCATGAGGTCGAAAGAATTGTCCGTAGAGCGCAGACACAGGATTGTGTCGAGGCACAGATCTGGGGAAAGGTACCAAAAAAAATTGGAAGCATTGAAGGTCCCCGAGAACACAGTGGCCTACATCATTCTTAAATGGAAGAAGTTTGGAACCACCAATACTCTGACCAATCGGGGGAGAAGGGCCTTGGTCAGGGAGGTGACCAAGAACCTGATGGTCCCACTGACAGAGCTCTAGAGTTCCTCTGTGGAAATGGGAGAATCTTCCAGAAGGACAACTATCACTGTAGCACTTCACCAAATCAGGCCTTTGTGGTAGAGTGACCAGACGGAAGCCACTCCTCAGTAAAAGGCAGACAGCCCGCTTGGAGTTTGAAACAAGATTCTCTGGTCTGATGAAACCAAGATTGAACCCTTTGGCCTGAATGCCAAGTGTCACGTCTGGAGGAAACCTGGCACCATCCCTACGGTGAAGCATGGTGGTGGCAGAATCATGCTGTGGGGATGTTTTTCAGCAGGGACTGGGAGACCAGTCAGAATCGAGGCAAAGATGAACGGAGCAAAGTACAGAGATCTCAGACTAGGGTGAAGGTTCACCTTCCAACAGGACATCAACGCTAAGCACACAGCCAAGACAATGCAGGAGTGGCTTCGGGACAAGTCTCAATGTCCTTGAGTGGCCCAGCCAGAGGCCGGACTTAAACCTGATCGAACATCTCTGGAGAGACCTGAAAATAGCTGTGCAGCAGTACTCCCTATCCAGCCTGACAGAGCTTGAGAGGATCTGCAGAGAAGAATGGGAGAAACTCCCAAAATACAGGTGTGCCAAGCTTGTAGCGTCATACCCAAGAAGACTCGAGGCTGTAATTGCTGCCAAAGGTGCTTCAACAAAGTACTGAGTAAAGGGTCTGAATACCTGTGTAAATGTAATAAATTAGCAAAATAAATAAATACATTCTGTGTCATTATGGGGTATTGTGTGTAGATTGAGGAGGGGAAAAAACAATTTAATGAATTTTAGAATAAGGCTGTAACCTAACAAAATGTGGAAAAAGTCAAGGGCTCTGAATACTTTCCGAAGGCACTGTATGCTCTAGACTGAAACAACATTCACTTTATATTCCATCAATTGATTCCTCAATCCTGTTTTTAACTGTGACTCAGTAACAAGCAGTGGATCTAGACATCATTTAGGAACATTGCAAAGATATACAGTGGTGCTTAACAGAAGGAGAGGCTATAGTACCTCAGAATCCAGTGGCTCCATCTGATTGGCTGAGCTCTCTGCATGTGGGTGTACCCAGGAAACAGGACGTCAATCTCTCTGCGGATCAAAAGACAACAGGTAAACATGATATTGTGTGTGTGTGTGCGTACATACATACAGGTAACTGCCAAAATAAAGGAAACACCAACATAGTGTCTTAATAGGGCGTTGGGCCACCACAAACCGGCAGAACAGCTTCAATGAGCCTTGGCATAGATGTCTGCAAATCTATTTGTTGGATTTGATGCCATTCTTCCACAAGGAATTCCAATATTAGATGTTTTGTTGGTTGTGGAAAACGCTGTCTCAGGCCCCGCACCAGAATCTCCCATAAGTGTTCAATTGGGGAGATCTGGTGACTGAAACGACCATGGCATATCGTGAAACATCAGCTTGAACAGTTTGTCACTGAAGCTCCTGCCCAACAATCACCCCTCTTTCAAAATCACTAACATCACTTTTTCAAGCCATGGTAACCAAAATAATGGGCAACTGGGTTTGCCTAGCATTTTTATACATGACCCTAAATGTTAATAGTGTTGGTTTACGGTGATCTTGTGGGCTATACTCGGCCTTGTCTCAGGATGGTAAGTTGGTGGTTGAAGATATCCCTCTAGTGGTGTGGGGGCTGTGCTTCGGCAGAGTGGGTGGGGTTATATCCTGCCTGTTTGGCCCTGTCCGGGGTTTCGTCGGACGGGGCCACAGTGTCTCCCGACCCCTCCTGTCTCACCCCCAGTATTTATGCTGCAGTAGTTTATGTGTCGGGGTGCTAGGGTCCGTCTGTTATATCTGGAGTATTTCTTCTCTTATCTGGTGTCCTGTGCGAATTTAAGTATGCTCGCTCTAATTATCTCTCTCTTTCTTTTTCTTCTTCTCTCTCTCTCTCTCTCTCTCGGAGGACCTGAGCATTAGGACCATTCCTCAAGGCCTACCCGGATGTCCCGAGTCCACCTGGCCGTGCTGCTTCTCCAGTTACAACTGTTCTGCCTGTTTTATGAACATTTTAAAATCTTGTCCATGTTCTGTTATAATCTGCACCCGGCACAGCCAGAAGAGGACTGGCCACCCCTCACAGCCTGGTTCCTCTCTAGGTTTCTTCCTAGGTTTTGGCCTTCTAGGGAGTTTTTCCTAGCCACCGTGCTTTTACACCTGCATTGCTTGCTGTTTGGGGTTTTAGGCTGGGTTTCTGTACAGCACTCTGTGACATCAGCTGATGTAAGGGGGGCTTTATAAATAAATTTGATTTGATTGATTTGATGTGTGTGACAAGTCAGTCAAAACAGCATCCATATTGCTCTAGCTGGCAGGCCTTTGCGGATACAGTTTCCCACCCAGCAAACTAGTTTAGTCCTCAGAGGGAAAGGTTTACATTCCTATGCCAAATGGGGCTGATGTCACCACCCAACACCACACACACGAAGCTGTCGCTTCCTAGAGGAAGAAGAGCTGCAAGGCCTTACACTCCTCTCTCATCGTACAGTTGACCACCCATATTCCAGGCATCCTCAGTAGTCATGGAGTGACCACACCCTCTCCAGTTGGGGGGTGCAAAAAGACTACGAGGAGCTGCTTTATGAGGGGGAAGAGTTCAGGAGGGCGTACTGTAGCCCTTCCCGGCTTGAGCCACAACTACAGGAGCACCAATATTGCCGGGCCAGAGCCATCGTCACCTCCACGGGAGTGCCACCACCGCCGATACTCACCGATTTGGCCCGGCTACTCCCGAGACACTACTCCAATCCCTCCAGGCCTAAACGTTCACCACATCCACGGGACCGTTGGGACTTCCACTACATCCAAAGGTGGCCCAGCTGCTCTCCTGACTGACATCCCACTAGAGCCCCGGGTCCCCTTCTGCTCCCCAGAGATGCGTAGTTCCCCAGCAGATCGACACAACTCTAGAGTGCACAGTCCATCACACCAAAGTCTGCAACTTTCGACTTGCCATAGTTAAGGAGACTTCCACTCGAGCCGTGGAGCTACAACCGCTGCCACGTGGTCTGTTTAGGCTGCCGTTGCAGAGTCGTCCTCTACATCCCTGTGAGGAGCCCCTGCTATTCGAGGCACATTCGGGTGCCCAAGGTTCGACTGTCTGCTACCCTGGAACCTTCCGCCACAAAGACTCCTACCGCTCTCCCTCGGGAGCACTCCCTGCTCCTGGCCCGGCGCCCAAGCCAGCAGTGGATTACTCACCTGCTCCTAGGATGAAGCCAAGGCCTGCAGCTCCTGCAAGTGCAGGAGTTCCCTTCCTTCCCGGTAGGACCAGAGTTCCCCTCCTTCCTAGTAGGGTCAGGTTTAGAGCTCCCTGCCTCCCCTGTAGGGTTGACGTTTCCTGCCCCGTTGGTATGCTCTCAGTTTCCGGCCATCCCCGGCCCTCAGTCGCTGGCTCTAGTTGCAGGCTCACAGTGTTCTGGCTTAGGTCCGTGGACTGCTGCATTAGTACAAGGGCCCCAGTCCTCTGCTGTTCTATTTCCACAGTCCCTTGCACTAGTAGCCTCTAAATTAGCTGCTCTGCCAGGCCCAAGGTATTCTACCCAGCTAGGCCCCACGTTTGCTTCACCACTAGGTCTGCAGTCTTCTGCCCTGCACGGATCACAGCCCCCCACCTTATTGGGTACGCAGTACCCTAGCCCGCCAGGCTTAGAGCCCCCTGCCATGCTAGGCCCTAAATTGGCTTCCCCGTTTGGAGGTCTGCAGAGTTCTGCCCTGCTTGGATTGCAGCCCCCTACCTTATTGGGTATGCAGCGTCCTAGCCTGCCAGGCTTACAGCCCTCTGCCCTGCCAGGCTCTAAGTTAGGTGCACTGTCTGTAGGTCTGCAGTCTCTTGCCCTGCTCAGATCACAGCCCAAAGCCTTAGTTGATAGGCAGTTGCCTAGCCCGTCAGGTTTAGGCCCAAAGTCAGTTTCCCTTGCAGGTCTAGAGTCCTTCTCCCTGTCAGATCCAGTTATCAGCACCTCTAGTTTCGCTGTCTCCAGCCCTTGTCGGCCCTCAGTCCACTGCTCCGCCAGGCTTTAGGTTCTGTGCCTTACTAGGTCAGCAACCTCAGTTGGTCCGTAGCCCCCAGCCTCAGTGAGCAAGCAGTCACCCTCCCTAGTGCTACACGCCAACTCTCCTGCACTAGTAACAGGACATGGGTCTCCTGTCTGACTAGGCTCGGAGTTAGCTGTTCCTCTAGGTCTGCAGTCCCTGCCCCTAGCCAGTTCATAGACTTAGTTTGGTTCTCAGTCTTCAGCCTTAGTAGTAAGCTTAAGTCTCCTGCACTGTCAAGCCCTGAGTTCCCTGCCCTGCTAGGCCCTCAGCCCCCTGACATGGGGGGCCCACCGTTCCCTGACCCAGGGGGCCTGCAGTCTCCAGTTCTGGGAGGCCGCCTGCCTCCTGCACTGAAATACCCTCCGGCCCTCAGGAAACCACCGGACATAGTCTCTGGGGCCCAGCTGGCCCCTTCCGTCAGATCACTGAAGAGTCTCACCCAGGGGTCCCCACCTGCTCCACCATGAGAGCCATCGCCTCCAGCAGTGGTGCGAGATTCACCGACCCGAGCAGCAGCCAGTGAGCTGCCAGAGACAGTTGTGGCCGGCGTGCCACATACGTTCTTCAACTGTGGTCAGCCTCCGGCACCATACTCAGCTCCCAAGGATGGGCCCCAGCGACCTGGCACCAGCTGAGCTAGAGGACCCTCCGCCACTCTCCGCACCCCCTAAGCCCTGCCTGACAGGACTAGGCACGCTAGCACTAAGCTCCCCCTTGAGACCTGTGGACCCCATTAGAGAATGTGCTTTGTCCTGTCAGGCAGGAAAGGCAGGGCTTAGGAAGTGCAGAGGTGCGGAGACAGTCCTTAGCCACCCAATGGAATGCCACGAGGACTTTTTGTGGATGTTAATATTTTCATTCGAAATATTGGGGCGGCTGTACAAAAGGCCAACCTGCTCCCCTCCTCTCTACCTAACTTTCCCTCACAGTCCCTTTAGGGTGGTATCTCACCATCTCAGCTGTCCATCACAGCCCTATGTTTTCAGTCAATCAGCTTGCCCAAATTCACATCTGGACCCCTCCCATCCCAGGTGTAAGCAATTTTAGTCATCGAAAGAAGACGCACATTTTGTATGTCGACTGAGTTGACTGTGTTTACTAGGAAGATTGTGCGTGTATCTAAGAAAAACCACAAGTTGATTGGTAAATAACTGAAGTGTGTGTGTTAATACTATGTGTGTTAGTGATGAAGATAAATAAAAGTCCTGGACTAAGAAGCATCAGTACTGTTCTTGCACGGACGGCCTGTAGCAAGTCAGAATCTCAATGAGCCAGCATTAAGTACATAGCGAGTGGTGGCTCAGAAGCCAAACGCTCAGACAAGATCTAGCTAGCCGTTTTTTCACTAAGCATGATGGGATGTTAATTCCCCACCTGTGTGGAAGAACCTGCTTTCAATATACTATGTATCCCTAATTTACTGAAGTGTTTCCTTTATTTTGTCAGTTACCTGTACATAAAACTTACACTGCTGCTCTCTCCACCATGGTTGTGATGAGTTGGAGAGCGTTTCCCTTAAGAATGGAGATAGCATCCCTCAGCCACAACCTCATGTCTGTAACCACCTGATCAACCAATAGAAACACAGAACCATGTCTGAGACCTAATCATCAACCAATAAAACACAGCGGGATTGAACAATCTCAAAACTCCACTAGTTACTTATGTTTCAAAAAACAAAGAACGTGTATTCAGCAGATCATTACACCTACCTGGTCATTTCTGCTCCTACCAGTGTGTAACTTCCCAGCTGGCTCACCTATCAGCTCCTGATAAAACACACACACACACACACACACACACACACAGAGAGAGATAGATATATACAGCGCATTCGAAAAGTATTCAGACCCCTTCCTTTTTCCACGTCACGTTAAAGCCTTATTCCCTCATCAATCTACACACAATACCCTATAATGACAAAGTGAAAACAGCTTTTTAGAAATGTCTGCAAATTTATTAAATATAAAACACAGAAATACCTTACAATATTCAGACCCTTTGCTATGAGACTAAATTTTGCTCTGGTGCGTCCTGTTTCCATTGATCATCCTTGAGATGTTTACAACTTCATTGGAGTCCACCTGTGGTAAATTCAATTGATTGGACATGACTTGGAAAGGCACGCACACACACCTGTCTATATAAGGTCTCACAGTTGACAGTGCATGTCAGAACAAAAACTAAGCCACGAGGTCGAAGGAATTGCCCATAGAGCTCCGAGACAGAATTGTGTCGAGGCACAGATCTGGGGAAGGGTACCAAAAGCATTGAAGGTCCCATGGCCTCCATCATTCTTAAATGGAAGACGTTTGGAAACACCAAAACTCTTCCTAAAGCTGGCCGCCTGGCCAAACTGACCAATTGGGGGAGAAGGGCCTTGGTCAGGGAGCTGACCAAGAACCTGATGGTCCCTCTGACAGAGGTCTAGAGTTCCACTGTGGAAATGGGAGAACCTTCCAGAAGAACAAACATCTCTGCAGCACTCCATCAATCAGGCTTTTAGGATAGAGTGGCCATATGGAAGCCACTCCTCAGTAAAAGGCGAAGGACAGCCAGTTCGGAGTTTGCCAAAAGGCACCTAAAGGACTCTCAGACCATGCGAAACAACATTCTCTGGTCTGATGAAACCCAGGTTGAACTCTTTGGCGTGAATGCCATAGGTCACGTCTGTAGGAAACCAGGCACCATCCCTACAGTGAAGCATGGTGGTGGCAGCATCATGCTTGTAGGGATATTTTTCAGTGGCAGGGACTGGGAGACTAGTCAGAATTGAGGCAAAGATGAACGGAGCAAAGTACAGAGAGATCCTTGATGAAAACCTGCTCCAGAGTGCTCAGGACCTCAGACTGGGGCAAACCCAATCGAACATCTCTGGAGAGACTTGAAAATAGCTGTGCAGCGACACTCCCTATCCAACCTGACAGAGCTTGAGAGGATCTGCAGAGAAGAATGGGAGAAACTCCCCAAATACAGGTGCCAAACTTGTAGCGTCATACCCAAGAAGACTCAAAGCTGTAATCGCTGCCAAAGGTGCTTCAAGAAAGTACTAAGTAAAGGGTCTGAATACTTATGTAAATGTGGTATTTCCAGTTTTTTTTTATGCATTTGCAAACATTTCTAAAAACCTGTTTTTGCTTTGTCATTATGGGGTATTGTGTGTAGATTGATGAGTGGAAAAAACTATTTAATACATTTTAGAATAAGGCTGTAATGTAACAAAATGTGGAAAAAGTCAATGGGTCTGAATACACGGTAATTCTGACTATCAGGGGTCCGGAATAGAAGATTGTAACAATCTTCAGCCAGCACTCTGAATTGCTGATTCAAGGTTAGCCCCACCCACACTTCACCTTTAGTCTGCGCTCATTGGCTGTGTGGATATCCTCATCTCCAGGCTTGACCTCAAAAACACCTTTGGCCCATTCATCATGGATCTGAAAACACACACACACGCACATCCGTAAAGGAAGCTTGGTTCATCTTTTGACCCAGCGTCTGAGCTGGGTTTGAGTTACCCATGGATCCTTGGGGGTACACAAAAAATGTGGGCAAAATATTTTTTAACTCATGGGGTACCAATGTTACAATATTGAACACTTATGAGAGTGTCTAACAAGTAGCAACCAAGGCACCCCTGTTGTTCAATTAAAATGAGAGTGAATGATTTCAACAAAACGGCATCTAAACCGGTTTGGCATCTAAACCGTCACATGACTATTATGCCATTGAAGATGGCGCAGTACTGGATGGCTGCCACTTTGCAAGCTCTGACCCAACATCGCTATTTTGTGATTATTTTGTTGTTTATTTTTACTATATTTTCACAAAATATATCCGCTATCATTTCTTACAACAGACAAGAACTCGAACACCAGATCGGCAGTTAGATACTGCAGTCTTCTACTCCGACTCATCTGCCCTGGGCTCTCGCTGTAAATCCAACCCAATTTTCGGCCTACCCAAGATGAAATGCTGGCGTTACAGAGGCAAGAGAGGGGAGATCCTGGTGAGATTAAGGTGATTCTACTGGCTAATGTACAGTCACTTGACAATAAGATGGATGACCAAATCGCAGATATGCTACCAACAGGACTGTTGGAACTGCAATATTCTTTGCTTTTCAGAAACATGGCCCTAAGACAAGACACCCCCCATGGCTATCCAAATCGGTGGATTCTGCATTCACCGGGCGGACAGGAAAGTGTAGTCGGGGAAATTGAGGTGGGGGTTTGCCTCTACATCAACTGGTGTGCTAATTCCAGCGCGTGGAAGTTTGGAACTACTGTTCACCAGTCTTGGAATACCTGATGGTCAAATGTCAACCCTTCTACCTCACGAGGGGTTTTCAGCTGTTATCGTGACTGCTGTATACATTCCACCTCAGGACAATACCAAGCTGGCACTCAAACTGTACAAGGCTAATAACAAGCAGGAAAACCTACCAGAGGCTGCCTTTCCGGTTCGATGCTATTTTAATTCGGCATTACTAAAGACACGGGATACCCAACTTCCAGCAACACGTCGCCAATGCCACTAGGGGCGATTAAGTCCTAGACCACTGCTATTCTAACCACAAACAAGCGTACAAGGCCCTTCCTTGTCCACAATTCGGCAAATCAGATCATGACTCCATACTCCTGCTTCCTGCTTACAAGCAGAAGCTGAAAGCTAACCACCTCCGTTACCGGCTTCATTAGAAAATGCATCGGCGACATTGTACCCACGATGAGGGTTTGCTGCTTCCCCAATCAAAAGACCTGGATTAACACAGAGATTGTCGCTAAACTAAAGAACAGGGCTACCGCACACAGCTATTGTAGACAACCCTGATGCTACTGCCGAAGACAAGAATAAGTACAAGAAGTCCCGCTATGACCTCCGCAGAGTCATCAAAAGAGCAAAAGGACAATATAGGAATAAGGTGGAATCATATTACACATGCTCCGATGCCTGTCACATTACGGATTACAAAGGAAGACACAACTGTGATCTGCCCAACGATGCCCCCTATCAGATGAACTTAATGAGTTTTATTCCTGCTTTGATAACAACATTGAGCCGGGTATGAGGGCCGTTACCAACCCAGAGGATTGGGTGACCTCGCTCTGCGAGGTCGACGCGAGAAGGGTCTTTAAATCAGGTCAACACCCGCAAGGCGTCCCCGACGGTATTCCAGGGTGCATTCTCAGAGCATGCGCAGAAAAGCTGGCAGGCATATTCATGGTAATTTTCTCCTTGTCCCCCGTGTTTTAAAATGACCACAAATCTTTCCTGTTCCTAAGAACTCTAAGGCTTAATGCTACAAGGATTACCGCCCTATAGGCGGACTGACTTCTGTAATCATATAGTGCTTTGAAAGGCTGAATATTGCACACATTATGTCCACCATCCCAGCCACCTTAGACTAACTCCAATTTGCATACCACCCCAACAGACCCATAGACGACGCAAACTCAAGTGCTCTCCACACTGCCCTCACCCACCTAGATAAGAGGAATACCTTTGCGAGAATGCTGTTCATTAACTACAGCTCAGCTTTCAACACCATTGTCCCCTCTAAACTCGTCACCAAACTTAGGAGTCTGGAGCGGTGTTTGAATACTCATACTAGCTGCACTAAGCATACTATTTGTGACGTAAATGGAGTATGTAGTAAGCTTATTGGTCATAGTATGGCTATAGTTAGTATGCCAAAAGTTCCCGATGTCGTACTACAGTGGACACTATTTCCATGCTTTTAAGGCCCAGAATGCAATTCTTCTGGAAAATGGGCACGGCTTCACACCGTTTTCCAATTTGAAGGAAATGCTGGAAAATATGCAGCCAAAGTCCGACGAGAGCGGAGTGAAATTCATTGCTTTAACTAATTATGACAAATGTTTAGGAAATGTTGAGGTATGTAACAAAGTAATGACTTCTCAAATAAGTTACGTTACATGTTGTTGGCTGACAATTTGTTAGCTACGCTATCCTTACGAACCGCAAAGCATTACAGCAGTATGTACCGGTATGTTAGCTAGTTACCTAACGTTAGTTGGTTACTAATACATAAACTTGTGAGGCAATACATTAACTATAATCTAATGAACTACCCAAAGTTTATTGACTTGACTATTCACGTCATTCTAAGATAAGTGGTATAGTCGTCGTGCGTTCTCAATGGACATTGTTAATTCTGGCAATCTACTCCGATTGCAGAGCACTCTCGTCTGAGTGTGCCAGAGCGCAGAATAACTGATGAATTTACAAAAGCTCAACACCCGTTGAATATATGGTCGGTGTTAGTAAACGTTCGCAAAAAAAGCTAGCTAGCAAGCTAGTCAACATTAGCCAGTTAGCTTGGGTGCTTGACTGCCGTTGTGAGGAAAGAGCGATCGGATCAACCCTACTCCTCGGCCAGAGCGTCCAGTGACGCGCCCTGAAAGCAAAACGCTCTGAATTTACAAACGGACAATGTGACAATGCTCTGGATTTACAAACACCCAGAGCGCACTCCAGATTGAATTTACAAACACACCCGAAACTGTAAAATGTCTAGCTAGTATTTTGTTATGCTAGTAAGAGGTTGCATAGCAACAGCATTAACTTCCGGTAGACAGGCGAAGTGCTAGTACTTTCAACTGAAAGGATGCCGTTCGTTTACAGTATACTAAAATGAACTAATAGTACGTAGTATTTACTCAATAATAATGTAGTATACAGTATGTTAGTATGGGTATTCGAACACAGCTAGGGTCTGAACACCTCCCTCTGCAACTGGATCCTGGACTTCCTGACAGGCCAACTTCAGGTGGTGAGGGTAGGCAACTTCACACTGACCCTTAGGGGCCCCACAGAGGTGTGTGCTTAGTCACCTTCTGTACTCCCTGTTCACCCACGACTACCTGGCCACGCACGACTCCAACACCATTATCAAGTTTGCTGACGACAACAGTGGTAGGCCTGATGACCGGCGACAATGAGTCAGCACACAGGGAGTGTATGTGTGGTGCCGGAGCAACAACCTCTCCCTCAACGTCAGAAAGACCAAGGGGCTGATCGTGGACTACAGGAAACAGGGGGGCGATTACAACCCCATCCACATTGACCGGCGGTAGTGGAGAAGTTAGACAGTTTCAAGTTCCTCTGTGTCCAAATCACTAAAGACTTAAAATGGTCCAAACACACACGCTCTGTCGTGAAGAAGGCATAGGCCCTCCATTCTCAAAAGGTTCTACAGCTGTACCATTGAGAGCATATTGACTGGCTGAATCACTGGCAATAGCACCACCCTTGATCGCATTGGCGCTACAGAGGGTTGTGCGAACAGCCCAGTACATCACTGGGGTCAAGCTCCCTGCCATCCAGGACCTCTATATCAGGCGGTGTGAAAAGAAGCCCCGGAAAATCGTGAAAGACTTCAACCACCCAAGACATAGACTATTTTCTCTGCTGCCGCACGGCAAGGAGGTACCAGTGCATCAAGTCTGACAACAGGCTCTTGAACAGCTTCTATCCCCAAGCAATATGACTAATAAATAGCTAAGCAAAATAGCTACACGGACTATCTGAGTTAACCTTGTATTTCTTTTGACCTTTTATTTGAACCTTTGCGCTATGAACACTCACAGGGCCCTACAAACACACACACTGTCACTCCAACACACACACAAACATTCACTCCATCATTTGCTCACTCACACATAATAATATTACAAAAATGTAACCTTTATTTAACTAGGCAAGTCAGTTAAGAACAAATTCTTAATTACAATGACGGCCTAGGAACAGTGGGTTAACTGCCTTGTTCTGGGGCAGAACAACAGATTTTACCTTGTCAGCGCAGGGATTCGATCTAGAAACCTTTCAGTTACTGGCCAAACACTAATCACTAGGCTACCTGCCGCCCCAATATACACATACATTTTTACTGACTCTACACACACGCACACCCACTCACATTCAAGCTGCTGCTACTCTGTCTTATATCCTTTTGCCTTGTCACCTTACCCTTATACATATTGACCTCCATCCCTCCAGTATCCCTGCACATGTCAATATGGTATTGGAACTGACTTTTAAAATATTTCCTTTATATAGTATGCTTACTTACATAAAATAGAGAGGGGCAAGCAGTACTTACTTTATTTTCTATTTACTATTTATATTTCTTGTGTTTTTTTGATTGATTACTGTATTCTTGGTTTTTGAGTTCGAAAGAAAGGCATTTCACTGTACTTGTGCATGTGACATTAAAACTTGCCATGCAGGTGTGAATGCAGAGAGGAATTCTGCACTAAGGCAGATTTTCAGCAGTCACCTACTAACTCCAAAAAGCCACATGGTGGGCTATGACACATTCACGTCCATTTTTTGTTGAGTTCTATAATGTGATCAAAATTCAACGGTCCCCATAACCAAAAAAATAAGGCCATTCAAATGTAAAATGCAGGGGTTAATGGGTTGATATATTTTAAACTTTAGGGGATATTTGTTGATTTGATGTGGCCAGTAGAATCTAGTAGTATTCCACATTGTCTACCTTCTTGACTTTGTGCTGTTGTCTGTGCCAAAATAATGTTTGTACCGTGTTTTGTGCTTCTACCATGTTGTTCTGCTGCCATGTGGTGTTGCTACCATGCTGTGTTGTCATGTGTTGCTGCCATGCTATGTTGTCTTAGGTCTCTCTTTATGTAGTGTCTCTCCTCATGTGTGTTTTCTCCTATTTTTTTAATCGCAGCCCCCCTCCCCACAGGAGGCATTTTGCCTTTGGGTAGGCCTTCATTGTAAATAAAATGTGTTAACTGACTTGCCTAGTTAAATAAAGGTTAAATAAATCAAACTAAATATAGTGGTACGTGTGTATTCACCTGGTCCATCCCATGTAGGATCTTGTCCTTCTCCTCTGCAGTGACCAGCTTGGCCTTCTCCAGGGCTTTGGCATATGCCTTGCTGCCACGGATGTCTGCGTCCCACATCCGCTTGTCGTAGGCGATGGACGCGTTGAATTTTTCCATGATCGGGTCGGTGTCACCCACGAACCGACCTCCCCACAGTTTACTCCCCTGATAGAGACAGACAGGCAGGCAGACAGAAAGACAGATTTACAAATGCACAGACAGACAGCATTTTTGTCTCAAAATTGACACAAAGCCACTAACGTTAGCTAGCAAACAACATTGAAACCTGTCAGCGCTGCTTTTCGTTTAAGAACAACCACTAGATCCAACAAGCTAGCATTCATTTAACCTAGAGAAGACCCATGTTGTCCAAGCTTCTGGACAGCTGATTTGACTACACAGCGCAATGAAAACAATCCGTGGACATACACTAAGCCACACGTGGACGAGCTTAGCTAAATCAACAGTTTTAATAAAGAGATAAATCTAAAAGTTGTCTTACATCTGCACTCGCCATTCTCTTCTCTCAAAGATACCGTAGCTGGCTAACTGTTCACTACCTAGGATCAGCAAAACGTCGATGACAGGGCACAAACGGTGTGATAAGAGTCGACTGGAAACAAACAAGCACAGCTGGAGACAGTCACAAATACTAGTATTTTGCCAGCAGCACAAAAAACTACGTCACTTTCGTATGGTAATGTTGAAACCTCCAAAATAAAAGCCTGCATTTCAAAACATTGCGTAGTGAATAACTCACTCTAATGATATTGAATTTTAATCAATGGGCATTTGTATTGTGCAAGAAAATGCATTAAGTAATTTGAAAACTTTTTTTTCAGACCAATAATGAAGAAAAAACAACATCATATTTTTTTCTTCATTATTGGTCTGAAAAAAAGTTTTAAAATTATTTAATGCATTTTCTTGCATGTTTTCTTGCTATGTTGAGAATATTGGGCTGTAGAGAGAAAACGTTTCTACCTGTCTCAGCTAAAGTGGGGTGGAAAATACTCATTAGGGTCTTTACTAACCAAATATGTGTCGTTTTGGAGGGGGACTGTGTCGCACATACCCAGCAGCAGTTCGTTCTCCACCCCCCCTCCATAGTGAAAAGCCAGCAGCAGGCCGTGCAACACAGTCCCCCTCGCCATATTTGGTTAGTAGAGACCCTACTGAGTATGTCCCACTCCACTTTAGCTGAGACAGGTAGACAAGCTTTCTCTCTACAAGCCAATATGTATCCAATGTACAGTCTATTAGAGGTTTATTGCATTGGGGGCTATAGAGGGGATGGAGAATAAAGTGCTGCTAGATATGTACAACACAGTCCACCTCAAAAACGAACCATATTTGGTTAGTAGAAACCCTACTGGATTAAAGAGTCACCAGTACTCTGTATTAAACTCGTTGCCCAGCACAAGAGACCCATTTAAGTTTTGCAGACTCTATTGAGTAATTCCAATAACATACACTGAGTGTACAAAACATTAAAAACAGCTGCTCTTTCAATGATATAGACTGACCAGCTGAATCCATGTGAAAGCTATTATCCCTTATTGATGCCGCTTGTTAAATCCACTTCAATCAAATCAAATCAAATTGTATTTGTCACATGTGCCGAATACAACAGGTGTAGACCTTACCGTGAAATGCTTACTTACAAGCCCTTAACCAACAATGCGGTTCAACACAGGAAAATTACATAACAATAGCGAAGCTATATACAGGGGGTACCGGTACAGAGTCAATGTGTGGGGGTACAGGTTAGTGGAGGTCATTTGTAAAGTGACTATGCATAGATAATAAACATCGAGCAGCAGCAGTGTAAAAACAAAAGGGTGGGGGGGGGTCAATGTAGATAGTCCGGGTGGCCATTTGATTAATTGTTCAGCAGTCTTATGGCTTGGGGATAGAAGCTGTTGAGGAGCCTTTTGGTCCTAGACTTGGCACTTGCCGTGCGGTAGCAGACAGAACAGTCTATGACTTAGGGACTGGAGTCTTTGACAATTTTTTGGGCCTTCCTCTAGTATTTAGGTTCTGGGTGTCAGGAAGCATGGCCCCAGTGGTGTACTGGGCCATACGCAGTACCCTCTGTAGCACCTTGCGGTCAGATGCCGAGCAGTTGCCATACCAGGCAGTGATGCAACCGGTCAGGATGCTCTCGATGGTGTAGCTGTAGAACTTTTTGAGGATCTGGGAACGCATGCCAAATCTTTTAAGTCTCCTGAGGGGAAAAAGGTGTTGTCGTGCCCTCTTCACAACTGTTTTAGTGTGTTTGGACCATGATAGTTCGTTGGTGATGTGGACACTAAGGAACTTGAAACTCTTGATCCTCTCCACTTCAGCCCGTCAATGTTAATGGGGGCCTGTTCGAGGGGCTGTAGTGGGGCTGTAATGGAGCAGGTTGAGACCTTCAAGTTTCTTGGCGTCCACATCACCAACAAACTAACATGGTCCAAGCACACCAAGACAGTTGTGAAGAGGGCACGACAAAACCTTTTTCCTGTGCGGTAGGAGAAAAATGACACTGCCTCTGCTGTCTGTCTGTCTGTGTATTTGTAAATCTGCCTTTCTGTCTGTCCTGGCTTTTTCTGTTTGTCTGTCTTTCTGTCTGTCTGCCCATGCCTGCCTGTCTGTCTCTATCAGAGGAGTAAACTGTGGGGAGGCCGGTTCGTTGGTGACACCGACCTGATCATGGTGGTAAGGCCCTTAAAATTGTCAAAGACTCCAGCCACCCTAGTCATAGATTGTTCTCTCGCCTACCGCACGGCAAGCGGTACCGGAGAGCCAAGTCTAGGTCCAAGAGGCTTATAAACAGCTTCTACCCCCAAGCCATAAGACTCCTGAACGTCTAATCAAATGGCTACCCAGACTATTTGCATTGCCCCCTTTACGCTGCTGCTACTCTCTGTTATTATCTATGCATAGTCACTTTAATAACTCTACCTACATGTACATATTAACTCAATTACCTCGACTAACCCGGTGCCCCCGCACATTGACTCTGTACCAGTACCCCCTGTATATAGCTATTGTTATTTTACTGATGCTCTTTAATTATTTGTTACTTTTATTTCTTATTTTTTGTAGGTATTTTTCTTAAAACTGCATGGTTGGTTAAGGGATTGTAAGTAAGCATTTCACTGTAAGGTCTACACCTGTTGTATTCGGCGCATGTGACAAATAAAATGTGATTTGATTACATTTTTCCTTTAGTCCACGATCAGCTCCTTTGTCTTGCTCACATTTAGGGAGAGGTTGTTGTCGTGGCACCACACTGCCAGGTCTCTGACCTCCTCCCCATAGGCTGTCTCATCGTTGTCAGTGATCAGGCCTACCACTGTTGTGTCTTCAGAAAACGTAATGATGGTGTTGGAGTCGTGCTTTGCCACACAGTCGTGGGTGAACATGAAGTACAGGAGGGGACTAAGCACGCACCCCTGAGGGGCCCTAGTGTTGAGGATCAGCATGGCAGATGTGTTGTTGCCTACCCTTACCACCTGGGGGCGGCCCGTCAGGAAGTCCAGGACCCAGTTGCAGAGGGAGGTGTTTAGTCCCAGGGTCCTTAGCTTAGTGATTAACTTTGTGGGCACTATGGTGTTGAATGCTGAGCTGTAGTCAATGAACAGCATTCTCACATATGTGTTCCTTTTGTACAGGTGGGAAAGGGCAGTGTGGAGTGCAATTGAGATTGCGTAATCTGTGGATCTGTTGGGGCAGTATGCGAATTGGAGTGGGTCTAGGGTTTCCGGCATGATGGTGTTGATGTGAGCCATGATCAGCCTTTCAAAGTACTTCATGGCTACCGACGAAATGTCAGTGTAAATGAAGGGCAGGAGACAGATTAAATACGGATTTGTAAGCCTTGAGACAATTGAGTCATGGATTGTGTATGTGTGCCATTCATAGGGTGAATGGGGAAGAAAAAATATTTAAGTGCCTTTGAACAGGGTATGGTAGTAGGTGCCAGGCACACCGGTTTGTGTCAAGAACTACAAAGCTTCTGGGTTTTTCACTGCAGTTTCCCGTTTGTATCAAAAATGGTCCACCACCCAAAAGACATACAGCCAATTTGACACAACTGTGGGGGACTCGTGCAACTAGGAAGGTGTTCTTAATGTTTTGTGCACTCAGTGTACATTTCTATTTTATTAAAAGTGTATTGCTTAAATATAGCCTGCACAAGAACTTTCAGCGTTCTAGTATTTGTGTAAAAGTTGTGTAAACTTAATAAGAATACGTCAAATTATCCATAAATTTTCAGAAGTGGGTTCAATGCTGTGAAAAACAGTTATATTGCACTAGAGTCCTAAAACAAATATATTCCCAAAGTTTAGCAATATATTCCCAAAGTGAAAAATAAAAGCATAATATCCTGCTCCTAGTAGAACGGCAATGTCACGAGTTGTATAAACGTCTGTGGGCTAGGAACTCATTTTATCAACAAACATGTTTCCAGGCGGATTAATTTGGCAAGGGACCAAGCTAGAGTTGCTGGCAAAATGGAAGTGTAAGCATTTTCTGACAATTTATTTCATTGACATAGATTTATGTTAAAATGGTCTAACTGTTGTGAGTAATTGTTTTCTTGTGAAATATCTAGCTATCTTTTTCTGTAAAGACTCAGCAGTGCACGCAACACACGGTGATGATAAAATAAAGATGATAGCTAGGCCTACATCGTAATGCCTTGTGCTTGATCATGATGAGTATGGAATCATGTATTTTCTTAGTTAAATAACTAGAGTAAGTACGATGAGCTAGCTAACGTTATGTCTTATAAGGTGGTTTTCTTTCTGGCACAAACATGTTGTCCTCTGATGAGGTTGGCGTTTATTATCACGAGTCTTGTCCTGGAGGCAGAACTGAGCGATTTCCCCTTAGACCAGCTGCAAAGTTAAAATTGGCTTCTTGGTAATAATTTAACGTTGAGGTTAACTAGGCTTTCGGTTTAGCAGTGTGGTTAAGATTAGGTTTGAAATCAGATTTTATGACTTTGTGGCTGTGCCAGTTAGTGACCAGTTAGTCTCCAGAGCTGCATCCATAACATTTTTCATTCTGAAAAACGCTAACCTGCTGGTTCAAGACTATTTGAAAAATACATTTAGACTTTAGGAAATCTCACAAATCAACAAAGATTACCACTATAAATCTGTAGTTTTGGTGGGGCCACAGGGGGTCTTCCACATTTCCACTTGTTGAGTGAGTCAAGTATGTAGTACAATCTCATGGCATTACACCGTAAGATATTAGTCCTTTTCAAATGTCTGCCTCGTGTTTATCTTTTAGGACGGATGCCAATGCTGCTATGCTCAGCAACTATGAGGTAATTTATATTATTTGGCTACGGCCCATTGTCTGTTGTTTTTGTTGTCATTTTTATGTCATATGTCACTGTATTTGCATCCCATCCCTCACTCTTTCTGTATTTTTCTCTCACCCCCCCACACACTGTATTTCTTTCTCTCTCACTCCCCCATCCCTCTGTCACTGTATTTGCATCCCATCTCTCCCTCTGTTAATCTCTTTCTCACTCCCCCTATCTCCCTCTCTCCTAGGTGTACCAGCTCCTGACAGATCTGAAGCTACAGAGAAAGGACAGTGGGAAGAACAAACACAGCACTGGACAACAGAACCTCAATACCATCATGTACGAGGTTAGTAACACACACCGCAGAACCGCAACATTTTTATGTATGAGGTTAGTACCACGATGGGTACACACTCACAAACGCACTGTAGCCAGAGACCAGCAGAACTTAATGTACAGGGTTTGCAGCAAACACACACCTGTTGTCTCTCTTTCCAGACGCTGAAGTACCTGTCCAAGACTCCGTGCAGCAGGCAGAACCCAGAGACTGTCAAGAACTTCCTTACCACCATGGTGCCTCACAAACTCACCAAGTGAGTGGCAAAACACACACACACTACCCACTCCTCCTACCCCCTGTGTAATCTCTGTCAAACAGAAATGTAACTGTTACATGCTATTGAACATGACATGTCATACAGAAACATATTACACACGCACTGACAGTGATGTGTGTGTTTGTCCATAGGGCTGAGAAGCTGCAGCTACTGAACCACAGACCAGAGACTGCTGTAGAGATCCAACTTGTGAGACCGCGCTTATTCTTCACTCTTTATTCTCTTACTCTCGTCCCTCACCCTTTCTCCTGATCATCTCCTTCTATCCTACACTAGTGTTAGTTGTTGTGGGTGAGATTAACTGTGTGTGTGTGTGTGTGTGTGTGTGTGTGTGTGTGTGTGTGTGTGTGTGTGTATAGATGGTAGAGGAGAGTGAGGAGCGGTTGTCAGAGGAGCAGATTGAGGAGCTCATTCAGAAGGTCACAGATGTGCTCCCAGGCGACCCAGAACAAGAAGCCTCCGCCCCCAGCAATGAAGCAGAGATGGAAGAGGGCATTGACCAATAGCCACGAGTCCTGATGGAGCTTGTCTGTGACTGAGGGAGGGAGCTTGAGCTGAACAGGAGTCAAAACGGTATACAGAAAACACTTTCATGCTCATTTGGGTGCTCTGGACTGGACATGGAAGTATGCAGAATGGAATACAGTCAGATATTACTATTGACAGTAACAAGACTGTTCACATTCACATTACTAACCCACCTGTCTGCTTGGTTCAACTTCAGCTCTTACTCCTTCTGTGTTTACAGCACTGTTTCTTAACTAGTGTGTTCTGGAATCCACTTACACTTACAGAAGATCTGTTCCAGTTAGTGTTCTCCTGTGCTACGTGCTTTCATATAGTTAGCAGATTGCAACGGCTAATGTGAAGCTCCATTAACCATTACAGGTTAGGTACTGTTTGTGGCGTATCACAGAATTTCCGACCAACCTTAACTTGGCGACACTTACTCAATTTCTGACTTGGAAAACAACCAATGTCTTCCTAAACGTCAATGTCTAGTTGGAAGGGCTTTGTTTGAATTTAGAAAATTCTCTGTTATTAAATAAATTGTTTGCTCCATGAAGTAATCCAACAATGTGTACGCCGCCATCTTGTCTATTTCAAGTCTTCTCACTCATTGATGGAGACAGGCGAGTGTCATCATGACATGCAGCACGTTGTGCTGGACACCCACCTCTCTCGATCAATGAGAGAAGATTTAAAATGGTCAAGATGTACACATTGTTGGATTACAGGAACACAGTTTTGACAGCACCCACCCTGTCCTCTACAGTGCACTGTTGCTTTCAGATGCCATAAAATGGGGTAGAAGGTAGACTTGTTTTGTATTTTGTTTGACATACAAGTATATTTATCCAATGTATGTTTTTCTTTGTAAATCCATTTGCCTAATAAAATCAAAGGCATACAATATGCGTTTGCCTTTGTGGATGAATGTCGGCACGTTCGAGTGGATTGCCTTTCAAAGTGTGTTGCATTATAGGGATAAAAATAGTCCGACTTGCGCCTACATGTCGACTGCGTGAACTTTACAAGAACCCTGTGATCAAACTCATGAAGTTGACTGCAATCAACTTCAATTATCTGCAGTTGCTCCTCATCAGCTGCAACTTGCCTGCATTGTGGGAGGCACTATTTGTCAATCAATCATTTGTGTTTTTGTTTTACCCACGTGAACAGGAACAAAGATGTGACAAACAGGAAGCAACTTTGCCACGATTCATATGTATACAGTGGAGATGTACAAATTAATGTGATATTTGAGTCTCTCTCCCCAATTGATAGTAGAATGAATACACATAAGTGCTGTTATTGTAAAGTCTAGGAGCAACAATGGCTCAGCTGTGAAGTGGTAGGCCACACAAGCTCACAAAACGGGACTGCTGAAGCGTGTAGTGTTAAAAAATATATATCATAAATAAATTCTGTCCTCGGTTGTATCCAAACTGCGTCTGGACGCAAAGTGTTTGTCCGGAGCTTCGTGAAATGGGTTTCCATGGCCGAGCAGCCGCACACAAGCGTAAGATCACTATGTGCCATGCCAAGTGTTGGTTGGAGTTGTCTAAAGCTCGCCGCCATTGAACTCTGGAGCAGTGGAAACGTGCTCTCTGGAGTGATGAGTCACACTTCACCGTATGGCAGTCTGACGGACTTATCTGGGTTTGACGGATGCCAGGAGAACGCTACCTGCCCCAATGCATAGTGCCAACTATAAAGTTTGGTGGAGGACGGATAATGGTCTGGGGGTGTTTTCTTATGGTTCGGGCTAGGCCCCTTAGTTCCAGTGAAGGGAAATCTTAACGCTACAGCATATGACATTCTAGACGATTCTGTGCTTGCAAATTTGTGCCAACAGTTTGGGGTAAGGCCCTTTCCTGTTTCCGCATGACGATGCCCCCGAGCACAAATGGAGGTCCATACAGAAATGGTTTGTCAGTTCGGTGTGAAAGAACTTGACTGGCCTGCAAGGTGCCCTGACTTCAACCCCCCCCCCGAAAACCTTTGGGATGAATTGAAACGCCCACTGCGAGGCAGGCCGAATCGCCCAACATCAGTGCCCGACCTCACTACTGCTCTTGTGGCTGAATGGATCAAGTCCCCGCTGCAATGTTCCAACATCTAGTGGAAAACCTTCCCAGAAGAGTGGAGGCTGTTATAGCAGCAAAGGGGGGACCAACTCCATATTAATGCCCATGATTTTGGAATTAGATGTTTGTCGTGCATGTGTCCACAATTTTGGTCATGTGGTGTATGTAAAAACTGTCTTTTTTTTTGCTGCTTGGGCCCAGACCCTGACTCACACAATTGTCCAGTCACATTTATTTACAGTATTATGCAGCAAGGCACAGGGTCCCGAATCCTCCTGTGGTTGCATAAAACAATTCGAAAATCTATACACAACCGTTCAAAAGATCGGGGTCACTTAGAAATGTCTTAGTTTTTGAAAGAAAAGCACTTTCTTTTTTGTCCATTAAAACATCAAATTGATCAGAAATACAGTGTAGACATTGTTCATGTTGTAAATTACTATTGTAGCTGGAAACTGCAGATTTTTCATCGAATATCTACATAGGTGTACAGAGGCCCATTATCAGCAACCATCACTCCTGTGTTCCAATGGCACTAGAAAACCCTTTTGCAATTATGTTAGCACAACTGAAAACTGTTGTTCGGATTTTAAAAAAAGCAATAAAACAGGCCTTCTTTAGACAAGTTGAGTATCTGGAGCAACAGCATTTGTGGGTCTGATTACAGGCTCAAAATGGCCAGAGCCTGTAATCGAACAATTAACTTGGATTAGCTAACACAATGTGCCTTTGGAACACAGGAGTGATGGTTGCTGATAATGGGCCTCTGTACACCAATGTAGATATTCCATTAAAAATCAGCCGTTATAGATCTGTCCTTCTCATTGAAAGCAAGTCTAAAAGAAGTGGTAGATGGTCTTTGTGTGCTATTTCTATGCTTCCATTCTTGAGTTTTAATTTTTATTTATTTTTTTACTTTTGGTTTTGTACACCTACAAACAGCTGAAAATACAATATCTATCTTTTATATATTTCACAGCGGTTTAGACAGTACAACGATTCTCTACACTATCCTTGCTTGTTGTCATATAAACAGAAATTTGGTGAACTGTTACAATGTTTGCAACCAGGAAATGGCTGAGTGATTTCTGCATAGTGCATTTTTAAACAATGAAATATAAAATCATTTGTTTCGCTTCTTTGTATTCTGTGGCTGCATGAAATAGCAAACCTAATGTGAAGTAGACACATAGCTGAAGTCTTTAGCGGCCACTGCTCAGTGCTTTCTGTGGTGGTGGGGCAGCCAGCGGAAAATACAGCGCGTAGGGGTTGGTAATGTTCTCTAGTTGCGTCGTGATTGGCTCAGTGTTCTGTCACTCATGGGGACACCATGTCACTGCCAAATCCACAGGGAGAGCTAGAAAGTTCCCTTGGGTGCTGCCATAGATTTACATTAGTGCACATCCAAGAAGGCTCAAGGTCATTGGCCACAGATAAAAATGTCAAATCACGTTATATCTACAGTAGCTTTGATTGGACTGATCATGTCAACATCATACTTTCAAAATCTTAGCTAGCAGATATCATCATGAATCAAGTCAACAATCTCCTGGCAAATCCTTTTCAGTCCTTGTCATATAAGTAATGAAAATAAATTATAGATAAAACATATCGGTGCTCATCGGCCATTGGACAGACATTACACAACAAGTTGGAAATCGCAAATTCAACAAGGAGTGGTTTGGTAGGAATCAGTGGCTAACTGCAAGTGTTGCAAAGCAATCACTAGCCTGCTATTCAGTGGAGTGTGTGTGTGTTCCAAGTCTGGGTCTAAGGGTCTCTTTTCCAAGCTTAAAAAAAAACAATCAACACCATGCGTTCCGACTGGGGGAAATACACTTTGAACGGTCATCCAACTCAGAATTCCAAGTCAAAAAAACTTGGGCTTTCTAGAGTGCCGACCTGAATATCACTGACATCATGATTCAAACTCATTTTTTTTTCTCCAGAGTTCCCAGTTGTCTTGAAAGCACCATAAATCCTGAGAATGCCTGACTGATGACAAAATTTGCCCACGAAGGACGGCCGTGCCACCTTCCTGTTAAAGTGAGCACAGCACAAGTCCAAAAATGTATTGGATGCTGCTGCATAAATGATGTAATATGCCAGGGAGATATGTAAACTGTTGCTAAGAAAGTAATACTAAGTGTATGTTGTGTAGTAAGCTGTTAGTAGCCCATGTGCCTCACCCAAATAATTTGGTCCCTTTCCCCCTCATACCTTAGCCTACTGTTCTGACTTGGTGCACATGTAGCCTATAGCCTGTTTTACAGAGAAATGTAATCATCAAAACATTGTTAGAGCTTTCATTGTCTGCTTATATGCCCCCTTTATTTATCCTACGGTTCTGACTTGGTGTACAGGGAGAATACTGTAAGAACGGCCCATGTTCTGAATTATGTAGCTGTACATTTCAAAAGTGCTGAACAAATAAACTCAGCAAAAAAAGAAACTTTCCTTTTTCAGGACCCTGTCTTTCAAAGATAATTTGTAAAAATCCAAATAACTTCACAGATCTTCATTGTAAAGTGTTTAAACACTGTTTCCCATGCTTGTTCAATGAACCATAAACAATTAATGAACATGCACCTGTGGAACGGTCGTTAAGACACTAACAGCTTACAGACAGTAGGCAATTAAGGTCACAGTTATGAAAACTTAGGACACTAAAGAGGCCTTTCTACTGACTCTGAAAAAACACAAAAAGAAAGATGCCCAGGGTCCCTACTCATCTGCGTGAATGTGCCCAAGGCATGCTGCAATGAGGCATGAGGACTGCAGATGTGGCCAGGGCAATAAATGTTCGTACTGTGAGACCCCTAAGACAGCGCTACAGGGAGACAGGACGGACAGCTGATCGTCCTCGCAGTGGCAGGCCACGTGTAACAACACCTGCACAGGATCGGTACATCCGAACATCACACCTGCGGGACAGGTACAGGATGGCAACAACAACTGCCTGAGTTACACCAGGAATGCACAATCCCTCCATCAGTGCTCAGACTGTCCGCAATAGTCTGAGAGAGGCTGGACTGAGGGATTGTAGGCCTGTTGTAAGGTAGGTCCCCACCAGACATCACCGGCAACAACGTCGCCTATGGGCACAAACCCACCGTCGCTGGACCAGACAGGACTGGCAAAAAGTGCTCTTCACTGACGAGTCGCGGTTTTGTCTCACCAGGGGTGATGATCGGATTTGCGTTTATCGTCGAAAGAATGAGCGTTACACCGAGGCCTGTACCCTGGAGCGGGATTGATTTGGAGGTGGAGGGTCCGTCATGGTCTGGGGCGGTGTGTCACAGCATCATCGGACTGAGCTTGTTGTCATTGCAGGCAATCTCAACGCTGTGCGTTACAGGGAAGACATCCTCCTCCCTCATGTGGTACCCTTCCTGCAGGCTCAGCCTGACATGACCCTCCAGCATGACAATGCCAACAGCCATACTGCTCGTTCTGTGCGTGATTTCCTGCAAGACAGGAATGTCAGTGGTCTGCCTTGGCCAGCGAAGAGCCCGGATCTCAATCCCATTGAGCACGTCTGGGACCTGTTGGATCGGGGGGTTAGGGCTAGGGCCATTCCCCACAGAAATGTCTGGGAACTTGCAGGTGCCTTGGTGGAAGAGTGGGGTAACATCTCACAGCAAGAACTGGCAAATCTGGTGCAGTCCATGAGGAGATGCACTGCTGTAATTAATGCAGCTGGTGGCCACAACAGATACTGACTGTAACTTTTGATTTTGACCCCCTTTATTCAGGGACACATTATCCAATTTCTGTTAGTCACATGTCTGTGGAACTTGTTCAGTTTGTTGAATCAGTTGTTGAATCTTGTTATGTTCATACAAATATTTGAAAATAAACGCAGTTGACAGTGAGGGGACGTTTCTTTTTTTGCTGAGTTTAGTTATAATGACTACGTCCGTCCTAGCTCGCTCATTAATGTATTAGTTGAAATTACGGCTTGCCTCTTATCCACTCGTCGTCCCCTTATGCCATAGTTTGTACATCTTAATTGTCAGTAGAAACTACATTTGTTTAGGCAAGTCAGCCATATCAGCTATGTTTTTTAAAAGGTAGTAAATGACACTGAATTCACTGTTTGGCTGCCAGACAAGGCTCCGCTGATAGCCAGGTGTAGCAGTGGTAAAGATTCACTCCATGGTGCTGAAAAGAAAGCTCTGCTTTTGGGACAGCTGTATGTAGGCCCTGACGGTTATAGTGCAATTCATGTGTTGTGTTGTGTAGTGGCTTTGCTGGCATGCAGTGGTGGAAAAAGGACCCAATTGTTATACTTGAGTAAAGGTAAAGATACCTTTAATAGAAAATGACAAGTAAAAGTGAGTCACCCAGTAAAATACTGTTTTAAATATACTTAAGTATGAAAAGTAAAAGTATAAATTGTTTCTTATTCCTTTATATTAAGCCAACCAGACAGCACAATTCTCTTGTTTTTATTTATGGATAGCCAGGGGCACACTCCAACACTTACAAATTGATTTACAAATGAAACATTTGTCTTTAGTGAGTCCGCCAGATCAGAGGCAGTAGGGATGACCAGGGATGTTCTCTTGATAAGTGTGTGAATTTGACCATTTCCCTGTGCTGCTAGGCATTGAAAATGTAACGAGTACTTTTGGGTGTCAGGGAGAATGTATGTAGTAAAAAGTACATTTTCTTAAGGAATGTAGTAATGTAAAAGTTGTCAAAACTATAAAAAGTAAAGTACAGATACTCAAACTACCTAAATAGTACTTCAAAGTATTTTTACTTAAGTACTTTACACCACTGCTGGCATGCATCTATAAAAAAAATGTGAAGGTTTGCCCCACCAAGATTTACATGCTAAAATCACCACTGGCTCAAACACACAATGATGTTTGAAAGGGGTTATAAGAACTAAATCACGCCAGCATTACAGTGGGACTCAATGGGGTTAAAGGCAGTGTAGCACTTTTTCAATCCCAGAAACGCATATAAAAGTAATTTAGAGCACCCCAAGAAAACATTCCCAAATTACAAACTCAAATTAATTATATGTTCTAAAAGCTGGGTTTGATATTTTCTCCAAATCAGCTCTAACTTCGGAAAACGGCCTCAGTCAGCGTCATGCAATGAATGAAAAACGTTAAAAAGTGGGATACATTTTTAAGACAGAGGCGGTCGAATTGGGTGTCTACTCAATCTGCGGGCACATTTCATCCCTAAGAACATCCACGGCTATCAACAATGGAAGGAGTGCTTCAGCAAGAAGTTGATTCTCAAAGGGAATGCTGTCAAACAACAATCAGCAGAGACAGAGCGTTATCGTGAGCATGGATGTCAACCGTGAAGGCATCCGCATGCTTCCCAGCCGAAACAGTTCGGAAGAGTTGGTGCATATTTTAGGACAACATTTGGTGACGTTGTCGGTAGTTTTGGACTTCGGTAAGGGTTGTTTTGGTTGTTCGCGCACACAAACATTGAGGCACGCTGAAGTCTGTAGCGGAAGTCGGTGATTGGTCAACGGTATGGCTTCGTCAGCAAAGTCTTTGTTGTCATTCAACAAGATGACTCGTTGTGTAATGTGATATTGTACCACCTAGCCCAAATGTCCTTCTGTATATATTCGTTATGTATACTTCTGTTCCCCATGTACTTTTTGTATTGATTTGTTGTTAATAAAAGAGGACTCGTTTTCACGCCAATTCTTTCATTGACAAATACTGCACCAAACGTCTTAGTTAGATGTTAAATTGCAAAAACTCAAATGTATGACTATTTTGAGGAAGTGTATACTGGCTACGGCGTCAAAAAATTGACAAACAGTACTATTGGCGCTTTTTTCTAGTTTTTCAAGCGAAGGTCTTTTTAAGGGAGTATGGGAGCGCACTCGTTCGGTTCACCTGGCCAGCTTCGGCTAGCTGCCAGCGGAACTGAAGCATGCTGAGGCATAAATGAAAGTCCGAGCTACCTCTATGCTAACGTTAGCTCGCTATAGCGCATTTAGCTCACACCTTCCATCTAAATAACACTGATAGAACGAACCAAATGGAAACATGTCTGCCTGCTGTCTGCCAGCTGCCAGCCAGGTAAGAATTAACACTGTGATGAGACCGCTCATTTAAGTGAGTGTGTTACTACAAACGTGTACTACTCCCCTCACAGACTATAGGGTCATTTACATTGATGTCAAAATATTTACCCCTGATATTAACCTTGTTAGAGCATCCTACTGGACGCTAAATAGCTCGTTATTAAATAATGATATAGTTAAGTTTGAGGTTAAAGGTCTGCTTTCACACTTTTGGGAAAGAGCTTGTGAAGAAAAATCTTATTGCAAGAACTGGAAGCTCTTTAAATTTGAAGTGGCCAAATACCTTTGGAAATATGGTAGTAATCTTGTTAAGACGAGAAAATCTGAGAAGGAAAAGGTTATCATTAAGATAACTTCCCTTTCTCAGAGGTCCCCAGCCGGCCTCTTGGGAGGAGAAGGAACTGATTGAGTTACAAAATAAACCGGATAATATATATATAGATTAAATAAACTGGATAATATATATAGATTAAAAGCAGAAGGAGCCTTTATTTGATCAAGGAAAAAATGGCTTGAGGAGGGAGAACAGATTTCATCTTAGTTGTTTAGACTTGAGAAATGTCACTCTACAAATAACACTATCCATAATTTAAACGTTGATGGTGTTATTACAGATGACCCAAAATTAATCGCTAACTACTGTAGCAATTGTTACAGGAAATTGTATGTACGTACTCTCAGGAAACCAAAGATGTTTTTTGACTCGCTGAATAATGTTCACTCTATCAGTGATACAGAATCTAAACAGTGTGATGAACACATAGTTGAAAAGATTATCGAGTATCAAACATCCTAAAGAACAATAAATCCCCAGGTATTGATGGAATTACAGTAGAATTGTACACATTATTTTCTGAACAAGTAGCTCCCTTCCTACATGGAAGTCTTTTTACAGAGTATTAAAACAATGTTCTCCCTCCTAGAATGAGTCTGGGGTTAATAACACTAAGCCTAAAAAAGAAGTGCTGCTCATAGATAACTGGCGTCCAATTTGTCTTCTTAATAATGATATTAGCCTTACTACTTGCAAAAATAATTAAAGAAGTCCTGGATGCACTCATTGATGAAACACAGTCTGGCTTTATAAGGAACAGACATATTTCTAACAATATCAGACTAGTATTAGACATACTTGACTACTCAGACCTAATAACCGAGGATAGCTTCATAATATTTTTTATTTTTATAAAGCATTTGACACAGTGGAGCATCAGTTCCTCTCCTCTTCCACTTCTTTGAGAAATTTCTGTAAGGCTATTAAGACTCCTATATGAATGGTAACAAACCTATCAAACTGAAACATGGCACCTCACCTAGATTTGAGTTAAAGAGAGGAATTAGGCAAGGTTGTCTTATCTCACCGTATCTATTTTTTATTAATCACCCAACTTCTTACAAATTCTTTAAATAATAGTCCTGTACAAGGTATTTCCATGGCTGATGAAGACATTATTATAAGCCAGCTGGCTGACAATATTACAGTTTTGCTGAAAGACGCTAGTCAGATTCCCATATCGATCAATGTGATAAGAATCCTTTTCCAAATCATCTGGTCTATGTCTTAACATTAATAAATGTGAGCTCATGGCTGTCAAAGATTGTGTGGCACACTCATATTATGGTATTCCAGTGAAAGAAGAACTTACATATTTAGGCATAACCATTACTAATGATCAGAAGTCTAGAGGCTTACAAAATGTTAACCCTCTTATTTAAAAAAACCCAGATGAAGCTAAATCAATGGCTACAGAAGGACTTATCTTTAAAAGGAAGAGTCCTAATAACCAAGGCTGAAGGTATCTCTAGATTAACATATGCCCCTCTATCATTATATCTTGACGGTAAAATAAGCAGATAGACCAGATCCGTTTTTCTCCACACAGATATTATATATGGAATAATTGGGACATATTGTATAGAAATACTTTAGAATATTGGTTCAGAAATAATATCCTATTGGTGAGCCAACTGGTAAATGCAGAGGGTATTTTACTTAGTTATAAGGAAATCTTATCACTTTACAAGATCCCTGTAACACCTAAAGATTTTGCAATTGTTTTAGATGCCATTCCCTCGGGTGTTGCTTTATTATTCAGGAATGTGTCAAGACCCTCGGAACATACCTACAATTAACCTTGCTGACTCATCAGTAGAAAATATTTGTTTTTCCTTTAATCCATTTAACAACAATAGAGCTATACAAGCCTTTTTTCAACAGGATGTTGTATTTATACCTTATGTCATGCCTTATTGGAATTAGTGCACTGATATGACATTTTTGCCAAAAAAAAACGATACCGATATGTAAAACTTTTGCAGCCTTTTAAGCATTCTAGTACAGTTAAATAGTTACCACACACACATGGACGCAGCGGTCTAAGGTATTGCATCTCAGTGCAAGAGGCTTAACAACAGTCCCTGGTTCGAATCCAGGCTGTATCACATCTGGCCGTGATTGGGAGTCCCCATAGGGCGGCGCACAATTGGCACAGCGTTGTCCGGGCCGTCATTGAAATAAGAATATGTTCTTAACTGACTTGCTTAGTTAAATAAAGGTTACACACACCACACTGAACAAAAAGTAATTTTTTGGCATTTACGTATGTCCCCATTACCAGTAAAACATAATCAAAACCTATTTCTTTCACTTACTTGCTGTGCTGTTTCGTTGTTCAGTCGTTTCATTCTCAACAAGGATTTCTATGGAACGCCGTTTGGGTCTTTGCGTGTCAAAAAATATACACGTCAAATAAGCTTGTTGACCAATCAGGACCTGAATATGACTGCATGTCACATAATTTAACGCATTCATAATTTATTTACGTAGTTTTTACACATTTATTACACTATCACTCGTATTTCATACGTCACAACATTCATCGATACGTATGCTATGATGCTGGTAAAGTTGTCTCGCGCACCTACAGTGCTGGTCATGAAAAAAGCTAGCTAGCTCATGAAAACAATGTTCTTCCCCAAAAACATAGCAAAATGACATCTGTTTCAGTAGCTATAGTTAGCTAGCTAACTAATAAGGATTAGCCACAATAGTGGACTTTGCCGTTAGTCTTCAAAATAAAAGTATGGCATAATTATACTATTTGTATACATTTGCATCACTGTCAATTATATACTTTTTTTTTTAAGGCAAACTGCAAATTTCACTATTGTGCCTAATCCTTATTGTGGCTAGCTTCACAACACAACCTGGTCCGGTCGAGCATCACTAGTCAGATGATGCTAGCTGGCTGCTTATAACGTTAGCTTTGGGCAACAGGGTTAAGTAGCTGGCTAGCTAATTATTTTCATGAAGTGAAGTTCAATTTCAATAGGCGAACAACAAGTGGCAACCTAGCTAATACTTACTCACAAGGATTCCTAAATCATTGCTAAGAATAATGAAAATGATTGCAGTTTCTACTGGTCATTGTTTTCAGGCTGGTTGTATTGGTGCTAGCTAGGTACCAAGCTAAAGCTATCTGCCCCAGAACTTGCGGTCGAACAAATTATGCTTTATTACTGGGGCGGCAGGTAGCCTGGTGATTAGAGCATTGGACTTGTAACCGTTGCAAGATCAAATCCCCGAGCTGACAAGGTAAAAATCTGTCGTTCTGCCCCTGAACAAGGCAGTTAACCCACTGCTCCTAGGCCGTCATTGAAAATAAGAATTTGTTCTTAACTGACTTGCCTGGTAAAATAAAAAATTATAAAATTACCAACGTGGTATTGTAAACACATCGTTCGTGGCCAGTGTTTGCAGACTTTTTTGTACAGCTTTGACAGTGCTACTGTATCTTTTTTGACACGCTAAGACCCAACCGTATGTCGTGAAGCTAATAATAGTGACGCTATTACTGTGTAAGTCTGGTAAGGCAACATCTGAAAAATAGCGCACTTGGTAGTGTGTACTGGTGCTCGACCAGTTGGCGAAAGTCAACTTCACCCACGACAGAACGGTTGATTGTCAAGGGCAATGAATTACATTATCTTGGTGTTAATGGATTTCGCCTTTGAGTTGTCTCGCTGAAATGTTCTTACTCTTTCAAATGACTGCTCGACTTGTTGACTGCTCGATCCACACAGCAGACATTGTGTGGGCTAGGTTAGGAATACTGTGTTGCATGTGTAGCGCCAAATTGTACGTGGCGTCATTACGTTATGTACCTACGTTATATAGGTATGCACGGTAGCTTTGAAATAGATTTTTAATATCAGCGTTAAACTAGACATCGGGCCGATACCAATGTTGGAATTTCTAGTTAATATCGTCCGATTCCGATATGTTCACTGATATAATTGGAATGGTTTTATTGATAATATCTGTAGGAAAAACGTTTAGATGTTGCCACACACATACCTACTTATTAACAAAATTAAGGAAGTTTCTTTTTAAATTATTCATAAATATTATTCTGCCAACCACTATATGAAGAAGTAAAAAAATTTTTTTGCAGCATCCAGAAACAGTGTTGTATCTTTTTTGGCATTGTATTCATGTAAGGAATCTGTGGCAAGACATCAGTAGATTTATAATTGAACACATTTATGAAGATTGTACACTATTGTGGAGAGATGTACTGCTTGGATTCTTTACTTACAAATAGAAATAAGTTGAAACAATTTCATGTAATTCATTTAATTATTCTTTTGGCCAAATTTCATATTCACAAATGTAAATTTACAAACAAAACGCCACATTTTATTACCTTGCAAAAATTAATTTTAACTATATTTTAAGACAATTTCTTTAGCTAACAAAATAAGTGAGATTTGTTTGTGTTCTGCCATATGTCAATAACATAGCTAAGTTTGTCACTGGTGTGGGCTAGTAAATATCCTAAACCTAGCCAGCTAGACAGCAAACCAAAACCAGGAAGATAGGGAAGAGATAATTCACTTTCTGTTTCATCTGCTGCTGGCTTGCTATGTATTTCCACATGTAATTGATGAAATTAGATTTTCATTCTTTAAACATTGTATTTGTGTCAGTATATTGTTGCGAATGTTGTAGAAAGATTCTCACGGCGGTTTTCCACTTACAGTTTACCATGTACAGTTGGCTACAGCAGGCAATATGATCCTCCACCATGCAAATCAGAAATTACGATCTTGCGATTGGGACTTTCCGTCTTCTTGGTTTGTATATGCAAGGAGCATAAATTGTACAATTTGTAAAACTAATATAGAATTTAGAACCAATGTATAGGAATTAGTTAATCTATTCATTAATTGTATATTAATTAGTTAATACACAGCAACAACTTCATAAATGTCTGTTAAGGTCCATGATATGCTACCTGGACTTTCAGCCAACCTGTACTCTATGGTTTAGCGGTGTGTTGAATAGATTCTACGATCTGGATTTGAGCAAGCCCTTGGCTCATTCTATACACTGTGCGCCCCATTATGCATGCTACAAACCTGACATATAGCACCACCCACTGGGCAAAATGGCATGAAAAGAGTGGCCGTTTGAGAGCATCAAAACGACTGACTGATCTAAACTCAGCAAAAAAAGAAATGTAATCTCACTGTCAACTGCGTTTATTTTCAGCAAACTTAACATGTGTAAATATTTGTATGAACATAACAAGATTCAACAACTGAGACAAACTGAATAGGTTCCAGTGTTTAAACCCTTTACAATGAAGATCTGTGAAGTTATTTGGATTTTTACGAATTATCTTTGAAAGACAGGGTCCTGAAAAAGGGACGTTTCTTTTTACATATCACATATATTTTACATATAGTTTACATATCACCTTGCATTATTTATGATGCAAGGTGATATGTAAACTATATGTAAAATATATTATTTTTAAATAACAGTCACTGTTATAGAAATGTTGTTCTCAATGTTCATAAACTGAACTTCAATTAAACAACTCCGTCTGTAACCCAGAATTTGTAAGATACTGGTTGAAATAAGACAGACAGGAGCCCAGTCTACAATGTTCAAAGGTAAATCGTTTAATTCACGGGAGAGCTCTGAGCTCTAAAAGGTGTACACAGTCTCTTATATGGTACAATGTTGAAATACAAAAATACAAAGGCCCCACCATTTTCCCCACCCTTTCCAGGAAACAGTGTTTTCCCATAGTACCCATTCATTCCTTATCACAATCTTTGCAACATAAGTCAAACTTGGGCGGCTCTTTAACTATCCCTCCTGTCTTCAAGGACAGGAGCCTCTCGCATGTGTCTGGTAGAATCAAAGAATTCTTTGTTCTCCCAGATACTCCCTAGATGAAGTCGTACCAGCCTGTTCCACTTCTACACACAAAGTTAATATCTAGACACACACACATCAATTGGACTACCATCTGTCTTATAACCCTATCTCTATTGCATACATTTTCAGAATGGAATATTCTTAGATGTACAAACATTTAGTCATAAACATAAAATCTATAACAGTCACAATTTACCAATTATACATTGCGGTTCTGATCCTCTCGAACCTTTCTATTTATTTTTTTGTTTATTAAACAGTAACATGCAAAACACAAGAAACGGAACAGCCAGAGGGATTCCACAAAGAAATAAGGAAGATCATTATAAAAAATGTAAATACAAATCCACATTAAATTAAAATACAGACATGTAGTGAATACATATTTTTTACATTTTTGTTTTGTATAAGTTTTAATGATTCTAAATAGTTTTCCAAATCAGCTTTTAAAAAATTAAGGGGCTTTTTCGGCATTCATTTTTATTTGTTTATGAAATTGTTTCCAAATAAGAGATTTATGACCTACTCACGTTCAATTGTGGAATCAGTGTAGTAAAATATGTCAAACTTAGATATTTCAATGGTTGTATGCATTTTGTTGCCAATATATAGTTTTACATCAGTCCAGAAAACTTCATTATGTAAACAATTACAGATTAAGTTTTCAATACATTCAGTTTCTAGTTCACAAAAACTGCATTCACTGGTAACATCAGGTATATATTAAGAAATCAAGCTATTACACGGATAGAATCTTTGGATAATCTTAAAGGAGATCTTTACTTTATTGGTCACTATAAATGTGTGTGGAGTGAGCCAAGCACGGTGCCAGTTTACACCAAACAATGAATCCCAACAAAATATTGCAGAGGGAATAGACTTCCTGTAGAAAATGTCCCTTAATAAACAATTGTTGAATTTCTTATCTAGTAAACCTATGCCATTCACCTGGATACCGCTTACAATACGAGATGTTCCAAAATATTCATTATTCTGAAGTAAAGATTTTATCCCACTAGGTATAGCTTTTATAACAGTCATATTCCTTGCATGAAACCTCAAAGTTGTATCTTTCCATAAATTCTCTCCGTGTCAATAGATTCCCACTAATACTAACTAATTGGCTGACAAGGACAATGTTTTTCGAGAACCAGTTACGGTAAAATAACATCTTGTTTCTGTGTAATATCAACCCGTTGTTCCATATAAAACATTTGAGGTGAAAAGTTGTGTTTATGCACCAAAGTCCAGCACATTAAAGCCTGCTTGTGAAAAGCCGCCAATTTCACAGGAAGTTTACCCACAATATAGGGACAATGTAGTAAAATATTAAGCCCACCGAGCTTCTGAAAAACAAAATGAGGTATAATATTCCAGAAACTATGAGGATTTTTTAAAAGTACCTTTTAACCCAGTTGACTATTGATAATGAGCATAAGATTTGAGATATATACAAAAATACAGAAGTTGAGATTGGACAACCTTGTCGTATTCCTTTGTAAATGTTAAACCTTGAGGGTGTTCCATGACAGAGTTTGATACAGCTATTGCCACCATTATACAGAGTTCTAATAACAACACAAATTACCAACTTAAAATGCTTAAGACAAATATAAAATTGTGACATAAGGTATCAAATGCTTTCTGAAAATCCAATAAATCCAATAGATAACAATACTCATCCAAGTATAACACCAGTCTCAGATTATTAGATATGGCATAAACCCTGATTGACATTCATTAATCAGATCATTCAAGCATGACTTTAACCTTTTTGCAAAGATTGAGGCTATCATTTTGTAGTCGTTATTTAGGAGTGTGATTGGATGCCAAATATCAATATTAAGAGATCCTTGTGTGGTTTAGGTATAAGAGTAATAACCCCTTGCTTCAGAGGCAGGTAGTTCTCCCTTTATAGCCTCATTAATGGTTTCAAGTAAAAATTCTACAATTTCTTCAGAGAAGGTTTTGTAAAATTCAGAGGTTAATCCATCACAATTTTTCTTTTTATTGAGCAACCCCATATTGGATGTCCATAATGGATAAATCTTGACAAGACCGATCGAATTCTTCACTAACCGAGTTAACATTCTCTATAGAATACAGGAGATCCTTAGTCACTCAAACTGTTCTCTAAGGAGTAAAGATTCTCATAAAACTTAGTGGTAAAGTCTGACAACAACTCTCTATCCTCAGTGGTTACCCCATTAATCTTAAATTTCCGAAGTGTGTTGAGTTCCCCTCTCCTATTTTCCAAATTTAAAAAAGTATCTACTGTTCTTTTCACCTTTTTCAAGCCATTTTTTTCTGGATCTTATGAAGACTCCTTTTAGCCTTTTCCTCATAAAATGTATCTAGTTGATACTGTAAAATCATTCAATTCAGCATTCTCATTAAGATCAAGATGCTCAATCTCTGTGACATCTAGGGTTGGAAAAAGGGTCGGAAACTTTCCGGTAAATTTCTGGACATTTTCCATGGGAAGTTAATGCAATTTGTAAGTAATATCTTGTGTAGTAGTTAAGACTGGGAATTTTGGTAATTTTGCTTTATTCATCAAAAATGTTAGCTTATAACCGTGACCCTTATTGTGGTACACACAAGGCAATTCTCGGTCTTGTGGCATATTTTGGTTAAACTATCCCCAATTTAATGGATTTGCAACTCTTTGCATGCACAGTGCATTCTTCTATCACATGTGCTGTGCACTCTTCCATCACATGTACAGCTGATTCTCAAGATCTTGCACACTAATGAGATGCTATTGAGCCCACCCTACTACACTGTCTGAGCCAAGGACTACATGCGTTCTGGTAAGTTTTGATTACAATACTGGATGGGGTGAATATATTTTATGACATACATGATTTTTTGTTAACTAGTAAATAGTAGCCTACAGCAAAGTGTGTATTTAAATCATTTCTAACTGCTAGTTAGTTTTTTGCTTGCTTGAGCCTGCTAACTGAGGAGTGTTAATTAACCTGTTTCCATACATGTTTCATTTTAAAACATTTATCTTACAAATTAGTTGTTTAATCTAACTGCTTAACTAGTTATCTGTACATAGAATTGTATTCGGGGTTTTTTTTACCCATTTTTTCCTAATATTTACAGGAAAATGCCACGGGCACTATCTGATGTGTGGAGACATTTCACTGCAGCTAATGTAGAAGGAAAAGCTGTGTGCAAAATCATATGTGAAGAATGCAACAAATATGCAGAATCATCTGGCCAAGTGCATAAAGTTCCCTCAGCGCTCACTACAAGCAACCTCTGACAAAAGTCCCTCTACTTCTATTTGAGGTGAAAATAGCAACAGCTCATGGTCAATAGCAACAGCTCAATATCAATAGCAACAGCACATGGTCCTCCTGGAATCAGAAGTTTTTTTTGACTCAATGGAGGAACGTGGTCAGATACATGCTGATGAATGTCTTGCTCGAGCTGTGTATGCAACTGGTTCACCTCTGATGCTCACAGGCAATGTGTATTGGAAGAGATTTCTGAATGTGCTTCGCCCAGAATACACCCCTCCAACCAGACATGTTTATCTACTCTTTTGCTGGATGCAGAGTTCAACAGAGTTCAAGTGAAGGTCAAGCAAATCGTCGAGAAAGCAGACTGTATTGCAATCATCTCTGATGGGTGGGCGAATGTTCGTTGCCAAGGAATAATTAACTACATCATCTCCACCCCGCAACCAGTATTCTACAAGAGCACAGACACAAGGGACAACAGACACACTGCTCTCTACATTGCAGATGAGCTGAAGGCAGTCATCAATGACCTTGGACCACAGAAGGTATTTGCACTGGTGACAGACAATGCTGCAAACATGAAGGCTGCTTGGTCTAAAGTGGAGGAGTCCTACCCTCACATCACACCCATTGGCTGTGCTGCTCATGCATTGAATCTGCTCCTCAAGGATATAATGGCACTGAAAACAATGGATACACTCTACAAGAGAGCCAAGGAAATGGTTAGGTATGTGAAGGGTCATCAGGTTATAGGAGCAATCTACCTCACCAAGCAAAGTGAGAAGAATAAGAGCACCACATTGAAGCTGCCCAGCAACACCCATTGGGGTGGTGTTGTCATCATGTTTCACAGTCTCCTGGAGGGGAGAGTCTCTCCAAGAAATGACCATATCACAGTCTGCTGATATGGACAGCCCCATCAAGAGGATCCTCCTGGATGATGTATTTTGGGAGAGTGGTAAGCAGCCTGAAACTCCTGAAACCTATAGCAGTAGCCATTGCACAGATTGAGGGAGACAATGCCATCCTGTCTGATGTTCAGACTCTGCTTGCAGATGTAAGAGAAGAAATCTGTACTGCCCTGCCCACTTCACTGTTGCTCCAAGCAGAGGAAACTGCAGTTCTGAAATGCATCAAAAAGCGTGAAGACTTCTGCCTGAAGCCCATACACGCCGCAGCGTACATGTTGGACCCCAAGTATGCTGGAAAGAGCATCCTGTCTGATGTAGAGATCAACAAGGCCTATGGTGTCGTCACTACCGTGTCTCGCCACCTTGGCCTGGATGAGGGCAAGGTTCTTGGCAGTCTGGCAAAGTACACTTCCAAGCAAGGGCTTTGGGATGGAGATGCAATATGGCAGTTATGCCAACATATCTCATCAACCACCTGGCTGAAGGGACTTTGTGGATCTGAGGCGCTTTCCCCTGTTGCCTCCATCATCCTCCAAATCCCACCAACATCAGCCACCAAAGCACGCAACAGGCTGACCAATACATGGATTGAAAAATGTGTGGCCATCCGGGCAAATTTGAGGCTTTTTGAGCCTGACAACGAGCCATCCTCAACAAGGTTGGAAAGTGACAGTGAAGATGAGGCCTCAGAGTCTGATGTTCAAGAGGTGGACATTGAGGAGGTCCAGGGAGAAGACATGGAAGCCTGAGAGGAAGAGAACCAAAGTTTTCATTTCTAGACTATCATTTTACAGATGTATGTTGAATTGTTTTGGGGGAGATGCGATGGATCATTGGGGATCATTCAATATTCCCTTCTTTTGTTGTTCAGTGAAATCATCCCATGTGAAGTCAACTCATTTAATTAAAATTAAATTTGTAGCTAAATAGTTTTTTTTATTTCTATTGGAAGGATTTAATCATTTGCAATTGATAAGGTAAAAGGTTATGTTTGTCTCCATATGATATGGTAAATATATCCAATGCAAAAAACATCTACATTTAAATGGTATTAATATTAATTTGCATATATTTCCGTTAATTCCCATATATTCCCGCTAATTCACATATATTCCTGTTGATTCCCACGGAAAGTTTCCACCTCTGAATATTCCCCAAAATGTGCATCCCTAGTGATATCCGCAATTGTCTTATAAAGTTCAGCTACCTCACATCAACTTTCTTAAAACAAGCAGTTTTCCATAAGTAATACAAGCAGAGCAGATTTTAAGTTTCAGCAGGTCCCAATATTTCCCATATTCTGCATTATATGTAGCTAAATTCCAGTAAACAGAAATTATATTCTTAATCAAATTTTTTAAATCATCATGCAATGTTATTTAGTTATTTAATTTCCAATAACCACCAGAGTATTTCTTATCATCATTACTGCACATTCTTACAGTCTGCCTCTGGACTGCAGGCAGTTATTTACCTCTACAGTGTTGGGCTCAAGACTAGAGGTTATCACCCACAAGTCCATTCTTGATTGTAGTGAACAATCTCTATTACTCCATGTGTATTGTTTCTCTCCAGGGTTTTTAACTCTCCATATGTCAATTAAGTCCAGGCTTTGGCAGAAATTCACCAACTTGTTCACACCATTGTTAGGCCTATGGGGCAATCTATCAGTCTCTTTATAATAAACCATATTAAAATCTCCACCAACTATAATCTGACTGGATGGATATTTTCTCAGAAGACTTTCCTGAATTTCCTCTAGAAGTAAGTCCTTTGGAAGACTAGAACAGTATCCATATACATTACACAACACAAATAATCTGTCCATGTGGTTGATGACTGCTACTAGCCAATGTTCATTTGAGTAAACAAAAATGTCCCTTTAAAATTGAAACTCCAGTTTATTGATTAGTCCCGTGGGCCAAAAAAATGTCACCCCACTGATTTTTCAAAAAGTATAGTCCTCTTTGCATGAATGTGTTTCTTGAACGAAAACAAGATATGCGTTGCAGTCCTTACAATTTAAAAACAAATAGTTTTTCTCTTCAACAGGTTTCGTATCCCCCTAGCATCCATATATACAGAATAGAAAGAAACATCCTATGCAAACTCAACTCCACCCTCTCTATGAAAAGTTGCTTCATATATGTATTAACAAAGTCTCTTGTAAACCAAAACACCACAATTCAATACTAGAACGCTCAGTTTGCTGTGGGGAAGGGGCTACCTTGTAAACCTACCGGCGGAACAAATCACCCGGTCATATTTATTTTCCGTCGGCGAACAAGGCTGATTCCCATTTAGTATCCACCCTTTCCTTGATTTCGTGCCTGTTGGACCGTGACGAGAGGCCACAACTTTGCTTTTGCTGCTGCAGTCAGGTCCTCGCCGAATCTAAATTCTCTATCTTTCAGAAAGGCGCTTTCCTTTGCTTTCTTCTAAACTGCATCTCTCGCTGTGCGAAAATGAAACTGCGGATGGCATCGGATGGCATCTTGCTTCATCCCAATACGATGAGCGACATCAACAGACATGTCCATATATCAATCGGGGAAGTCCGGTGCCACTTACTATGCGCTTCACATTCTCACCGTGCTTCCCGGGGACACCGTAAAGCCGTAGCCCCCACCTTCTCCGGTATCGCTCTGCTTCCGATAAGCGCTCTTGCATTTCGGCGATGGTCTTCTCATGTGCAGTGCATTTATCATAAGTAGCAGTGTTTACAAGTTTAAGCTGTTAAAATACTATTTTATGTATGAGTCAGAGAGGTCTAGAGGTCAACGATTTTTCGTGTATAATTTTCTCCAGACCATCGGCTCTTTCGTTTATCTTTGCTGAGACCGCATCGATTGTTGACCTGGAGAATTATATATATATATATTAATTATGCTGACCTGGAGTTCGCGCAAAGACAATTATTTGTGTCTTTTTGGGTGCGGGACTATTGACTGGATTTTCTGAATCAACCGAATGTCCAGATTCCTCCATTTCTTCTCCCGATGAATCAGGTGGCGGTTTTCTCCGGTGTATTCTATGGAGAAGCTTCATATTGTACTGTGAGAGTGTATATCTATTTCCAACTCAGCCAAGATAGACCACAGCCTGTCGTGGAAGGGGGCAGAGCCAAGCATGAGTTAGCGAGATCCTATTGGCGCGTTCTAGCCGATATTTCCGTTAGGGAACGCCTACGCTGAAGTACGTGTGCAATAACTAAATTCCCCCTTGCACTCCTTTAAAACAAAGCATACATTTTTTTTACTTTGGCAAAGGATAAATCTACAAAACTTAGTCCACTCTATTCGGAATATTTGGTAGTGAGTGGAACGGCAACGGGATGCTTCACACTTATACATCCGGTGAAACATCGGTCTCATAATTCTATCTGCGGTACTGCCTTTATGGCAACTGTCCCGTACACCGTCAGTGGAGTCAAACGATTGCATCCGGTCGCCTCCGGTCTTTAGGAGGAATGGAAAGAGAGCATGTGATGTGACTTTTTGCTCGTTAACAGCCATTAACAAGGGCAAACTCATCCTCCACGTTTACTCTATTGGTTGAACAGTGCAGTAAACACCGCGCAGGCGTTTCTTTTACGAATGCTGAATTACTCTCTTTAGGTTGAACTTCAGACTGGTGACAAGACAACACCATAGATACATTGTGTAATTTAAACGAGTTGTATGTCAAATTCCCGAAGAATGACTAGCTTTACATGAAATAATAGACAATATGGATCGTTTATCTTGTTTGGGCGGCTGGTGTTGAAGTTGACCGTTTCCTCTATTTTGCAGTTGCACAATACAACGGACCATTATTTTTCAGCGAGACTGGTTATCGACAGTTAAGGTGAGTGATTCACATTCGATTCCGTTAAGTTTTGTCGATACAAAACTACTACCAATTGCGCGTCCTGGGTATTCACAATTCACCGGAGGTAGGTAGCAATACTGTCGATTGACCAGGGGTGTATTAATTAGGCCGATTCTGTTGCGAAACGTTCCTTAAAGGGAAGCAAACTGAACGAACGAAAAATGGTCTCCCATTTTAATTACAAAACGGAATGCAACTGTTTGAACTAATGATTACACCCCTGTTCGCCCGTGATGTTGGTTTTTATTTTTTCAGTGTGGACCGCTGGTTTTTGGAAGTTGGATGGTCAAAAAATGTTAAATACAATTTAAATGTACTCTGTCGATTGAATGTAGGTCAGTTCAGTTCCTCTTAGCCTGAAGACCCACCATTGAATTGCAAAGAATTATGTCGGGCAGAAATTCGCTTTCAGATCAGGAAAGTTTCCTCGCACGACTAATACAAACCAGAATGTTGAATAAAAGGATACTTCACTGGTTGTCCATGTGGTTGGTCCTTTTGGAGGCAGGAATGTGAGACGAATATCCCCATCAATCAGACATCCAGTATGCTAGTCTGTGTAAATATATATTGTTTGTGTTTTTAATTTCAATACTAATGCAATTCACACGTGACAAACACTTGCACAATATGGCAGTGCCTAACAGACAGCAAACCCCTTCCAGCTGAGGGCTTTGGTGGACTAAATTCGACTATTGTTTACATATTGTGCATCACAAGCAATGCCTCAACAGATTGAAAATACAAGCGACAGAACCTACCGCAAAAAGTAGGGTAAACACCTTCCTGTGGATACCCTTTCTCTACCTCCAAAAGGACCAACAAAATGTACAACTAGTACATGGGGCGGCTGGTAGCCTAGCGGTTAAGAGCGTTGGGCCAGTAGTCAAAAGGTCGCTGGTTTGAATCGCCGAGCCGGCAAATGGAAAAATGTGCCGTTCTGCCCTTGAGCAAGTCAGTTAACCCAACAATTTCTCTGATTCAGAGGGGTTGGGTTAAATGTGGAAGACACATTTCGGTTGAATGCATTCAAATATACAACTGGTGTAGACTTTAAAGTGAAATGCTTACTTAGTTGTGCAACTGACTAGGGTATCCCAATTCCTTAAAGTAAGTATAAATATAATTGTCAACATTCTGCCTTGTAGAGACTATTGCATCTTTTTTACAGTGACTTCTTTGACGTATCTTCATGGTGTAACCATTGTAACAGTCTGATGTTTAGGCAAAGTTCCTCTCTGCTTACCTCATGTCAAAATAAGTCCCCCACAAGTTCTTGCTTTTTGTGCACGTGCAGGACTTTTATTTTTGACATGATGTAAGCAGAGAGGAAGTGGGTCAACAACAGATTTTTTTTTTCCTTCTTCTCAATCGGGTTGAGGGCAGGACTCTGACTGGGCCACTCCAGATGGTGTATTTTGTTCTGTTGAAGCCATTCTGTTGCTGATGTTTTGGGTCGTTGTCCTGTTGCATCACCCAACTTCTGAAGAGCTTCAATTGGCGGACAGATAGTCTAACATTCTCCTGCAAAATGTCTTGATAAACTTGGGAATTAATTTTTCCTTCTACAATAGCAAGCTGTCCATGCCCTGATGTAGCAAAGCAGTCCCAAACCATGATGCTCCCTCCACCATACTTTACTGTTGGGATGAGGTTTTGATGTTGGTGTGCTGTGCCTTTTTTTCTCCACACAGCACACCAACATGTTCCTTCCAAACAACTCAACTGTAGTTTCGTCTGTCCACAGATTATTTGCCAGTAGCGCTGTGGAACATCTAGGTGCACTTTTGCAAACTTCAGACAGCAGTGGTTTCTTCTGTGGTGTCCTCCCATGAACACCATTCTTGTTTAGTGTTTTATGTATCGTGGACTCGTCAACAGAGGTGTTAGCATGTTCCAGAGATTTCTGTAAGTCTTTAGCTGACACTCTAGGATTCTTCTTAACCTCATTGAGCATTCTGCGCTGTGCTCTTGTAGTCATTTTAGCAAGATGGCCACTCCTAGGGAGAGTAGGAAGTGCTGAACAATTTGTCTTACCGCTGACTGATGAACATCAAGGCTTTTAGAGATACTTTTGTAACCCTTTCCAGCATTATGAAAGTCAACTATTTTTAATCTTAGGTCTTCTGAGATCTCTTTTGTGAGTTTTTTTATTTTTATCGGGCAAGGCAGCTCTAACCAACATCTCCAATCCCGTCTCATTGATTGGACTCCAATTAGCTTTTGGAGAAGTCATTAGCCTACAACGCACACTATAGAACAAAATAAATGGCAACTGTCGCCTTATTGCGCACCTGATGCTGGCTATTTAATTGGGAATTAAAGGGGAAGCGCAGCTTCTGGACTAGACTGAATGAGACTGTTTTGAATTCATTCGGGGCCGTCACTCTACTCATGCTGAAATAACAGCCTATATAATAATTATTTACCAATTTCTGTCCAGTGTTCACATTTGACATCCTCATCTGTCAGAACTTGAACTATTTGGCCAGCTAGTACTCCAATCCAGAAAGTGGGTGTTGCCTCCCTGATTCAACCAGTTGCCCAGTTTCCTCCACATCCACTCTGAACAGACAGGAGAAGATGAGACTGCTCTGTAGCCTACTCTTTTATTCTGGGACAGAATCAATGACTGAGTCCCTAATGGCACCCTATTTCCTATATAGTGCACTACATTAGACCAGAGGGTCATTCCATTTGATTTCAATCACGTTGGACAACCCTGTTTGTAAGCTTTTAAATTATATAAAAATGGTGGGGAATACGAAATGGGCCAACTTTGAGCACCTCTATCTTCTAAATATTTTGGCATTGTTATCACCACTTTATTTTAAGAATGTGAAACGTCAATAATAGTAGTGAGTGATTTTATTTCAGCTTTTATTTCTTTCATCACATTCCCAGTGGGTCAGAAGTTTACATACACTCAATTAGTATTTGGTAGCATTGCCTTTAAATTGTTTAACTTGAGTCAAACGTTTCGGGTAGTCTTCCACAAGCTTCCCACAATAAATTGGGTGAATTCTGGCCCATTCCTCCTGACAGTCAGGTTTGTAGGCCTCCTTGCTCGCACATGCTTTTTCAGTTCTGCCTGCAAATTTTCTATGGGATTGAGGTCAGGGCTTTGTGATGGCCACTCCAATACCTTGACTTTGTTGTCCTTAAGCCATTTTGCCACAACTTTGGAAGTATGCTTGGGGTCATTGTCCATTTGGAAGACCCATTTGCGACCAAGCTTTAACTTCCTGACTGATGTCTTGAGATGTCGCTTCAATATATCCACCTAATTTTCCTGCCTCATGATGCGATCTATTTTGTGAAGTGCACCAGTCACTCCTGCAGCAAAGCACCCCCACAACATGATGCTGCCACCCCTGTGCTTCACGGTTGGGATGGTGTTCTTCGGCTTGGAAGCCTCCCCCTTTTTCCTCCAAACATAACAACGGTTATTATGGCCAAACAGTTATATTTTTGTTTCATCCAAAAGTACGATCTTTGTCCCCATGTGCAGTTGCAAACCGTAGTCTAGCTTTTTTATGGTGGTGTTGGAGCAGTGGCTTCTCCCTTGCTGAGCGGCATTTCAGGTTATGTCAATATAGGTCCCGTCTTACTGTGAATATAGATACTTTTGTACCTGTTTCCTCCAGCATCTTTACAAGGTCCTTTGCTGTTGTTCTGGGATTGATTTGCACTTTTCGCACCAACGTACGTTCATCTCTAGGAGACAGAGTGCGTCCCCTTCCTGAGCGGTATGACGGCTGCGTGGTCCCATGGTGTTTATACTTGCGTACTATTGTTTGTACAGATGAACGTGGTACCTTCGGGCATTTGGAAATTGTTCCCAGGGATGAACCAGACTTGTGGAAGTCTACCTTTTTTTTTCTGAGGTCTTGGCTGATTTCTTTTGATTTTCCCATGATGTCAAGCAAAGAGGCACTGAGTTTGAAGGTAGGCCTTGAAATACATCCACAGGTACGCCTCCAATTGACTCATGATGTCAATTAGCATATCAGAAGCTTCTAAAGCCATGACATCCTTTTCTGGAATTTTCCAAGCTGTTTAAAGGCACAGTCAACTTAGTGTATGTATACTTCTGACCCACAGGAATTGTGATACAAAGAGTTGTAAGTGAAATAATCTTTCTTTAAACAATTGTTTAAAAAATAACTTGTCATACACAATGTAGATGTCCTAACCGACTTGCCAAAACTAGTTTGTTAACAAGACATTTGTGGAGTGGTTGAAATGTTGTTTTTAATGACTAACCTGAGTGTATCTAAACTTCCAACTTCAACTGTATGTACCATTTTCCTGTCTTGCTACTTTCAAGAGGACTTGTTGCTGCTCTTTTGAAAAAGATGCAAATGCTTGCATGGCCGCATTTCCTCTGAATGTAGCAGGTTTCATTCTACACTCATTCTTCCAGTGACCAATGGCCCCACATCTATAAGGGATCTAGGATATCTCCCTGCGCTTTGTTTTTTTGCTACGTTGCTTTGTCTTACCTTGGCCATTGAAACCTCTGTTAGTAACTCACTGTGGCCGTATTAACCCTTTGTACGTCTGCGAAGTGAGCGGAGTTACAATGCCTTTCAAAAGTTTGGGGTAACATAGAAATGTCCTCGTTTTTGAAAGAAAAGCACATTTTCCGGCCATTAAAATAACATCAAATTGATCAGAAATACAGTGTAGACATTGTTAATGTTGTAAATGACTATTGGAGATGGAATTTATATATGGATTTATATAAAATATATATTTGATTCAGTATCTACATAGTACTGAGGCCCATTAACAGCAACCATCACTCCTGTGTTCCAATGGCACATTGTGTTAGCTAATCCAAGTTTATAGTTTTAAAAGGCTAATTGATCATTAGAAAATCCTTTAGCAATTATGTTAGCACAGCTGAAAACTGTTGTCCTGATTTTAAAGAAGCAATAAAACGAGCCTTTAGACTTGTTGAGTATCTGGAGCATCAGCATTTGTGGGTTTGATTACAGGCTCAAAATGTCCAGGAACAAATAACTTTCTTCTGAAACTCGTCAGTCAATTCTTGTTCTGAGAAATGAAGGCTATTCCATGTGAAAAATTGCCAAGAAACTGAAGAACTCGTACAACGCTGTGTACTACTCCCTTCACAGAATAGCGCAAACTGGCTCTAGAGTACTTCGAGATGATTAAACATTCATAGATGACCAGCAGGGTCAAATAATAAAGTGGTTGTAGAGGGTGCAACAGTTCAGCACCTCAGGAGTAAATGTCAGTTGGTTTTTCATAGCTGAGCATTGAGGTAGAGTGGTTTAGAGAGCATACTTAAGTTCACACAGGACACCAGATAAGACAGAATTGCACCAGATATTAGACTGACCCTAGCCCCCCGGCACATAGACTATTGCAGAATAGATACTGGAAGCTGAAAAAGGGGTCGGGAACACCGTGGCCTCGTCCGACAATACCCCCGGACAGGGCCATCCAGGCAGGATATAACCCCACCCACTTTGCCAAAGCACCGCCCCCACACCACTAGAGGGATATCAACAGAGAAGGATAGGAGAAACTCTCCAAATACAGGTGTGTCAAGCTTGTAGCATATTCAACAAGAGGGCTGTAATCGCTGCCAAAGGTACTAAGGGTCTGAATACTTATGGAAATGTGATATTTGTATTTTTTTTTATACATTTGCCAACATTTCTAAACCTGTTTTTTGCTTTCATTATGGGGTGTTGTGTGTGGATTGATTGAGGGGGAAAAACAATTGAATCCATTTTAGAATAAGGCTGTAACGGCAAGGGGTCTGAATACTTTCCGACTGCACTGTAATTTAAGAAATGTGGAATTACTTATAGGTCATATTTCATAGAAATCTTGAAACACTGGACAGTTTACTTTGAAGTACTTATCAATTTTTTTTCTTTATTTAATCAGGTAGGCAAGTTGAACAAGTTCTCATTTACAACTGCGACCTGGCCAAGATAAAGCAAAGCATTCGACACATGCAACAACAGTTACACATGGAGTAAACAAACACAGTAGAAAAACAAATCTATATACAATGTGTGCAAATGAGTTAAGGTAAGGAATTAAATAGGCCATGGTGGTGAAGTAATTACAATATAGCAATTAAACACTGGAATGGTAGATGTGCAGTAGATGAATGTGCAAAGTAGAAATACTGGGGTGCAAAGGAGAAAGAGAAATAAATACAGTAGGGGATGAGGTAGTTGGTTGGGCTATTTACAGATGGGCTATGTACAGGTGCAGTGATCTGTGAGCTGCTCTGACCGCTGGTGCTTAAAGCTAGTGAGGGAGATAAGTGTCTCCAGTTTCAGTGATTTTTGTAGTTCGTTCCAGTCATTGGCAGCAGAGAACTGGAAGGAAAGGCGGCCAAAATAGGAATTGGCTTTGGGGGTGACCAGTGAGATATACCGGCTGGAGCGCGTGCTGCTATGGTGACCAGCGAGCTGAGATAAGGTGGGGCTTTACCTAGCAGGGACTTGTAGATGACCTGGAGCCAGTGGGTGTGGCGACGAGTATGAAACGAGGGCCAGCCCACGAGCGTACAGGTCGCAGTGGTGGGTAGTATATGGGGCTTTGGTGACAAAACGGATGGCACTGTGATAGATGCATCCAATTTGTTGAGTAGAGTATTGGAGGCTATTTTGTAAATGACCGCCGAAGTTGAGGATCGGTAGGATGGTCAGTTTTACGAGGGTATATTTGGCAGCATGAGTGAAGGATGCTTTGTTGCGAAATAGGAAGACAATTCTAGATTTAATTTTGGATTGGAGATGTTTGATGTGAGTCTGGAAGGAGAGTTTACAGTCTAACCAGACACACAGATTATGTGGACAACTACAAATACCTAAGTCAGAACCGTCCAGAGTAGTGATGCTGGATGGGCGGGCAGGTGCGGGCAGCGATCGGTTGAAGAGCATGCATTTGGTTTTACTTGCGTTTAAGAGCAGTTGGAGGCCACGGAAGGAGAGTTGTATGGCATTGAAGCTCCTCTGGAGGGTAGTTAAGTGTCCAATGAAGGGCCAGAAGTATACAGAATGGTGTCGTCTGCTTAGAGGTGGATCAGAGACTCACCAGCAGCAAGAGCGACATCATTGATGTATACAGAGAAAAGAGTCGGCCCGAGAATTGAACCCTGTGGCACCCCCATAGACTGCCAGAAGCCCGGACAACAGGCCCTCCGATTTGACACACTAAACTCTATTGAAGAAGTAGTTGGTGAACCAGGCAAGGCAATCATTTGAGAAACCAAGACTGTTGAGTCTGCCGATAAGAATGTGGTGATTGACAGAGTCGAAAGCCTTGGCCAGGTCAATGAACACGGCTGCACAGTAATGTCTCTTATCGATGGCGGTTATGATATCGTTTAGGGCCTTGAGCGTGGCTGAGGTGCACCCATGACCAGCTCTGAAACCAGATTGCATAGCGGAGAAGGTACAGTGGGATTCGAAATGGTCGGTAATCTGTTTAACTTGGTTTTCGAAGACCTTAGAAAGGCAGGGTAGGATAGATATAGGTCTGTAGCAGTTTGGGTCAAGAGTGTCTCCCCTTTTGAAGAGGGGGATGACCGCAGCTGCTTTCCAGTCTTTGGGAATGTCAGACGATACGAGAGGTTGAACAGGCTAGTAATAGGGGTTGCTACAATTTCGGCAGATAATTTTAGAAAGAAAGGGTTCAGATTGTCTTGCCCGGCTGATTTGTAGGGGTCCAGATTTTGCAGCCCTTTCAGAACATCAGCTAACTGGATTTGGGAGAACGAGAAATGGGGGAGGCTTGTGCGAGTTGCTGTGGGGGGTGCAGGGCTGTTGACCGGGGTAGGGGTAGCCAGGTGGAAAGCATGGCCAGCCGTAGAAAGAAGCTTATTGAAATTCTCAATTATTGTGGATTTATCGGTGGTGACAGCGTTTCCTATCCTCAGTGCAGTGGGCAGCAGGGAGGAGGTGCTCTTATTCTCCGTGGACTTTACAGTGTCCCAGAACCTTTTTGAGTTTGTGTGACAGGAAGCAAATTTCTGTTTGAAAAAGCTAGCCTTAGGAAAGCTAACTGCCTGAGTATGTTGGTTCCTAACTTCCCTGAAAAGTTGCATATCACGGGGGCTGTACGATGCTAATGCAGAACGCCACAGGATGTTTTTGTGCTGGTCAAGGGCAGTCAGGTCTGGAGAGAACCAAGGGCTATATCTGTTCCGGGTTCTACATTTCTTGAATGGGGCATGCTTATTTAAGATGATGAGGAAGGCACTTTTTAAAGAATAACCAGGCATCCTCTACTGACGGGATGAGGTCAGTATCCTTCCAGGATGCCAGGTTGATTAGAAAGGCCTGCTCGCTAAAGTGTTTTAGGGAGCGTTTGACAGTGATGAGGGGAGGTCGTTTGACAGCAGACCCATTACGGATGCAGGCAATGAGGCAGTGATCGCTGAGTTCTTGGTTGAAAACAGCAGAGGTGTATTTGGAGGGCAAGTTGGTTAGGATGATATCTATGAGGGTGCTCGTGTTTACGACTTTGGGGTTGTACCTGGTAGGTTCATTGATTTGTGTGAGGTTGAAGGCATCAAGCTTAGATTGTAGGATGGCCAGGGTGTTAAGCATGTCCCAGTTTAGGTCACCTAGCAGCACGAACTCTGAAGATACAGTGGGGCAAAAAAGTATTTAGTCAGCCACCAGTTGTGCAAGTTCTCTCACTTAAAAAGATGAGAGGCCTGTAATTTTCATCATAGGTACACTTCAACTATGACAGACAAAATGAGGAAAGAAAATCCAGAAAATCACATTGTAGGATTTTTTTATGAGTTTATTTGCAAATTATGGTGGAAAATAAGTATTTGGTCACATACAAACAAGCAAGATTTCTGGCTCTCACAGACCTGTAACTTCTTCTTTAAGAGGCTCCTCTGTCCTCCACTGCTACCTGTATTAATGGCACCTGTTTGAACTTGTTATCAGTATAAAAGACACCTGTCCACAACCTCAAACAGTCACACTCCAAACTCCACTATGGCCAAGACCAAAGAGCTGTCAAAGGACACCAGAAACAAAATTGTAGACCTGCACCAGGTTGGGAAGACTGAATCTGCAATAGGTAAGCAGCTTGGTTTGAAGAAATCAACTGTGGGAGCAATTATTAGGAAATGGAAGACATACAAGACCACTGATAATCTTCCTCGATCTGGGGCTCCATGCAAGATCTCACCCCCGTGGGGTCAAAATGATCACAAGGTGAGTAAAATCCCAGAACCACACGGGGACCTAGTGAATGACCTGCAGAGAGCTGGGACCAAAGTAACAAAGCCTACCATCAGTAACACACTACGCCGCCAGGGACTCAAATCCTGCAGTGCCAGACGTGTCCCCTGCTTAAGCCAGTACATGTTCAGGCCACGCGGAAGTTTGCTAGAGAGCATTTGGATGATCCAGATGAGGATTGGGAGAATGTCATATGGTCAGATGAAACCAAAATAGAACTTTTTGGTAAAAACTAAACTCGTCGTGTTTGGAGGACAAAGAATGCTGAGTTGCATCCAAAGAACACCATACCTACTGTGAAGCATGGGGGTGGAAACATCATGCTTTGGGGCTGTTTTTCTGCAAAGGGACCAGGACGACTGATCCGTGTAAAGGAAAGAATGAATGGGGCCATGTATCGTGAGATTTTGAGTGAAAACCTCCTTCCATCAGCAAGGGCATTGAAGATGAAACGTGGCTGGGTCTTTCAGCATGACAATGATCCCAAACACACCGCCCGGGCAACGAAGGAGTGGCTTCGTAAGAAGCATTTCAAGGTCCTGGAGTGGCCTAGCCAATCTCCAGATCTCAACCCCATAGAAAATCTTTGGAGGGAGTTGAAAGTCCGTGTTGCCCAGCGACAGCCCCAAAACATCACTGCTCTAGAGGAGATCTGCATGGAGGAATGGGCCAAAATACCAGCAACAGTGTGAAAATTTTATTTTGTCTGAAAATGTTGTAGGGATGGAAATTTCAGGGTTTTTGGTGGCCTTCCTAAGCCAGGATTCAGACACTGCTAGGACATCCGGGTTGGCAGAGTGTGCTAAAGCAGTGAATAAAACAAACTTAGGGAGCAGGCTTCTAATGTTAACATGCATGAAACCAAGGCTTTTACGGTTGCAGAAGTCAACAAATGAGAGCGTCTGGGGAATAGGAGTGGAGCTAGGCACTGCAGGGCCTGGATTAACCTCTATATCACCGGAGGAGTAGGATAAGGGTATGACTAAAGGCTATAAGGACTTCTGAACAGAGAGTAAAAGGAGCAGGTTTCCAGGGGCGATTAAAATAGATTCAAGGCATAATGTACAGACAAAGGTATGGTGGGACGTGAATACAGTGGAGGTAAACCTAGGCATTGAGTGATGATGAGAGGGATATTGTCTCTAGAAACATAATTTAAACCAGGTGATGTCATCGCATGTGTCGGTGTTGGAACTGTAGGGATGGATAAGGTATATTGAGCAGGGCTAGAGGCTCTACAGTGAAATGAGACAATAAACACTAACCAGAACAGCAATGGACAAGGCATATTGACATTGAGGAGAGGCATGCTTAGCCGAGTGGTCATAAGGGTCCAGTGAGTAGTGAGGCTGGTTGGGGACACGGCGATTCAGACAGCTAGCCGGGGGTAGCAAGCTAGCAGAAGACAGAGGACGTCTGTTTATAGCCTCCTTGTGCGTTTCCGTCGGTAGACCAGTCGTGATGGATTAGTGTGGTGAAGGGGACCAGTCCAATTGGCAAAATAGGTATAGTGGCCCAAGAAATTGTCCGATGGACCTATTTAGCTAGCAGCCGATATGCTCTAGACAGCTAACGTTAGCAAGTCGCAGTTAGCAGATGGGCGTTCAGGTGACGTCGCAATGGAGGGCCGGTTGAATAACCCCCTTGGGCTGATAACGTCGGTAGAACAGTCGTGAAGGCCCGGTGGGGCTCCGCACCGGCAGAAAAAACGGGTCCGGATAGGTGTTGTAGCCCAGGAGTGGCTGATGGGACTCTTTAGCTAGCCAGAAGATGGACCTAGCATGGGCTAGCTTCAGGCTAATTGGTGCTTGCTCCGGGACCGACGTTAGCCAATAGTCACTCGGCTAGCAGCTAGCTGGCTGCAAGATCCAGGTGAAAATGTCCAGAGCTTGCGGTAGGAATCTGGGGATATGGAGAGAAAATAGAGCCGGTATGCTCTGGTTTGAGTCGCGTTGTATGAACTGGCGAGAGCTTTCCGAGATAAAGGTTAGCTGATGTCCGCTAGCAGTGTTAAGCTAAATACTAACGTTAGCTAGTAGCTAGTGAGCTGGCTAGCTTCTGGCTAGCTTCTGTTGGGGGATTCTGGATTTGAGGTGGATAATACTTGGGGAAAAAACAGATCCGCACCACATTGGGTGAGGCGGGTTGCAGGAGAGTGTTTTGAAGTTACGTTTAAAAAAAATATATATATATATATATATGCGAAGAAAATATGTAAAAAGAGATATACACGGGACACGACAAGACGAGGACAAAAGACGTCTGACTGCTACGCCATCTTGGAGTAATAAAGAGACCATGTACTGTACAAAGCATTTGTACCTAGGCCTTTCAGAAGGGAATGAACAAAAATGTATAAGTTAGGCTGCACAGTCTTTATGTAAATGTTTAGGTACATTTTGTTTTGGGTGCAAACTCTGCGTTAACACTTTGTAAACTCTTAGTAGCATAAAACTAGCTAGCAGAGTAAATATGACTGTTGATTGTTGCAGCATGTGAGGATCGGCATTTGGCAGGCCTTTGATTCAGTTTAGTGGTGACTCATAGGATCTTAAACAAATTGCTTTGCATTGTAGTGTGGCTGAGCAAGCTGTCACCGTAGGAAAACATCGAGCAGTAGCAGTTAGTGGCTTTACATGAGTGTGACAATGAGGGATAGAGGAAAGAAAGAAACTGAGTGAGGTGAGAAGAAAGGGAGAGAATTGAGTTGATGGCATTTACGGGAAGGCAGCGTAACTGTGTAGTTAGTGGCTCTCCAAATGCAGGACGTGGAATATGAATGGTGCAGAAATCCAACTGGACAAGCTCTTCTGTGTCTCTTGGGCAGCTAGTTCAGTCATTCGCTGGGGAGTTCAATGACGGAGCACATGCAGAAAGCTAAAATTTTTCCAAAATGTAGTAACATAGCGTGTTTTGTATGTGGTCACCAGAAGAAATAATATAAATTAAAAAACAAAAATCAGCCTTTTCTCAGGGTATTGTTGTTGATGCTGTGTGTGTGTGTGTGTGTGTGTGTGTGTGTGTGTGTGTGTGTGTGTGTGTGTTGCAGGTCCAGTATGGTGGATCAAGGATATGTACAGGGCTGGCACCCAGCTGGAAATGACCCATCTCAGAGCCACCTGGGAGGGTCCTAGACCGCCAGCGACGACGGGTCTCTACGTTCCTCACTACGTTATTTTCTACCCGAAGGCCTCAGTCACTCTCCCTTGCCCCTCTCTCAACCCTCTAGGTCTCAACCCACAGCTTTTATACCAAATCATACCCCAAGCTCCTACTCTTAACTCCAGCCCATAAACCTCCAGTCTAACTGACCATGAGGGGACAGAAGGTGAGCATCTTATTGGGCTGTGCTCTCCTCTGCTCCGCCTCTCTCCTCTACCTTGGCCTGAGTGGCATCGACTGCCCTCCCCCCGACCACGCCCACCGCCATACATGGGCAGATGCCCACCTGAGCTCTACCAATCAGAGCCAAGCATCTCCCATTTACTATGGCGAGGACACACCCCTCATTTTCATTGGTGGGTTCCCTCGGAGTGGCACCACGCTGATGCGGGCCATGCTGGACGCCCACAATGCAGTGCGTTGCGGGGAGGAGACACGGGTGATCCCGCGTCTCCTTGCCATGCGTGCCTCCTGGAGTCGCTCGGCCAGAGAGCGGGTCAGACTGGACGAGGCCGGGGTCACCGACCAGGTGTTGGACTCAGCAGTGCGGGCGTTCTTACTGGAGGTTAGCCATGGTGTTTGTCTCTCCTGTTTGTCTTCTCACTTTATATCAACTAATCCTGAAACATAGGAAGGGTTGCCTAGGCTGGGATGCTGCAGTGTAAAGAAATTGTAACTGCACTATTTTCTATAGTTTGCGGCTGGATTCATTGCTTGATTGATTGATTTCTTCCATCAGGTAATAATAGGTCATGGGGAGCCAGCAGCCAGGCTCTGTAACAAGGATCCATTTGCTCTGAAGTCTCTGTCCTACCTGGCCCGTATTTTCCCCCAGGCCAAGTTTGTTCTCATGCTACGGGATGGAAGGGCTACCGTCCACTCCATGATCTCACGCAAGGTAGCAACTGCTGTGGGGTGGGGGTTTCCTCTGCATGGTGTGGTCTGATGAGCTTCCATTCTTCCTTGCTCTCCAGACACTTCATTCTCTTCTCTATATTTATCTCTCTTTAACACAGACTCATTCTCCCTCCCCTCTCTCTTCTTGCAGGTGACCATTTCTGGTTTTGACCTGACTAGTTACAGGGACTGTCTAACTAAGTGGAGCCGTGCGGTGGAGGGCATGTACTCCCAGTGCCAGGGGGCGCCTGAGGGCAGCTGTCTGCCTGTGCGCTACGAGCAGCTGGTACTGCACCCAGAGGAAGAGATGAGGAAGCTGCTGAGCTTCCTGGGGTTGCCATGGGACCCGGCCGTGCTACACCACGAAGATCTCATTGGCAAGGCCGGCGGAGTGTCGCTGTCCAAGTGAGTGAAAGAGAGAGCGAGTGTGTCTTTATGTACATGCATGACAAGCACCCTCCTAAGAATCATTATTTCCTTTAATCTTTGCTGTAGAAGATTATGGCTCACAGGTGTACTTAGTATTACTCCTTACACAGGATTCACACATTACACAGTCTGTCTTCACAGCTCACATCTCACTCACTCACTCACTCACTGCCTCAATAAATACACATAGACACATACAGAAATTCCCTGCTCAATCACACACGCATACCTCACCCGCTTGTCTAATCTTCTGGTGATTGCGTACCAGACGTTTGCTGCGTTATGGTATAGTCCACAATAAAGAGATGCCTGAAGAATAGATAGTTATCCTCCATTTCCGTGTGATAGAATAAGTGGACACTGACATTGCTCATTGTTCACCAGGTCAGCCATATCTATTACTACTATGAAGCGTACAGGGGTCAGTCACAGTCAGTCTGATTTTTTTTCCAGCTGTGCGGTGCAGTACAGACCAGGATTTAAAATAGTATTTGACATTTTCAAATACTTTGTCTGCTCTTGTCTGCCTGGAGTCCCAGATGGACAGGGTTTTCTTTTCACGGTTTTGACTATTCTGCTCAAACAATCCCAGATAACACCATAGTTCCCTCCAAGCTCGTCATTAAGCTCGAGACCCTGGGTCTCGACCCAGCCCTGTGCAACTGGGTCCTGGACTTCCTGACGGGCCGGTCCCAGGTGGTGAGGGTAGGAAACAACATCTCCACCCCGCTGATCCTCAACACTGGGGCCCCACAAGGGTGCGTTCTCAGCCCTCTCCTGTACTCTCTGTTTACCCATGACTGCGTGGCCAAGCACGCATCCAACTCAATCATCAAGTTTGCTGACGACACTACAGTGGTAGGCTTGATTACCAACAACGACGAGACGGCCTACAGAGAGGAGGTGAGGGCCCTCGGAGTGTGGTGTCAGGAAAATAACCTCTCACTCAATGTCAACAAAACAAAAGAGATGATCGTGGACTTCAGGAAACAGGAGAGGGAGCACCCCCCTATCCACATCGAGGGGACAGTAGTGGAGAAGGTGTAAAGTTTTAAGTTCCTCGGCGTACACATCACGGACAAACTGAATTGGTCCACCCACACAGACAGCGTGGTGAAGAAGGCGCAACAGCGCCTCTTCAACCTCAGGAGGCTGAAGAAATTTGGCTTGTCACCAAAATCACTCACAAACTTTTACAGATGCACAATCGAGAGCATCCTGTCGGGCTGTATCACCGCCTGGTACGGCAACTGCTCCGCCCACAACCGTAAGGCTCTCCAGAGGGTAGTGAGGACTGCACAACGCATCACCGGGTTAAACTACCTGCCCTCCAGGACACCTACACCACCCGATGTCACAGAAAGGCCAAAAAGATCATCAAGGACAACAACCACCCGAGCCACTGCCTGTTCACCCCGCTATCATCCAGAAGGCGAGGTCAGTACAGGTGCATCAAAGCTGGGACCGAGAGACTGAAAAACAGCTTCTACCTCAAGGCCATCAGACTGTTAAACAGCCATCACTAACATTGAGTGGCTGCTGCCAACATACTGACTTAAATCTCTAGCCACTTTATACATAGGAATTGGATGTAACAAATGTATCACTAGCCACTTTAAACAATTTTGTATATAATGTTTACGATCCGACATACTCATATCAAATGTATACACTGTACTCTAAACCATCTACTGTATCTTGCCTATGCCGTTCGGTCATCGACCCAAATCTCTAGCCACTTTAATAATTATAATTGGATGAAATAATGTATCACTAGCCACTTTAAACAATGCCATTTATATAATGTTTACATATCCTACATTACTCATCTCATATATGTATGTGTGTATATATACTGTACTCCATACCATCTACTGCATCTTGCCTATGCCGGTCAGCCATCGCTCATCCATATATTTATATGTACATACTCGTATTCATTCCTTTACTCTTGTGTGTATAAGGTAGTTGTTGTGAATTTGTTAGATTACTTGTTAGATACTACTGCATGGTCGGAACTAGAAGCACAAGCATTTCGCTACACTCGCATTAACATCTGCTAACCATGTGTATGTGACAAATAAAATTTGATTTGATTTGAGATAAGGTATTTTAAATTAGTTCAAATAGCATTTGAAGCCAGGTCTGGAGCTGTAATGTATGTATGAGGGTTCAATGAAGGTTTAGAAGAGAGATGAGATTTGATGATGAGACGTGAAGCCAGCTGTGTTAGTCAGTGAGCTGCTTTATATAATACTTCGGACTTATGCAATAATTACATCTTGTCACAACCATATGCACCTCTCAAAGCTAGGACAGAAATAGATGCACACACGCACGGGCACACACGCATTGGAATTAGTCTAGACCCTTGTAGGTTGGAGAGGTCAGGTGGAGAATCAAGTCACACACAGACACTGTTATATCTGTCTGATCTCCCCCTGTAGAGTGGAGCGGTCCACAGACCAGGTCGTGAACCCTGTAAACACAGACGCCCTATCTAAGTGGGTGGGTCACATCCCCTCTGATGTGCTGCATGAGATGGACGACATCGCCCCCATGCTCGCCCGCCTCGGATACGACCCCCTGGCCAACCCCCCAGACTACGCCTGGCCAGACCCCATCATACCCCCCAACAACTACACACTGGTGAGACCTGACTCCATATCAGCATTTACATCCTTTTGTATTTTTATTCTTATGGACAGTATCGTTGTGAATGAGAGAGGGAGATGCATACAGAGGGAAAGTCTGATAGGAAGGGCAACATGCCTATCCTCGTGATGCTGGAAATACAGAACCCCAATGCTCAGTGATCATAAATAAGTAATATACTCCTGCACCACAGGAGACTGGCGAGGGAAGGACTGCTCATAATGGCTGGAATGTAGTAAGTGGAATGGTATCAAACACATGGAAACCATGTCTTTTTATGTTTGATACAATCCATTAATTCTGTTCCAGCCATTACGATGAGCCCGTCCTCTCCTATTAAGGAGCCACCTGTGTCATGCACATGTATTTTCATATCTGTATGTGCTCTTCCTTAAAGACTGATGATGATTTTCCTCTCCTCAGCTTCAGAGAACAGAAACCCCACATCCCAGTTAGGCGGAAAATAAAGAATAGGAGAAGGAGGTAAACACAAGGCACTTCTTATTTGGACATTCTAGAACCCTCTCCAGTTCCACATTCCATGCTCCTTTCCCATTGGCTCTCAGCCCACCATCAACCCCACTAAAGAGGATTCTAAACTGCATCTGTGTGTTCCACTGTGACTGTTAGCCTATGTTGTGCTATTTTAGTGGAATGCATCAAATATGGATCAGTTTATTGCTCCACAATTCTGTGGGACAGTGAATGCCACCGTGTGGGAACTCTGGTGCCTCTTCCCTGGACTCATTCTCAGGAAAGTCCCCTGTCTGAAACTGCCTCCTCTCCCTCCACAGAGCCCTCCATGTACCAATAGTGTTGCAGTGTAATGTGAATTTGTACCACAATTGTTGAACCTGATACCATTTCTATATGTTTCTTATTAACTTCCTGTCACTCATCCAAAATCTGAACATATTTTTGGAAAAATCTGCGAGAGTAAATATATATATATATAAGGAGGCATACATTTATATTTTTAAGATGTCATGTTTATTTTCTTAATAAATTATTTTGTTGGGGAGCATTCATTCAGTATTCGAGTTCGTAGCTTGTTTTGTCAAAATAAATAAGGCAAATCACTGTATAGCAAGTGTTTGTCTGTAAGCATTTATTTCAGGTTTCTTTGTTAAGGACATGCAGTACCCACCAAAATCAGCCTAAGGTTAATCTTTAAGTGTTTTATGGTGATAATTTTTTTCCCGTACAGTGCTTTCCCAAAGCAGAATCTTTAGCACTGCTGAAACTCAATGCAGGGCACTACGATTAATGTACGTAAGTAATGCAACACAATAAAATCCAGGGAAAGCAAGCATAAAACAATTGAATTTACACAATTTTAAAATTCTTTCATTCTCACCTACTCTACATCAACTCTTCTCAAAATTGAGCCCTGTCAGTTTTTTACTTATTCTTTCAAAAAAATTGAATGTTCAGTTTGGACTACCTCAGTTTGTACCCCCTCTCTGTCAGAGGGGGACCTTTCCAGCTGAGTGTCAGGTTAGTATGATGGGAATTTAGTATTTATACAGTAGTTATACAATATAGCACTATAGGAGTTGTTATATGACCTTGTTTGTGGTAGTTCACCGGCATTGTGCTGTAATCACTGTAGTAGACACTCCATACTGTTCAAGGAAATTCATGCATTATAATATAACATTATGAAAAGAAGTCTTCGCACCTTTGAAGAAAATGCAACAGTGCAACCTTAAAAACAGGTGCAAGTTTGTGGTGCATGTGCTAAGCTTCCTGCCCACAACAACCTTTATTCGTCAGAGCATACAGACAAATACAATGATATGCCGTGGTCTATTGTATTTACCAAGATCCTCTGACTAAGGTAGTTGATGTTCATCGAAAAGATGGTTGTTGTTGTTGACCAATAGCTTAGCACGTTGATAGAACATTGATTTGCCTCTCAATTAGGAGGAGTTCCAGAAATGGAGAGAGAGATATAATGGATCTATATCAAAGTATTTTATCAGTGCTGAACAACAACAGCAATAAAGACTGTGTCAAGAGATAATGGTAGGTGGAAACCATTGACAGTGAACTCTGCTGTGGAGGTCACCTTCATTGTTGTAGGATAGTTGGGTCATCGCTGACACCTTCATAGAATGATTGTTTGGCTAACTGTTGATATGTTGCACGGAGGAAATATGTATTTCTCTCTTCCTCATTGCTGTTAATCCCCCTCTATCCAGCAAGCAACATTCACAGTATGTATCAAATGCAGTATGTAATAATAGTAACTACAGTATCTCTGGTACAGAAATCCTATTAAATTACTCGAGGGGATGGGTTCATAAACCCTCATAATTATGGAATATGGTGATAATGTCAGCGATTTTGGTAGGTAAAGGAGAAATCCAAACCAGTCTGATTGGAATGAATAGCATTAGGCATAGCTCTTGCTTTTACTTATGCAGGAAAATAAAAATAAGGCATAAGAGATATATATCAGAAATTGTGTAATAGAAATATTAACACAATATTGTAATTTAATTATAAATGCAGTTTGTACAGGTTTTATGCCTATTTTCTGTATAAATAGCCTCAAATTTACAGTTGAAGTCGAAGTTTACATACACCTTAGCCAAATATATTTAAACTCAGTTTTTCACAATTCCTGACATTTAATCCTAGTAAAACTTCTCTGTCTTAGGTCAGTTAGGATCACCACTTCATTTTAAGAATGTGAAATGTCAGAATAATAGTAGAGAGATTGATTTATTTCAGCTTTTTCTTTCATCACATTCACAGTGGGTCATTCCCAGTGGGTCACTACATACACTCAATTAGTATTTGGTAGCATTGCCTTCGAATTGTTTAACTTGCGTCAAATTATTTTTAGTAGCCTTCCACAAGTTTCCCACAATAAGTTGGGTGAATTTTGGCCCATTCCTCCTGACAGAGCTGGTGTAACTGAGTCAGGTTTGTATGCCTCCTTGCTCGCACATTCTTTTTCAGTTCTGCCCACACATTTTCTATAGGATTGAGGTGAGGGCTTTGTGATGGCCACTCCAATACCTTGACTTTGTTGTCCTTAAGCCATTTTGCCACAACTTTGGAAGTATGCTTGGAGTCATTGTTCATTTGGAAGACCCGTTTGCAACCAAGCTTTAACCTCCTGACTGATGTCTTGAGATGTCGCTTCAATATATCCACCTAATTTTCCAGTCCCTCCCGCAGCAAAGCACCCCCACAACATGATGCTGCATCCCCGTGCTTCACGGTTGGGATGGTGTTCTTCAGCTGCAAGTCTCCCTTTTTCCTCCAAACATAAGGATGGTCATTATGGCCAAACAGTTCTATTTTTGTTTCGTCGTGGTCCCATGGTGTTTAGACTTGCGTACTATTGTTTGTACAGATGTATGTGGTACCTTCCGGTGTTCGGAAATTTCTCCCAAGGATGAAGCAGACTTGTGGAGGTCTACAATGTTTTTTCTGAGGTCTTGGCTGATGTATTTATATTCTTCCATGATGTCAAGCAAAGAGGCACTGAGTTTGAAGGTAGGCCTTGAAATACATCCGCAGGTACACCTCCAATCGACTCAAATGATTTCTAGTAGCCTATCAGAAGCTTCTAAAGCCATGACATCATTTTCTGGAATTTTCCAAGCTGTTTAAAGGCACAGTAAACTTAGTGTATGTAAACTTCTGACCCACTGGAATTGTGATACAGTGAAATAATCTGTCTGTAAACAATTGTTGGAAAAATTACTTGTCATACACAAAGTAGATGTCCTAACTGACTTGCCAAAACTATAGTTTGTTAACAAGAAATATGTGGAGTGGTTGAAAACTGAGTTTTAAAGACTCCAACCTCCATTGTATGTAAACTCAGCAAAAAAAGAAACGTCCTCTCACTGTCAACTGTGTTTATTTTCAGCAAACTTAACATGTGCAAATATTTGTATGAACATAACAAGATTCATTAAGTACTTCAGTGCATCTCTTACTCATGGACTGCACCAGATTTGCCAGTTCTTGCTGTGAGATATTACCCCACTCTTCCACCAAGGCACCTGCAAGTTCCCGGACATTACTGGGGGGGAATGGCCCTGGTCCTCACCCTCCAATCCAACAGGTCCCAGACGTGCTCAATGGGATTGAGATCTGGGCTCTTCACTGGCCATGGCAGAGCACTGAAATCACGCACAGAACGAGCAGCATGGCTGGTGGCATTGTCATGCTGGAGGGTCATGTCAGGATGAGCCTGCAGGAAGGGTACCACATGAGGGAGGAGGATGTCTTCCCTGTAACGCACAGTGTTGAGATTGCCTGCAATGACAACAAGCTCAGTCCGATGATGCTGTGACACACCGCCCCAGACCATGACGGGCGCTCCAGAGTACAGGCCTCTGTGTAATGCTCATTCCTTCGACGATAAACACGTATCTGACCATCACCCCTGGTGAGACAAAACCACAACTTGTCAGTGAAGAGCACTTTTTGCCAGTCCTGTCTGGCCCAGCGACGGTGAGTTTTTGGCCATAGGCGACGCTGTTGCCGGTGATGTCTGGTGAGGACTTGCCTTACAACAGGCCTACAAGCCCTCAGTCCAGCCTCTCTCAGCCTATTGCGGAGAGTCTGAGCACTGATGGAGTGATTGTGCATTCCTGGTGTATCTCTGGTAGTTGTTGTTGCCATCCTGTACCTGTCCCATAGGTGTGATGTTCAGATGTACCGATCCTGTGCAGGTGTTGCTACACGTGGTCTGCCACTGTGAAGACGATCAGCTGTCCGTCCTGTCTCCCTGTAGCGCTGTCTTAGGCGTCTCACAGTACAGCCATTGGCCACATCTGCAGTCCTCATGCCTCCTTGCAGCATGGCTAAGGCACGTTCACGCAGATGAGCAGGGACCCTGGGCATCTTTCTTTTGGTGTTTTTCAGAGTCTGTAGAAAGGCCTCTAGTGTCTAGTTTTCATAACTGTGACCGTCTGTGAGCTGTTAGTCAAAGTCACCATTATTAGTCAGTTGTACAACCGAATGCCTTCAACTGAAATGTGTCTTCCGCATTTAACCCAACCCCTCTGAATTAGAAAGGTGCGGGGGGCTGCCTTAATCGACATCCACGTCTTCGGCACCCGGGGAACAGTGGGATAACTGCCTTGTTCAGGGGCAGACCGACAGATTTTTACCTTGTCAGCTCAGGGATTTGAACTTGCAACCCTCCGGTTACAAGTCCAACGCTCTAACCACTAGGCTACCTGCCGCCCTAGTGTCTTAACGACCGTTCCACAGGTGAATGTTCATTAATTGTTTATGGTTCATTGAACAAGCATGGGAAACAGTGTTTAAACCCTTTACAATGAAGATCTGTGAAGTTATTTGGATTTTTACAGGGATCCTCTGTCCAGTGTCTGTGTTCTTTTGCCCATCTTAATGTTTTATTTTTATTGGTCAGTCTGAGGTATGGCTTTTTCCTTGCAACTCTGCCTAGAAGGCCAGCATCCCGGAGTCGCCTCTTCACTGTTGACGTTGAGACTGGTGTTTGTACGAGATCTCCAGTTTCTTGGCAATTTCTTGCATGGAATAGCCTTCATTTCTCAGAACATGAATTGACTGACGAGTTTCAGAAGAAAGTTTTTGTTTTTGGCCATTTTTAAGCCTGTAATCGAACCCACAAATGCTGAGGCTCCAGATACTCAACTAGTCTGAAGAAGGCACGTTTTATTGCTTCTTTAATCAGACAACAGTTTTCAGCTGTGCTAACATAATTACAAAAGGGTTTTCTAATGATCAATTAGCCTTTTTAAAATGATAAACTTGGATTAGCTAACACAACGTGCCTTTGGAACAAAAAATCTGCCATTTCCAGCTCCAATAGTCATTTACAACATTAACAATGTCTACACTGTATTTCTGATCAATTTGATGTTATTTTAATGGCCGGAAAATGTGCTTTTCTTTCAAAAACGAGGACATTTCTAAGTGACCCCAAACTTTTTAAAGGCAGTGTATATATGTTCAAAAAGTATATATGTAAAGAAACAAAAAAACAAGAGAAAAAATGAAATAAGCATTATTTGTCCTGTCTGTCCCATCTCCCCTCTCCACCGTGGTAAATTGCCGTGTTGCTGCGGCTTCCCAGAGTGGCTCGCCGTCTGATGGTGCGTCAAGAATTCAGCATAGCAGGTTTGTATGAAGGTATGGTTATTAAATGGGTACATAGTTTCATCCATTCTCCATTTCAGGAATTTATTTGCAGGTAAATTGCAATATTCTCTTAACCGCTCTGGTGACAAACTTTGCTACCCTGTTTCCAATTGTCCATATGTCTGGAAGAACCTATTCAAGTAAGTATTTTTTGAAAATGTAAAAAAATAATAATGTATTATTAGCTAACTAGCTACAGTGCATGCTAACGCAAATGAGCCGCGAACGTAGCTAGCTATCAAGCCAACTTTACATAGCTAGCTATACGGTAAGTTAATTAAATATCACCAGCTATCTAACTTCATATTAGCTAGCTATCTTGATGTATTTATCACTGTAAAAAACAAACTCCAAATGCATTTGTAGCTAGCTAGCTAACAGTCATGGAGGAGGGTGAAAGGATAGCAGCCCCAACTGTCAAAGTGAGAGAGTAGGCTATTCTGGAAAGGGCAGGTACTTTGGTATAATTTGTGGTGGTTAATTTCTTCACTATCAAATGAGGAGAGACAAACTTATCACACAAGTCAGTTTAAGTATAACTAAGTTATTAATCACTTGTTAATAACGGAGCAGATCAATACAACACACACATATAAAGTGAATCGATTGAGTGCTCTACGATAATGATGGCTGGTCGACGAATCACCCTCAGATGACTCGTTGAGAGCCCTGAGACAAAAGTACAAAGGTATTTTATAGCCAAGAAACACCCCTTTCATCCTACATGACGAACAACAGATGTATAGAATGGGTCACAAGGTTAAGATTTGTATGAAAGATACTTATAATTCATAGCAGAGAGTATCTACTGTGTCAACGGTTATCTTTCATTGTACAGACCAGGGTCTCTCCCTGGTACCATAGAACAGAAACATGAACTCATGCTCTGGAATACGGTCTCTTTAGGTTTTATCACCCAAAAGACAGCATAAATCTGTCAGTGTTATCTCCCAGTGGCCCATCCTCAGTAGAACACACACACAGATGAGCATAAATCTCCTGTCAGTGTTATCTCCCAGAGGCCCATCCTCAGTAGAACACACACACATATGAGCGTTCTAACAACCCCTTATTCTGTTGCAGAAAACAACCATTTGATGCAATAACAGCATTTATAACATAATCTTGTAATTTCCACCATAAGTTCCAGTCCCTAGAAGTGAGGACAGAGGTAATAGTAACATTCTTTTCAGTGCTGTCTAATTTTAGTATAATAAAGTCTGTTTCTTGTGAGGTTTTCTGTCCTCAGATACAGAGAGCTGTGAAAGCCTGTCTGCCGATGAAGAGGTCCCAGTTAAAAGCAGTGGTTCTTAGTCCTGGTCCTGGGGACACAAAGTGGTGCACATTTTAGTTTTTTGCCTCAGCACTACACAGCTGATTCAAATGATTAACTCATCAAGCTTCAAGTGGTATTTACGTATTCATTTGTAGTGCTATCCTTGATATGATCCTGTTGTCACATGCTACACATGCACATGCAAATGCATCGATCTATTCAATGTTATCATACTTTAGTAATCCACAATGACCTGGTGATGTAAAAGTCTAATAATTACATTATCTTCCATATTCATTCAAATACCTTGCAACTGGAAATTCCTTCAAGACGATTGCTTATAGTTAACGTGTAGGGCACTGCAAGGTTGTGTGACCAGGGCCATCTGGGACTGCCTCCTAAGGGATTCAGGCGTGTGAAGGCTGCCTGTGTCCTGCATAACTTCATGAGGATGGACATGAGGACCAGGAGGGGATCTGCAGCTCACCTCTGTGTGCCAGAGGAGAAGTGTGCTGCTCTGCAGGATGTTTCAAGGATGAGGTCCAACAACGCAGCAAGAGAGGCAATCCGTGTGCGGGAGATCTTCACCTTCTACTTCTTCAAGGAGGGTGCTGTTCCCTGGCAATACCATAGACTACACTATGCACAAACAAAAGCTCTTTTAAGAGGCATCCACATTTTAACAAGAGTATTCTTCCGTTTACTTAGCTATGTCAATTGCAGTTATTCAATTCCCAGTTTCTCTCCCGTTGACTTCTACTTCTCAGGTGAGGATGCTGTTTAGGTAAGGGTGATGTCTGTACAAAAACAAAACAGGCACTTTTAAGAGTCACCCATATTGAAAACAAAATTAGACACCCGATAACCCACACCTACACACTCGTGTATCAATCTGATTGATGGATGGTGTTGTGCAGTAAGCAGGCTCCCCTGTATAACTGTGGCTCCTTCCACCTTCAAAGAATAGGCAAGAGGACCAACCATGGAGAATATTAAGACACTTCATTATTTCTATAACTACGCTATATTGTTTGTCCTCATGTGTCTGTGTATGTTTTTCTGCTGCCACTTAGTGTGGACACCAGGTGAAGCCACACAAACAGATTCCTGTTGAACACTGTCTATTTAACTACCTTATTTTCTCAATAACAGTCTCCTTCATTTCATCCCTCTTCTCCATAAACCCTCTAGACTGTATCAGCTGTGTCAGTGAACCCATCCCGCATCTGAACTGGCCAGGAAGTACCCGTCCTAAGGACTATTCAACGCTGGTCTGACCAATCAGAATCCACGCTTCAAGATTGTTTTGATCACGCGGACTGGGATTTGTTCCGGGTAGCTTCCGAGAGTAATATTACTAATACGGTGACTGAGTTTTATCTGGAAGTGTATAGGAGATGTTGTACTCACTGTGACTATTAAAACCTACCCTAACCAGAAACCGTGGATAGATGGCAGCATTTGCTCAAAACTGAAAGCGCGCGAATCACCGCATTTAACCATGGCAAGGTGACTGGGAATATGGCAGAATACAAACAGTATAGTTATTCCATCTGCAAGGCAATCAAACAGGCAAAACATCTGTATAGAGACAAAGTAGAGTCGCAATTCTACGGCTCAGACACGAGACGTATGTGGCAGGGTCTACAGACAATCACGGACTACAAAAGGAAAACCAGCCATGTCGTGGACACCGACGTCTTGCTTTCAGACAAGCTAAACACCTTCTTCGCCCGCTTCGAGGATAGCACAGTGCCACCAACGCGGCCCGCTACCAAGGACTGTGGGCTACCCTTTTTAAGCGTGTTAACCCTAGCAAGGCTGCCGGCCCAGACGGCATCCCTAGCTGCGTCCTCTGAGCATGTATGTAAACACATGGAAAAATCCCTTTTCCACTCCGTGTGTTGTGGAAAGGTAAACACTAATTGTTTCAAGCTAACTCAGTGAATATATTCAATGTACAGGCTACAATGTGGGGATCTCATGATTGGTAATAACTACATGTATATACGACTTGCATCCTTTGCACAATAAAGTTATATTCTACTCAATCCATAGGCTTCATTAATGCTATTCAAGTCGATACAACGGGCTATGATAGCTGAGGTTCAAAGCTAGGTTCTGAACTAATATTTATACCAAACGTTTAAGGGTCCATACACAGATCGGCTAGATAGCTAGCTACAGATAGGCATACTGGTATTTTATCCTCACCACACAATAAGCAAGAAAATATTTAGCGATAATGACATACAGGTGTGTGAACAGGTGATCAGAATTCAGGTGATTGGGATCTGGAGAGGGAGCTGCGTTCAGGGGATCTATGTGTTTGAGAGTGTGAGTTGGAAGGAGACGTTACAGTGGGACTCCATAAGTGTGCATAGCAGTTCTTAACTGTAAATATAAAAAGAATGACGAACCAGGTAAATTATATATGTTTTTTAGGTCATGAAAGGATAGTAAAACTTCATCATTTAGAGTGCTTTCGGAAAGTATTCAGACCCCTTCCCTTTTTACACATTTTATTACATTACAGCCTTATTCTAAAATGGATGAGATTTTTTTTTTTTGAAATAGAAATGTTCAGACCCAAAATTGAGCTCAGGTGCTTCCTTTTTCCATTGATCATCCTTGAGATGTTTCTACAACTTGATTGGAGTCCACCTGTGGTAAATTAAATTGATTGGACATGATTTGGAAAGATTGTGTTGAGGCACCGATCTGGGGAAGGGTACCAAAACATTTCTGCAGTCCCCAAGAACACAGTGGCCACCATCATTCTTAAATGCAAGAGGTTTGGAACCACCAAGACTCTTCTTAGAGCTGACCGCCTGGCCAAACTGAGCAATCGGGGGAGAAGGGCCTTGGTCAGGGTGCTGACCAAGAACCCGATGGTCACTCTGACAGAGCTCTAGAGTTCCTCTGTAGAGATGGGAGAACCTTCCAGAAGGACAACCATATCTGCAGCGCTCCACCGATGAGGCCTTTATTGTAGAAATCAAATTGTATTTTTCACATGCGCCGAATACAACCAGTGTAGACCTTACAGTGTGGACCTTACAATGCTTTAAGAAGTTTTAAGAAAATAAGTAAAAAATGTAAAATAAAAGTAACAAATCATTAAACAGCAGCAGTAAAATAACAATAGTGAGGCTATATACAGGGGGTACCGGTACAGAGTCAATGTACGGGTGCACTGGTTAGTCGAGGTAATTGAGGTAATATGTACATGTAGGTAGAGTTAAAGTGACTATGCAAAGATAATAAACAGAGTAGCAGCAGCATAAAAGAGGGGTCTGGGTAGCCCTTTGATTAGATGTTCAGGAGTCTTATGGCTTGGGGGTAGAAGCTGTTAAAGAAGCTGTCGTGACATGACTATCATTAATGTGATGACTGCTATTTATCGAATAATTACCTACTATGTTTAATTATTACTCAAGTAAATTAATAATGTAACAATTATCTCATTACGAATTTGGGGCACCACGGGAAAAGTTATTTAACGAGTTATTATCTCCCGACTTAAACTTTAAAGATATTATAAATATCTCTTACATCAATAACAGTCCATTATATATTCAGTCTCATTCTGAACGTTGTTGACTTCGTAAATCAGTTCCTCAAATCAGCGATACACAAATTGGCTTAATTATTTATTTAGTAACTAACTAAATAATCACACAGAAATACATAAACACACATATGGTATAGGTTATTGATTTATACTAACATAATGCAATGAAAACAGTCCCTAGTGGACTATACCGATATGACGCCTTGTTACACAATGGAAAGAGAGTGGGGAAAGATAAAGAGCGGGAGAGACAAAGAGAATGGATTTATCGTACATATATTTGGAAACTACACTCACCGTAAATATGAATATTTAGCACCCTAACAACCGCTCATTCGAATATGAAATGCAACATATATTTACGCGCAGTCTTTCTCTGTCGTCTCTGTTGAAACCACTCGGTCCGTCTATGGGGAGTAGTTCGATACAAGTCTCTGGTTGTTCACCAGAGGTCACAATGTCCTTCTTAGTTGTAGGCTTCTTTTGTTCTGGAGTGTTCTTAGAATGGATGCTTCAGGTGTACCACACGGTGGTGAGAGGGATCTGTTCTTTCCTCCCGTCTTTGATCAATTATACTAGACTACTTTACATACCAGCTAAAGACTGAATGTTTGGTCTAGTCTTCACCTTCGTCACTCTTTGAGAGTTTCAGAGGGTCTTACCATTTTCTGGTCTTGTAGTTTTAACCATTTCAATGTGTGAACCACGTCCTCACGTTCTCTGGTCTGTATTTAAATTCTCTGGCCTTGGAGGACATTCCGTCTTGTTGACACAATGTCTGTGCTCACGTGAGCGTGGTTACTGACTGGGCCCAGGTTTATATAAAATGCCACTATCTCATTTAGAAGGCTAAAATCACATTTCTATCTTCACAAAAGTATTATTCTACTTTAGGGAGCGGTGGGGCACTAGCAGGTGAAATGCAAGGCGCCAAATTCAAAATCCAAAAGTTGAATTATTAAACATGCACCAATATACAAGTGTTTCATAGTCATCAAAAGCTCTGCTTCTTGGCAATATCACAGCAGTGTCAGATTTCAAAAAGGCTTTACGGCGAAGCACCACATTTGATTGTTTGAGGGTAGCACCTAACATATTTTTCCCATTACCATAAATTCATAAGCTATCACGGTTCACACATAACACATTTCACAGCGAAAACAAATCAATTACCTTTTGAAGAACTTCTGTTGAGGGCTTCCCAACTGTCCAACGAAGACAATCCATGGTTCTTTTGTTAGAAAAAGTAATGTATTATATCCATAAATCTCAGTTTGGTTGGCGCGTTATAATGAGAAAATAGAGCGTCGACTCCTCCATTGAAACGTGAAGAGAACTCGTTCAACTTATACCTATAAACTTGTCCAAGAACAATCAAACATAATTGTAAATGTATCCGTAGGAACACTTATGTATAAATAGTATAATATTTCAACCGGAGTATAAACTGGGCGATAAGAAAGGAAAAAACCAAAGAACGTGCCAGCCGGGAGCGCGCATTTACTTGTATTGACAACTGCGTGGACACTTCCTTATTCCTCTTCTTCTCTGCTCTAAAAGCATCTAAAAAGAATCAGAACATTTTCTCAAGACTGTTGACATCCAGAGGAAGCGATAGGTACTGCATTCATATGCCCTTATATGGGCATTTTCATAAGGGAGGGGTTCTAAATGAGGCAATCTGTCAAAACCACTTTTTCCAGGACAGAAACTCCTCGGGTTTTCGACTGCCATATCCGTTCTGTTATACTCACAGACGAAATGTTAACACTTTTAGAAAATTCAGAGTGTTTCCTATCCAATGGTACTAAATATGTGCATATCCTATTTTCTGGGCCTGAATGGGAGTCATTTTACTTTGGGCATGCCAGGGTCTCCAAAACGGTCACCTCGTGCGCCGCTCCCAAAGAAGTTAATCATTTTATACAACATTTAGATGCAAACCTGATAACTAGGACGTGGACACTTTCAGAGTTATTTCACAGTTATCTTGTTATACCATCCTTAACCTCTTAGGGATCCAATCCCGTGAACGGGTTCGATTTTGGCAACATCCGGTGAAATGCAGAGCGCCAAATTTCAAACATTCATGAAAATACAAGTGTTGCACACTCTTTAAAAGCTTCGACTCTTGTTAATCTAACAGCGTTGTCAGATTTCAAAAAGGCTTTTCGGCGAAAGCAGAACATTTGATTGTCTGAGGACAGCGCCCCACTCAAATACCAATTAGCATAATAACATAACCAGCAGAGGTGTCACAAAACTCAAAAATAGCATAAAATAAATCGCTTACCTTTGGGTATGCCATCAGAGGAAGATCTTCAATCGTCCCGTTTACACAATAAAAGGTCCTTTTGTTCGATAAAGTCCCTCTTTATAACCAAAGAGCTCTGTTTGGTTGGTGCGTTTTGTTCAGTAATCCACCTGCCCAAAGGCGTTCATTCATGCAGACAAACAATATCCCAAAAGTACCGGTAAAGTTCGTAGAAAAAGTCAAACAGCATTCGTAATCAATACTCAAATACCCTAAAATGAATATAAACTATAATATTTCTGACGGAATATAACCTGCTGAATAGAAGAGAAGAAGAACTAAGCGCGCACTACCTGTTATGCGCAAAATCCATAACAGTACACTTGACGTGGACTCAGGAAGAAGTTGTCTTACTCCCTTGATTTTAAAGATAAAAGCTTCAAACCTTTTTCTAAAGACTGTTGACATCTAGTGGAAGCCATAGGAACTATGGGGGTTAAACAATAAGGCTTTGAATAGCATGCCTATTGAAAACAGTGTGACAACTGATTCAGACATCCTAGATGGATTTTGCTCGGATTTCCGCCTGCCATATCAGTTCTGTTATATTCACAGACATTATTTTAACCGTTTTAGAAACTTCAGAGTGTCTATCCAAATTTTGCATGTTCTAGCTTCTGGGCCTAAGTAACAGGCAGTTTACTTTGGGCACGTTTTTTATCCGAACTTCAAAATACTGCCCCCTAGCCCAAACAGGTTAATGACATCACAAAATAATAAGTTATATGACATGATTACTGTTTGGATCCCCACCAACCATTCCAAACATTTGGATTTCAAAACTAATGTTCCAATGTCCACTCTTTTGATGTCAGAGTTCTTAGGCAGGAGTCTCTCTCTACACACAGCACATTCCTTTGTTCAGTACTGCAGAGCAAGAGAGAGAAAGGTTACGACTGGCGTTATGTCATAAAACCGGCCCAACTCCCCCCTTCCTCTCTGGTGAGAGAGAAGAGGGGTTCTGGCATCTGTCAGCCCTTTTCCGAGCTGATCTGGCACCTTTAATCCTCACCAAGGAGAGAAAGTCATGACAAAGCCTTCTTGGACCTAGACTTGGCGCTCCGGTACTGCTTGCCGTGCGGTGGCAGAGAGAACAGTCAATGACTAGGGTGGCTTCAACAATTTTTAGGGCCTTCCTCTGAAACCGCCTGGTATAGAGGTCCTGGATGGCAGGAAGCTTGGACCCAGTGATGTACAGGGCCGTATGCACTACCCTCTGTAGTGCCTTAAGGTCGGAGGCCGAGCAGTTGGGATACCAGGCAGCGATGCAACCAGTCAGGATGCTCTCGATGGTGCAGCTGTAAGAACCTTTTGAGGATCTGGGGACCCATGCCAAATCTTTTCAGTCTCCTAAGGGGGAATAGGCTTTGTCGTGCCCTCTTCACGACTGTCTTAGTGTGTTTGGACCATGATAGTTTGTTGGTGATGTGGACACCAAGGAACTTGAAGCTCTCAACCTGCTCCACTGCAGCCCTGTTGATGAGAATGGGGGCGTGCTCGCTCCTCCTTTTCCTGTAGTCCACAATCATCTCCTTTGTCTTGATCACGTTGAGGGAGAGGTTGTTGTCCTGGCACCACACGGCCAAGTCTCTGACCTCCTCCCTACAGGCTGTCTCATCGTTGTTGGTGATCAGGCCTACCACTGTGTCATCGGCAAACTTGATGATGGTGTTGGAGTCGTGCCTGGCCATGCAGTCATGAGTGAACAGGGAGTAAAGGAGGGGACTGAGCACGCACCCCTGAGTGGCCCCCTTGTTGAGGATCAGCGTGGCGGATGTGTTGTTACCTACCCCTTGGGGCGGCCCATCAGGAAGTCCAGGATCCAGTTGCAGAGGGAGGTGTTTAGTCCCAGGTTAGTGATGATCTTTGAGGGCAGTATGGTGTTGAACGCTGAGCTGTAGTCAATGAATTGCATTCTCACATAGGTGTTGCTTTTGTCCAGGTGTGAAAGGGCAGTGTTGAGTGCAACAGAGATTGCATCATCTGTGGATCTGTTGGGGCGGTATGCAAATTGGAGTGGGTCTAGGGTTTCTGGGAAAAGAGTGTTGATGTGATTCATGATCAGCCTTTCAAAACACTTCATGGCTACAGACGTGAGTGCTACGGGTCGGTAGTAATTTAGGCAGGTTACCTTAGTGTTCTTGGGCACAGGGACTATGGTGGTCTGCTTGAAACATGTTGATATTACAGACTCAGTCAGGGACAGGTTGAAAATGTCAGTGAAGACACTTGACAGTTGGTCAGCGCATGCTCGCAGTACACGTCCTGGTAATTCGTCTGGCCCTGCGGCCTTGTGAATGTTGACCTGTTTAACTACTTAGGGAGTGGTGGGACACTACCCGGTGAAATGCAAGGTGCCAAATTCAAAATCCAAAAGTTGAATTATTAAACATTCATCAATATACAGGTGTTGCATAGTCATCAAAAGCTCTGCTTCTTGGCAATATCACAGCGTTGTCAGACTTCAAAAAGGCTTCACGGCGAAAGCACTACATTTGATTGTTTGAGAGTAGCACCTCCAATATTTTACCATTAGCATAAATTCATAAAACAACGCGGTTCACACAAAACACATTTCACAGCGAAAACAAATCTCTTACCTTTTGAAGAACTTCTGCTGACGGCTTCCCAAGTGTCCAACGAAGACAATCCAATGGTTCTTTTGTTAGAAAAGGTAATTTATTATATCCATAAATCTCAGTTTGGTTGGCGCATTGTGTTAATAAAATACAGCGTCCACTCGCCCATTGAACCGTGAAGAGAACGCGTTCAACCTATACCTTTACACTTGTCCAAGAACAATCAAACATCATTGATAATGTATCCTTAGGAACACTTTTATGTATATTTAGTATAATATTTCAACCGGATTATAAACTGGACGATAGGAAAGGAAAAAACCACAGCACGCGTGAGCCCGTGAACGCGCATCCTCTTCTGTTTATATCCGATGACCACTTCGAAATTCTTCTTCTATTACCATCCAGAGCAACTATAACATCATCAAACACTGTCTAGAGACTGTTGACATTCAGTGGAAGCAATAGGTACTGCAATCTTACTCCCATATAAGGTCATTTTCAATAGGGAGAGGTTCAAAATGAGGCAATGTGTCAAATACACTTTTTCCAGGACAGAAATTCCTCGGGTTTTCGCCTGCTATATCCGTTCTGTTATACTATTTTAATATTTTAACACTCTTAGAAACTTCAGAGTGTTTCCTATTCCTATTTAGCTCGTCTGGTAGGCTCGTGTCACTGGGCAGCTCTCAGTTGTGCTTCCCTTTGTAGTCTGTAATGGTTTGCAAGCCCTGCCACATCCGACGAGCATCAGAGCCGGTGTAGTACGATTCAATCTTAGTCCTGTATTGACGCTTTGCCTGTTAGATGGTTCGTCAGAGGGCATAGCAGGATTTCTTATAAGCTTCCGGGTTAGAGTCCCGCTCCCTGAAAGCGGTAGCTCTACCATTTAGCTCAGTGCGGATGTTGCCTGTAATCCATGGCTTCTGGTTGGTGTACTCCTCAATGCCATCGGAAGAATCCCGGAACATATTCCAGTCTGTGCTAGCAAAGCAGACCTGTAGCTGAGCATCTGCATCATCTGACCACTTCCGTATTGAGCGAGTCACTGGTACTTCCTGATTTAGTTTTTGCTTGTAAGCAGGAATCAGGAGGATAGAATTATGGTCAGATTTGCCAAATGGAGGGCGAGGGAGAGATTTATACGCATTTCTGTGTGTGGAGTAAAGGTGGTCTAGATTTTTTTCCCCCTGGTTACACATTTAACATGCTGGTAGAAATTAGGTAAAACGGATTTGAGTTTCCCTGCATTAAAGTCCCCGGCCACTAGGAGCGCCGCCTCTGGATGAGCGTTTTCCTCTTTGCTTATGGCTGTTTACAGCTCATTGAGTATGGTCTTAGTGCCAGCATCGGTTTGTGGTGGTATATAGACAGCTACGAAAAATACAGATGAAAACTCTCTGGTAAATAGTGTGGTCTGCAACTTGTCATGACATACTCTACCTCAGGCGAGCAAAACCTCGAGACTTCCTTAGATTTCTTGCACCAGCTGTTGTTTACAAATATACATAGACCACCACCCCTTGTCTTACCAGAGGCCGCTGTTCTATCCTGACGAAAAAGCTTAAAACCTGCCATCTGTATGTTATTCATGTCGTCGTTCAGCCACGACTTGGTGAAACACAAGATATTACAGTTTTTAATGTCCTGTTGGTAGGATATACGTGATCGTAGTTCGTCTATTTTATTATCGATTGATCGGATCCTTACAAGGCACCCGGACCATCCTCTTCGATACCTCCATCTCTTTCTCCTGTGAATGACGGGGATGAGGGCCTTGTCGGGCGTCTGAAGTAAATCCTTCCTGTCCGACTCGTTGAAGAAAAACTATTCCTTCAGTATGGGGTGAGTAATCACTGTCCTGATATTTAGAAGCTATTTTCGGTCATAAGACATGGTGGCAGAAACATTATGTACAAAATAAGTTACAAATAACGAGAAAGAACATACACAATAGCACAATTATGGGATCGTAAAACGGCAGCCATTTCCTTCGGCACCATCAAACCTGATGGTCACTCTGACAGAGCTCTAGAGTTCCTCTGTGGAGATGGGAGAGCCTTCCAGAAGGACAACCATCTCTGCAGCACTCCACCAATCAGGCCTTTATGGTAGAGTGGCCAGACCGAAGCCACTCCTCAGCAAAAGGCACATGACAGCCCACTTGGAGTTTGCCAAAAGGCACCTAAAGGACTCTCAGACCATAAGAAACAAGATTCTCTGGTCTGATTGAACTCTTTGGCCTGAATGCCAAGCGTCACGTCTGAAGGAAACCTGGCACCATCCCTACGGTGAAGCATGGTAGTGGCAGCATCATGCTGTGGGGATGTTTTTCAGTGGCAGGGACTGGGAAACTAGTCAGGATCGAGGGAAAGATGAACAGAGCAAAGTACAGAGAGATCCTTGATGAAAACCTGCTCCAGGGCGCTCAGGACGTTAGACTGCGGCCCTAAGCACACAGCCAAGACAATACAGGAGTGGCTTCAGGACAAGTCTCTGAATGTCCTTGAGTGGCCCAGCCAGAGCCCGGACGTGAACCCGATCGAACATCTCTGGAGAGACCTGAGAATAACTGACAAAACAAACCATTTCTTAAGTGGGTGGTGCACTAAAGACAAGGCATATAACTTGATATTAGGTCAACCTAGACCCCCAAAACCTTTGGGTTGCTGAAGTGTAGTCATTGTAATTTTGGGACAATTCCCTTTCCATAAAAAAATTGAGACTGAATCTTTTCCCAGTACCCTGATGGCGTGGGCAAAAGAAGCATGCTATCGCATTGGTGCCGCCGCCGCCTTCTTCTTCTTCAGTGGGGTTTATCAGCGGTTGGCATCCAACATTATGGTGCATTATCGCCACCTACTGTACTGGAGTGTGGGCCAGAGAGAGGACGAAACTAAATCCTACCTGCCAGCCCCGTTGCTCTTCAAAAGATAACCAAATATTTGAGACTACATCTAATAACGTTCTACTCAATATACGCTTAAACAAATTTTCTGTATCCCATTTTCCATCATACTAGATCTCAGCCTTTTTCTTTCCCTCTGATACTGCCCACACCATAGCAATACATACTCCACAGTCTCTGTTTCCTTGCAATAATCACACTTTCCTATCACATTTAAGGACTTATTCAACTGGCTGTGTCCCACCCTTAATCTTGTAAAAATAGCCTCCTCTCTTCTGTCCCTTCCTGCTGTTCTCCCCTCCCAGGCTTTCCTCTGTACTTGAAATAAATGCCTGCCCTTAGTATCTCTATTCCACTGATCCTGCCATCTCTGCACCATCACTGTCCATATCATGCTTTTTGCCTTGCTCATTGAAACTACAACATCAACATCCCCACTACTTAGTGCTTGTTTAGCCAGTGCATCAACTGCCACTCCCACATGAGCTGGGACCCATGTAAATATGATCTGTATACCAGTGGAGGCTGCTGAGGGGAGGACGGCTCATAATGATGTCTGAAACAGAGCGACTGAAATGGCATCAAACCAAGTGTTTGATGTATTTGATACCATTCCATATATTCCGCTCCAGTCATGAGCCCATCCTACCCAATTAATGTGCCACTAACCTCATGTGCTGTATACCCATTTGTCTCATCCTGCCATGGGTTTGTAATACCTCATTAAGCAGGTATTGTCTCCTACATGAGCTAAAGGACTGGAGACTCATCAACACTGCACATGAATCACAGAAAATAACAACTCTGTCTGGCTTGACTTCCTCCACCCACTGCAAGGTCAACAGTATGGTCATTGTCGTGGAAAAAAATCTTCAAAATATGACACTCATACAAGAAACTTGTGAATTCAATAAGACCTTTAATTCAGAGTAATTAAAAGTCGAGCTGACCCGGGAAACAGCTAATCCCATTAATCACACAACTCTAATTTATACTCTTACAGTATATGAGTACAGCCCATATGTAAATGCAGTCACTCCTTCTTTCTCTCATGCCACCTATCATCTTTTGATCTGAGGTCTTGCTTGTTCACGCCCAGTAACGCCCCTATCTGTTCCAAGTTTAGATCATATGATGGCAGGCCCTTCAATGTTATAACAATAATACATTTATTGTGTACATATATTACTTGTGTTGACCATTCTGCCGTCATCCCTTAGACCCTAATGGATTAAATTAGTATTATATGTCTACTTGATATATCTTATGGTTTCAATGCATTGTTCTCTGTATATGAAAATAGCTTGTCTTTAACTCTCCTCACCACATTCTCTCTGTCTTAACAATTGCTTGCTGTCACTCACACCTGACAGCTGCTTGGGCTGTATTAGTAGCCCTGCAAACGCCTATATGTTCCTGTTCCTTATAAGTCCTTTTGTTTCTGTTCGCCTGTCTAATTTTACAGACCCTGTTACTTGACTCTATGTCTGACTTTTAACATATGTATTTACGGGTCTCAGCTTTGCAGCCTTGTCACTAGCCGAGACAACCTTTGACCTATGTTCTGCTCACAAGTGGCAAAATAGACTAAGTGGCATTCTGAGAGATGCGCTTGGTGTCCTCTGTCTCTGCTCAGCATAAGATCACTCCTTGTATGTTCATAAACTACTTCCCATTGGCCCTATGGTTATTTCAGTTCTTGATTGGTGTCACCTATATCTTGACAACTGTCCAAGTTATCTTGCATACTTGTTTTAGCACTTAAGCCTCAGCCAATATTAGAAATGCAATCTAATTTATGTCAATCATGTTGTCTGCTATCACAGTGCATTAATTAAATTAATGTGTCTTAGCCATGTTTTTACTACCACACCATCAGCTCTGCCATATATACAGCCAGATGATCTGTAATACGTTTTGTCACGAGAATTTTGTTCTATCTCAGAACTATTATTTCAAATCAGACTATAACTCAATCTGTTTCCTGGAGTTTGTAAAGCTCCAGTTATAAGAAACAAACAGAGTCCCGAACTGCAATGGTCAATATTTTATTCAGGGAACGTTCCATTTCAAAATGGGAACACAGTTTTTTTATATTGTAAATACAAATGAGCTCCACCTCTCTCTAGGTGGCTGTATTTTTCCACAGTATACATTCATGGCTTATCACTTTCTGCAACATAATTCATCAGGCTAGACAGTTCCTACCAGTTCCTCCCGTCCTGAGGACAGGGAGGCCTTTCTTATCTAGTTGTTCTCACAATAAGTATTTTGTTCTCTCAAATACACCATGTCCTAGTCTCTAAAAACAATTCTAGACACACACATGATTGGATTCTTTTGTTATAACTCTAACCCCATTGCATACATTTTCAGCGTGAGAATATTCTTAGTCATTACTTACATACAAATTCCTCTATCACGTTTCCTGACTAACACCCCTCATTCCTGCACTACGAATGCTGACCCAGTACGTCCTGTCCTTGGATCTTTTGAACCATCTGTATAAATGGCCACAAAATCCAGATCCAGACATCTATAAAACAAATCAGATGGATCAACACCCTCCCTATCTTTCTGTAGTCTCTCCAACACTAGATCAACTACTGGAGGTGGGAGTAGCCATGGTGGATTTACAGGAATACCTACCGTTGGACTAAACTCCCTTCCATACAGTCCTCCTTCGCCTGAGTATTACCCACCCACCCAAAGCTCGTGTTCTGTCTTCGCTCGTTACCAGCATGCTTGTAAAATCCCTTTAGTTGGGTGAGACAACCCATGTCTTGCCCCATGACGTGCCTAGCGAAATAAAAGTGAAATAAAAAATATTAAAAAATGTCCCTGTAGGTTGACCCAATAATTCATTGCCAGATGATGTCTCCTAATCTGCAATGGCATATCCCCCATCTCCACCTGTAGTGCAGCCACTGGGGAGGTCCGAAACGCCCCACTACATATTCCTTGCCCCTGTATGACATTTAGCCTTTCCAATGAGGTCTGGGCTGCTGAACCATACGCTATACTGCCATAGTCTATTACAGATTGGATCAATGCAACATACATGGTCCTCAATGAGGAACGCCCAGCCCCCCACTCCTTCCCCGTCAGACAGCGCATCACATTTAGCACCTTCTTGCACTTTCCCACTACTCTCTCGATGTGTTCTGCCCAGGTCAGTCCAGTGTCAAAGTATACCCCAAGGAACCTGAAGGAACTCCCAGTTTCTCCCATATAACCTCAAGCATACCTCATCTCCCACCTTCTTCCTGGTAAAGAACACTGTCTGAGTTCTCTACAGAGAACCTGAATCCCCACATTAATGCCCACCGCTCTACCTCATCAATTGCTTCCTGTACCTTCCTGACTATATATGGCACATTTCTTCCCCTCTTCCATAAGGCCCCATCATCTGCAAATAACGACCTCCCAATATCCGGCTGTACCTGAGAGTAACATCATTAATCACGATTGAGAACAACATAGGACTAATCATGCTCCCCTGTGGTATACCGTTATCCACCAGGTAGCTGCCTGATATTGACTTTCACACCCTCACCTAGATGGACCTTCCAAACAGGAAATCCTTTATCCAGTTCTTCCTACCCTCATAATATCTAGCTTGATTAACAACCCCTCCTTCCACATCATATCATACTCCTTCTCCACATAAAAAAAGACAGCTACAACAGTCCCCTTGTTCACCTGAGCCTTCCTGAACACACTCTGATGTGGCGATACTAGCCCCCTGCTCTCCACGTAGTAAGTTACCCTCTCTGTAATCATATGTACCCTTCAGGAGGCTAAAGAAATTTGTCTTGGCCCCTAAACTTTTACAGATGCATAATTGAGAGCATCCTGTCGGGCTGTATCACCGCCTGGTACGGCAACTGCACCGCTCGCAACTGCAGGGCTCTCCAGAGGGTGGTGTTGTCTGCCCAAAGCATCACCGGGGGCACACTGCCTGCCCTCCAGGACCCTTACCGCACCCGATGTCACAGGAAGGACAAAAATATTATCTAGGACATCAACCACCTGCCACTGCCTGTTCAACCCGCTATCATCCAGAAGGCGAGGTCAGTACAGGTGCATCAAAGCTGGGACCGAGAGACTGAAAAACAGCTTCTATCTCAAGGCCATCAACCTGTTAAATAGTCATCACTAGCCGGCTACCACCCGGTTACTAAACCCTGCACCTTAGAGGCTGCTGCCCTATATACATAGACATGGAATCACTGACCACTTTAATAATGTTTACATACTGCTTTACTCATCACATATGTATATACTGTATTCTATTCTACTGTATTTTAGTCAATGTCACTCCAACCTTGCTCATCCTAATATTTATATATTTCTTAATTCCATTCTTTTAGATGTGTGTATTGTTGTGAATTGTTAGATACTACTGCACGGTTGGAGCTAGGAACACAAGCATTTGGCTTCCAGATTGGTACCACTACTGCCTTCTTCCAGCTGCCTGGTAGTTTCCCCTCCTCCCACATGCTGTTGTACAACACCAATACCTTGTCCAGTGCCTCATCATTAAGATGGGCCAACACAACATAGCACACAACCTGCTTATACTGAATCAGATGTTGGAAGTTATGCGTCCTTTTCAGTACTCTAAATGCCCTGTTCCTACTCCTCACCATTTCCCCACATTCCTCCGTCCACCATGGGACTGCGTTCCTCCTCCTCCTCCTCCCTGAACTCTTAGGTATCGCCTCAGTAGCTGCCCCCACTAATGCTGTTCTCACCCAGTTATTCATACTATCCAGATCCACTCTCATATCCACCCAAGCCATCACCTGCTCACTCAGCTCCTGAAACTGATTCCACTTTGCCCCACATGCCTACTCTTCCTCCCTTCGACCTACTGTGCATACTATGGGGTAATGATCACTCCCTACTGTCGACTCCTCCCATACCTCCCACTCACAGATTCCTGCCATCACACTAGATACCAGAGTGAGGTCCAGGGCAGACTCTTTCCCTGTGGCTACAACAATCTCAGCCATCATTCAGGTACACCAGATTTTCCACTACTTGGCCATTTCCATCCATCCATCCACACCACATTACCCTACTTATATCCTGGCCCTCCACCCTCTCCAGCACTTCCAGGTCCAATATCTGACACAGATTATAGTAGTTCACTACCACCCTTCCTCTCAGCCACACCTCCACCACCACATATTCCTGTTCAATACCTTTGCCTAGCATAGTCCTTGCTATATGGAGGCGGCACCCCCCTACATCTATGTCCCGATAAACTCCACAGTCGGTTTGAGCCATGTTTCCTACACACAAATCACATCAGGCTTAGCTGGCATATTTTATTTGTACCTTTATTTTACTAGGCAAGTCAGTTAAGAACAAATTCTTATTTTCAATGACAGCCTAGGAACAGTGGGTTAACTGCCTTGTTCAGGGGCAGAACGACAGATTATTACCTTGTCAGCTCGGGGATTCGATCTTGCAACCTGGACCAGCCTCACTGCTTCAGCATATGACACCCTTCTCTCCACTCTCACTTGTTGCACCTCCACTGCCTGCTTCATTGCCTCACACCCACTGTTGTGTCTTTGCCATCATTAAAAGGGAAGACTGTTAATTTATCAAATAAATTCTCTATAATTATTATTAAAGGATTAAACTAATCATGTAAATGTAATTAACTAGAAGGTCGGGGCACCAAGGAAAATCTTCAGATTACAAAGTTATAATTTTCCTAATATAACTCTTCAGATGTTTTAATATCTGATCAATTAGTCTTATTATTAATGAATTATTCTTTACATCACGTTAGTCTCATTCCAAACGTCGTAACTTGGTTTTCTGCACGAACCCAGCCTTTACTATGAATCATCCATACACCAATTGGCTTAATCATTTATTTACATATTAACTAAATAATCCCAGAAATGCGTAAACGAACAAACAGTAGATAGGTTACTAACAAATGATAGGGAAGATTCCCTAGTGGGCTAAGCCGATATGATGGCTTGATGGACAAAGGGAAGGGGGTGTGGACGGAGAGAGTGAGAAAGACAAAAGGGATCACTACACAGTTGACAATTATATTAATTGAAATGCTAATCCATTGCACATGAACGCTCACTCATTCAAGATTAATTGCAATCAATATATATTTACGCCCATGTGTCGTGATCTCTGTTGGAATCCGGTCCGTCTGCTGGAGAGTTCATTCGAGTCTCTCTCTCTCTTTCTGTGTACGTGAAGATTAAAGTCTTTCATGGTTAGAATGGATACCATTCAGAAATGTTCTCATAGAATAGTTGTTTCGGCGGTTGTCTGTAATCACATCCCAGGTTTACATAATTTCTAGCTGCAGACTAGTAATTAGTATCCAAGATTTGCTCTTATTCTGTAGGGATCGATAGTCTCAGAGTTTAACAATTTCCAGCCATGTAGCCAATGCTCCACGTGGTATGGTTAAGAATTCAATAACTATTTGCAATCACAGCTCAGACTGTGGGTTTGCTCAGTCTTGGTACACAAACCTGTGCCACCTCAGCTTACACCGAGGTCTGAAGAGGATTTCCTCAGGAGGGGGTTTTATTCGTAACAATAGAAAAGGTGGTTCTGTGCTCACGGGGGCGGGCCAATGACTTAGTTAAAATTTAAAGGGAATACAATTTTCTCACATTAAAGGTTTATCACATTACATCATTTACATCATAATTTCATCTCTACTCATTCATTTTATACAAGAATTAGATGCCAACCCCATAAATGTACACATTCAGAGATATAGTTATGTGTGTTTCCTGTCCTCTCTGAAGTCACCAAAGGAAATACACTTGTCATACCCGTCCCCTAAGTGTCTACGGACCATTCCCACAAGTGGACATTTTGTTTCATATTCCCATTTTGTGGATTTAGGAGTTCGCCATGTGAAATCCTTTGTTCTCTCTTTGTCTCTCTTTCTGCATGGCCAGGGGGAGAGTCTCTGCCAGGAACTTACGACCTGAGATAACAGAACCTGGGTGTAGGAGAGAGTGGGAAGCCATGATCTATACCCAGAAAGGGCCACGTCATGACACCACCATATGCCACACTATGAGCACCCCCACAGCTGCAGAACTTTGGTTGTACACCATCCCCACACTTCCCTTACTCATGCTCCCCACCAAACCTGGCACACCTCTTTTTCTCTTTACATGCGGTTGCCACATGCCCAAACCTCTGGCAGTTATAAAATCTTAAAGGCTTCGGTAAATAAGCCCTCACATAATAACTCATATATCCTATGGTTACTTTATTTGGCAGTACCTGGTCCTTGAATGGTAACAGAATAGACGGGTTATCCACCCTAACTCCACCCACTGTTGCTTGCAATCTTTGAACATTCACTAGGACGCCTCCTCTCAAATTGTCGCTTACCTCTTTATTACTATCACTCACAGGCACTCCTGTTATCACCCCTTTAATCCACTGCTTCCCTGCTTGATCAGTCCAGCTGCTCAACACCATCTTACACTTCCCTATTTGCTTCACTCTGACAGCTTTTTCCCTCTGTGCCATGTCTTTGGGCTCCTGAGTGGCGCAGCGGTCTAAGGCACTGCATCTCAGTGCTTGAGGCGTACTCACAGACACCCGGGTTTGATTCCAGGTTGTATTACACCCAGCGGTGATAGGGTGGTGCACAATTGGCCTAGTGTCGTCCTGGTTTGGCTGGTGTGGGCTGTCATTGTAAATAAGAATTTGTTCTTAACTGACTTGCCTAGTTAAATAAAAAAATTACAGAAGACCAACAAGCTCTTAACACTTTAACATTGACAACTTACCCAATCAACTCTTTTATTGGACTCATCGCTGCTACTCCCCCATCCTCTTTAAACTTCAGAATCACTTTATACTCCTCCTCACCTCCATGTTCCCCTCGTGACATCTTGCCCTTCCTCGGTGCTCTCTACCTCCGAACAGCAGCTAGCATTGGAAACTATGTTGCTCTCCTCAAACCTCCTTTCCTGCCTTCTCTCTCCCTCCAAAGACCTCTGGCTTCCCTTCAAACCCCTACTTAAAAAAAAAACGTTCCTACTCCCTCCTTTATTTGTACCGCTATGTTCCATACTTGCTTCACTTTCTTCTCAGTCACCATCTCTGACCCAGTCACAGCAAAGCCGCACCGAACCGCCGCCACAAGTAAAGTTTGATTGTTTGATTTCTTTATCAACAATTGATACTGGAGCTCCCTAACTTTCAATCCAGCCTTTCACATTGGTGCCTATGGGAGAGCCACCCCTTAAGCGGACCAGAACAGTGACCTTTTTATTCCCCGATGGTAAACAGCATGAGTGGGACATCTTTATTTATCTACCATCTTTGGTCTCCTTGCCTTGTCTCAAAAGAGTAGGCTTGAGCTCCCTCCTGAGTAAAAATAAGAGAAGATACAAATCTACCGTAGAACGATTTTGGTAACCTTATTTGACCATTTCTTCCGTTTTTTTGAGACATGGTTCGATCCCACCCAGGGACACTACATGAGTATTTACAATACTTGTTACAATGTACTTAAAACATGAATCATAGGATAGTTTACTCTCTTTAAAATAAAGATTTATACCCTCAGAAATTGGTACACTGTACTTAAAATAATATTTACATTACAACTTGTGATAGCTTTAATAAAGTTTAATCAGTTTGACATTTTTAGTTTTCACACCCTGATCTGTTTCACCTGTCATTGTGCTTGACTCCACCCCCCTCCAGGTGTCACCCATCTTCCCCATTATCCCCAGTGTATTTAAACCTGTGTTCTTTGTTTGTCTGTTGCCAGTTTGTTTTGTCTTGTCAAGCCTACCAGTGGTTTCCCTATGCTCCTGGTTTTCTCTAGTTCCTGTTTTCTAGTTTTTTACCATTCTGCCTGCCCTGACCCTGACCCTGACCCTTCCTTCCGTTCTGTACCTTTCAGACTCTGTTCTGGATTACTAACATCTGCCTGCCCTTGACCTGTCGTTTGCCTGCCCCACTGTTTTTGTAATAAACTTTTTGTTACTTTGAAACTGTCTGCATCTGGGTCTTCTCCTGATCCTTGACAAATTCTTTATTATAATAACGTTTATTCCCTCTGAGCAAATTGCTTTACAGGAGAGGAAGAGACCCACTGTGATTAACTAGTTTTACAGGAGATCCACTGTGATGAACTAGTTTTACAGGAGAGGAAGAGACCCACTGTGATGAACTAGTTTTACAGGAGATCCACTGTGATGAACTAGTTTTACAGGAGATCCACTGTGATGAACTAGTTTTACAGGAGAGGAAGAGACCCACTGTGATGAACTAGTTTTACAGGAGAGGAAGAGACCCACTGTGATTAACTAGTTTTACAGGAGAGGAAGAGACCCACTGTGATTAACTAGTTTTACAGGAGAGGAGGAGATCCACTGTGATTAACTAGTTTTACAGGAGATCCACTGTGATTAACTAGTTTTACAGGAGAGGAAGAGACCCACTGTGATGAACTAGTTGTACAGGAGAGGAAGAGATCCACTGTGATGAACTAGTTTTACAGGAGAGGAGGAGATCCACTGTGATTAACTAGTTTTACAGGAGATCCACTGTGATTAACTAGTTTTACAGGAGAGGAAGAGACCCACTGTGATTAACTAGTTTTACAGGAGATCCACTGTGATGAACTAGTTTTACAGGAGAGGAAGAGACCCACTGTGATTAACTCGTTTTACAGGAGAGGAAGAGATCCACTGTGATGAACTAGTTTTACAGGAGAGGTGGAGATCCACTGTGATTAACTAGTTTTACAGGAGAGGAGGAGATCCACTGTGATGAACTAGTTTTACAGGAAAGGAGGAGATCCACTGTGATGAACTAGTTTTACAGGAGAGGAAGAGACCCACTGTGATTAACTCGTTTTACAGGAGAGGAAGAGATCCACTGTGATGAACTAGTTTTACAGGAGAGGAAGAGATCCACTGTGATTAACTAGTTTTACAGGAGAGGAGGAGATCCACTGTGATGAACTAGTTTTACAGGAGAGGAGGAGATCCACTGTGATGAACTAGTTTTACAGGAGATCCACTGTGATGAACTAGTTTTACAGGAGAGGAAGAGACCCACTGTGATGAACTAGTTTTACAGGAGAGGAAGAGACCCACTGTGATTAACTCGTTTTACAGGAGAGGAAGAGATCCACTGTGATGAACTAGTTTTACAGGAGAGGAAGAGATCCACTGTGATTAACTAGTTTTACAGGAGAGGAGGAGATCCACTGTGATGAACTAGTTTTACAGGAGATCCACTGTGATGAACTAGTTTTACAGGAGAGGAAGAGACCCACTGTGATGAACTAGTTTTACAGGAGAGGAAGAGACCCACTGTGATGAACTAGTTTTACAGGAGAGGAAGAGACCCACTGTGATGAACTAGTTTTACAGGAGAGGAAGAGACCCACTGTGATTAACTAGTTTTACAGGAGATCCACTGTGATGAACTAGTTTTACAGGAGAGGAAGAGACCCACTGTGATGAACTAGTTGTACAGGAGAGGAAGAGATCCACTGTGATGAACTAGTTTTACAGGAGAGGAGGAGATCCACTGTGATTAACTAGTTTTACAGGAGATCCACTGTGATTAACTAGTTTTACAGGAGAGGAAGAGACCCACTGTGATTAACTAGTTTTACAGGAGATCCACTGTGATGAACTAGTTTTACAGGAGAGGAAGAGACCCACTGTGATTAACTCGTTTTACAGGAGAGGAAGAGATCCACTGTGATGAACTAGTTTTACAGGAGAGGTGGAGATCCACTGTGATTAACTAGTTTTACAGGAGAGGAGGAGATCCACTGTGATGAACTAGTTTTACAGGAAAGGAGGAGATCCACTGTGATGAACTAGTTTTACAGGAGAGGAAGAGACCCACTGTGATTAACTCGTTTTACAGGAGAGGAAGAGATCCACTGTGATGAACTCGTTTTACAGGAGAGGAAGAGATCCACTGTGATTAACTAGTTTTACAGGAGAGGAGGAGATCCACTGTGATGAACTAGTTTTACAGGAGAGGAGGAGATCCACTGTGATGAACTAGTTTTACAGGAGAGGAAGAGACCCACTGTGATTAACTCGTTTTACAGGAGAGGAAGAGACCCACTGTGATTAACTCGTTTTACAGGAGAGGAGGAGATCCACTGTGATGAACTAGTTTTACAGGAGAGGAAGAGACCCACTGTGATTAACTCATTTTACAGGAGAGGAAGAGATCCACTGTGATGAACTAGTTTTACAGGAGAGGAAGAGACCCACTGTGATTAACTAGTTTTACAGGAGAGGAGGAGATCCACTGTGATGAACTAGTTTTACAGGAGAGGAAGAGACCCACTGTGATTAACTCGTTTTACAGGAGAGGAAGAGATCCACTGTGATTAACTAGTTTTACAGGAGAGGAAGAGATCCACTGTGATTAACTAGTTTTACAGGAGAGGAAGAGATCCACTGTGATGAACTAGTTTTACAGGAGAGGAAGAGATCCACTGTGATGAACTAGTTTTACAGGAGAGGAAGAGACCCACTGTGATGAACTAGTTTTACAGGAGAGGAAGAGACCCACTGTGATTAACTCGTTTTACAGGAGAGGAAGAGACCCACTGTGATTAACTCGTTTTACAGGAGAGGAGGAGATCCACTGTGATGAACTAGTTTTACAGGAGAGGAAGAGACCCACTGTGATTAACTCATTTTACAGGAGAGGAAGAGATCCACTGTGATGAACTAGTTTTACAGGAGAGGAAGAGATCCACTGTGATGAACTAGTTTTACAGGAGAGGAAGAGATCCACTGTGATGAACTAGTTTTACAGGAGAGGAAGAGATCCACTGTGATGAACTAGTTTTACAGGAGAGGAAGAGACCCACTGTGATTAACTAGTTTTACAGGAGAGGAAGAGATCCACTGTGATTAACTAGTTTTACAGGAGAGGAAGATACCCACTTTGATTAACTAGTTTTACAGGAGAGGAGGAGATCCACTGTGATGAACTAGTTTTACAGGAGAGGAAGAGACCCACTGTGATTAACTCGTTTTACAGGAGAGGAAGAGATCCACTGTGATTAACTCGTTTTACAGGAGAGGAAGAGATCCACTGTGATGAACTCGTTTTACAGGAGAGGAAGAGATCCACTGTGATGAACTAGTTTTACAGGAGAGGAAGAGACCCACTGTGATGAACTCGTTTTACAGGAGAGGAAGAGATCCACTGTGATTAACTAGTTTTACAGGAGAGGAGGAGATCCACTGTGATGAACTAGTTTTACAGGAGAGGAGGAGATCCACTGTGATGAACTCATTTTACTGGAGAGGAGGAGATCCACTGTGATTAACTCATTTTACAGGAGAGGAGGAGATCCACTGTGATTAACTAGTTTTACAGGAGAGGAGGAGATCCACTGTGATTAACTAGTTTTACAGGAGAGGAGGAGATCCACTGTGATGAACTAGTTTTACAGGAGAGGAGGAGATCCACTGTGATGAACTCGTTTTACCGGAGAGAAGGGGACAAATTCTGAAGACAAACATATAAAATGGAATGTTCCACTTATTATATTGTACCTCTTTCAAGATCAACACCAATTTAATAATTTCTTCATGCAACAAACCTGGGTAGTTTTAGGTCTGTTTAGTGTGAGCAGTCTGATATGTGAATGAAAATGCATAGCTTTTTATTTTCTTTAAATGCCAGTCCTTTTACTTGGTTGGCAGGTAACCTAGTGGTTAGAATGTTGGACTTGTAACTGAAAGGTTGCAAGATCAAATCCCTGAGCTGACAAGGTAAAAATCTGTCATTCTGCTCCTGAACAAGGCAGTTAACCCTAGGCTGTCATTGAAAATAAGAATGTGTTCTTAGTCTTGCCTAGTTAAATGAAGGTTAAAAAAATAATTAACACCCAATTTATTCAAAAGGCACATCTCAATAGGTGGTTCAGGTAAGTCATGGGCCATGGCATAGCACATGTGGGTGTTATCTCTGCATTTCAGTCTTATAAAAAGCAGACTGCTGGAACTCCCTCCAATGCCCTGTGCCAGGTATAGGGAAAACACTTTGGCTAGGCAGTAGATATTTTCCTGCACAGACGGTCCTTCCTCACTGCCCCCGTTTGCTTCAAGGTCTCCAGCTCCCATTGAAAGAAGGCGGTGGGAAAATCCTCAAATGGCATCCTTGATTTGGTGAGGCTTTCTGCTGTGAAGGTGCAGGTAGCAAGCGGCGTGACTGGGACACTGACCGTGTCACTCTCTGCAGTGACATAGTGTCACAGCTGTGCGTCACTAGGAGCTTCTCTGGGCTGGTGTTAAGAGCAGAGCAGAACCACCCGCTTCAGGATATTTTTCTCCCCGAGGTGCTTGGCCAGTAGCCCATCAGCTATAATGGGCTCTATCCATCAGCCTTGGTCCAAGATACAGACGCAACCTCATCTCTTGATGGGCCCAGTGGAGAAGCTGTCAAGGACAGTGATTGTGTGGCTGGCAGATGTGTGTTTGACAGATCTGAAAGAGAGGGACAGGCTAACCTGCTCCCCTCCCCTTTAGTGTGATATAATTTGAATTGCCTGTATCAAGCAGGAACTCTTCAGAGCAATCCACTTTTGTTGTAGCAGGAGCTGGTGCCTAAGGGGAGGGGAGTAGGACAACCTGTAGGGAGGACCACTATTAGACCTGGTACTAAAGGGCAGGGGAACAGGACAGCCTGTAAGAAGGACCACTGTTACAGCTGGTGCAAAACGGCAGTAGGACAGCCTGTAGGGAGGACCACTGTTAGATTAGGTGCTAAAGGGGAGCAGGCCAGCCTGTAGGGAGGACCACTATTAGAGCTGGTGCTAAAGGGGAGGGGAGCAGGACAGCCTGTAGGGAGGACCACTGGTAGAGCTGGTGCTAAAGGGGAGCAGGTCAGCCTGTAGGGAGGACCACTGTTAGAGCTGGTGCTAAAGGGGAGCAGGACAACCTGTAGGGAGGACCACTGTTAGAGCTGGGGCTAATGTGGAGGGTAACAGGTCAGCCTGTAGGGAGGACCACTGGTAGAGCTGGTGCTAAAGGGGAGGGGAGCAGGACAACCTGTAGGGAGGACCACTGTTAGATCTGGTGCTAAAGGGGAGGGGAGCAGGACAGCCTGTAGGGAGGACCACTGGTAGAGCTGGTACTAAAGGGGAGTAGGACAACCTGTAGGGAGGACCACTGGTAGAGCTGGTGCTAAAGGGGAGTGGAGCAGGACAGCCTGTAAGGAGGACCACTGTTAGAACTGGTGCTAAAGGTGAGGGGAGCATGACAGCCTTTAGAGAGGACCACTGGTAGAGCTGGGGCTAAAGGGTAGTAGGACAACCTGTAGGGAGGACCACTGTTAGAGTAGGTGCTAAAGGGGAGCAGACCAGCCTATAGGGAGGACAACTGGTAGAGCTGGTGCTAAAGGGGAGCAGGACAGCCTGTAGGGAGGACCACTGGTAGAGCTGGTGCTAAAGGGGAGTATGACAGCCTGTAGGGAGGACCACTGGTAGAGCTGGTGCTAAAGGGGAGCAGGCCAGCCTGTAGGGAGGACCACTGGTAGAGCTGGTGCTAAAGGGGGAGCAGGTCAGCCTGTAGGGAGGACCACTGTTAGAGCTGGTGCTAAAGGGGAGGGGAGCAGGACAGCCTGTAGGGAGGACCACTATTAGAGCTGGTACTAAAGGGGAGCAGGTCAGCCTGTAGGGAGGACCACTGTTAGAGCTGGTGCTAAAGGGGATGGGAGCATGACAGCCTTTAGAGAGGACCACTGGTAGAGCTGGTGCTAAAGGGGAGTAGGACAACCTGTAGGGAGGACCACTGTTAGAGTAGGTGTTAAAGGGGTGCTTGCCAGCCTGTAGGGAGGACCACTGGTAGAGCTGGGGCTAAAGGGGAGCAGGCCAGCCTGTAGGGAGGACCACTGGTAGAGCTGGGGAAAAGGGGTGCAGGCCAGCCTGTAGGGAGGACCACTGGTAGAGCTGGGGCTAAAGGGGAGCAGGACAGCCTGTAGGGAGGACCACTGTTAGAGCTGGTGCTAAAGGGGAGCAGGTCAGCCTGTAGGGAGGACCACTGTTAGAGCTGGTGCTAAAGGGGATGGGAGCATGACAGCCTTTAGAGAGGACCACTGGTAGAGCTGGTGCTAAAGGGGAGTAGGACAACCTGTAGGGAGGACCACTGTTATAGTAGGTGTTAAAGGGGTGCAGGCCAGCCTGTAGGGAGGACCACTGTTAGATTAGGTGCTAAAGGGGAGCAAACCATCCTGTAGGGAGGACCACCGTTAGAGCTGGTGTTAAAGGGGAGCAGGACAACCTGTAGGGAGGACCACTGTTAGAGCTGTTGCTAATGGGGAGTAGGACAGCCTGTAGGGAGGACCACTGTTAGAGCTGGTACTAAAGGGGATGGGAGCATGACTACCTGTAGGGAGGACCACTGTTAGAGCTGGTGCTAAAGGGCAGTAGGACATCCTGTAGGGAGGACCACTGTTAGATTAGGTGCTAAAGGGGAGCAAACCATCCTGTAGGGAGGACCACCGTTAGAGCTGGTGTTAAAGGGGAGCAGGACAACCTGTAGGGAGGACCACTGTTAGAGCTGGTGCTAATGGGGAGTAGGACAGCCTGTAGGGAGGACCACTGTTAGAGCTGGTACTAAAGGGGATGGGAGCATGACTACCTGTAGGGAGGACCACTGTTAGAGCTGGTGCTAAAGGGCAGTAGGACATCCTGTAGGGAGGACCACTGTTAGATTAGGTGCTAAAGGGGAGCAGGCCATCCTGTAGGGAGGACACCATTAGAGCTGGTGTTAAAGGGGAGTAGGACAGCCTGTAGGGAGGACCACTGTTAGAGCTGGTACTAAAGGGGATGGGAGCATGACTACCTGTAGGGAGGACCACTGGTAGAGCTGGTGCTAAAGGGCAGTGAAGCAGGACAGCCCGTAGGGAGGACCACTGTTTTAGCTAGTGCTAAAGGGGAGGGGAGCATGACTACCTGTAGGGAGGACCACTGTTAGATCTGGTGCTAAAGGGGAGGGGAGCATGACAACCTGTAGGGAGTTCCACTGTTAGAGCTGGTGCATGCACCGCTTGGGTCGGATCGGTCTCAGCAGAGAGGAGAGCCAGAAGGTCATGTTAGAGAGTGAGCGAGAGGTGGAGAGTGAACTGTGTGATTGAGAGGGGGAGAGTGAACTATGTGATTGAGAGGGGGAGAGTGAACTATGTGATTGAGAGGTGGAGAGTGAACTGTGTGATTGAGAGGTGGAGAGTGAACTGTGTGATTGAGAGGTAGAGAGTGAACTGTGTGATTGAGAGGTGGAGAGTTAACTATGTGATTGAGAGGTGGAGAGTGAACTGTGTGATTGAGAGGTGGAGAGTTAACTATGTGATTGAGAGGTGGAGAGTGAACTATGTGATTGAGAGGTGGAGAGTGAACTGTGTGATTGAGAGGGGGAGAGTGAACTGTGTGATTGATTGAGAGGCGGAGAGTGAACTGTGTGATTGAGAGGGGGAGAGTGAACTATGTGATTGAGAGGTGGAGAGTGAACAATGTGATTGAGAGGTGGAGAGTGAACAATGTGATTGAGAGGTGGAGAGTTAACTGTGATTGATTGAGAGGCGGAGAGTGAACTGAGTGATTGATTGAGAGGCGGAGAGTGAACTGTGTGATTGAGAGGGGGAGAGTGAACTATGTGATTGAGAGGCGGAGAGTGAACTATGTGATTGAGAAGTGGAGAGTTAACTGTGTGATTGATTGAGAGGCGGAGAGTGAACTGAGTGATTGATTGAGAGGCGGAGAGTGAACTGAGTGATTGATTGAGAGGCGGAGAGTGAACTGTGTGATTGAGAGACGGAGAGTGAACTGTGTGATTGAGAGGCGGAGAGTGAACTATGTGATTGAGAGGCGGAGAGTGAACTATGTGATTGAGAGGCGGAGAGTGAACTGTGTGATTGATTGAGAGGCGGAGAGTGAACTGAGTGATTGATTGAGAGGTGGAGAGTGAACTGTGTGATTGAGAGGCGGAGAGTGAACTGTGTGATTGAGAGGCGGAGAGTGAACTGTGTGATTGATTGAGAGGCGGAGAGTGAACTGAGTGATTGATTGAGAGGCGGAGAGTGAACTGTGATTGATTGAGAGGCGGAGAGTGAACTGTGTGATTGAGAGGCGGAGAGTGAACTGTGTGATTGAGAGGCGGAGAGTGAACTGTGTGATTGAGAGGCGGAGAGTGAACTATGTGATTGAGTGGCGGAGAGTGAACTGTGTCATTGAGAGGCGGAGAGTGAACTGAGTGATTGATTGAGAGGTGGAGAGTGAACTGTGTGATTGAGAGGCGGAGAGTGAACTGTGTGATTGAGAGGCGGAGAGTGAACTGTGTGATTGAGAGGCGGAGAGTGAACTATGTGATTGAGAGGTGGAGAGTGAATAATGTGATTGAGAGGTGGAGCGTTAACTGTGTGATTGATTGAGTGACGGAGAGTGAACTGTGTGATTGAGAGGCGGAGAGTGAACTGAGTGATTGATTGAGAGGTGGAGAGTGAACTGTGTGATTGAGAGGCGGAGAGTGAACTGTGTGATTGAGAGGTGGAGCGTTAACTGTGTGATTGATTGAGTGGCGGAGAGTGAACTGTGTGATTGAGAGGCGGAGGGTGAACTGAGTGATTGATTGAGAGGTGGAGAGTGAACTGTGTGATTGAGAGGCGGAGAGTGAACTGTGTGATTGAGAGGTGGAGCGTTAACTGTGTGATTGATTGAGTGGCGGAGAGTGAACTGTGTGATTGAGAGGCGGAGAGTGAACTGAGTGATTGATTGAGAGGTGGAGAGTGAACTGTGTGATTGAGAGGCGGAGAGTGAACTGTGTGATTGAGAGGCGGAGAGTGAACTATGTGATTGAGAGGTGGAGAGTGAACTATGAGATTGAGAGGTGGAGAGTGAACTGTGTGATTGAGAGGTGGAGAGTGAACTATGAGATTGAGAGGTGGAGAGTGAACAATGTGATTGAGAGGTGGAGAGTGAACTGTTTGATTAAGAGGTGGAGAGGTGGAGAGTTAACTGTGTGATTGATTGAGAGGCGGAGAGTGAACTGTGTGATTAAGAGGTGGAGAGTGAACTATGTGATTGAGAGGTGGAGAGTGAACTATGAGATTGAGAGGTGGAGAGTGAACAATGTGATTGAGAGGTGGAGAGTGAACTATGTGATTAAGAGGTGGAGAGGTGGAGAGTTAACTGTGTGATTGATTGAGAGGCGGAGAGTGAACTGTGTGATTGAGAGGTGGAAAGTTAACTGTGTAATCATGTCACTGTGCTGTTTCTTCTTTGTTCCATTCAGTCACTAAATTCACAATAGGAGCTTTTCCTGACTGCTCAGTGTACTCACCCTGGCAACCCCTTATGCGTGTATGTGTGTTCATATCACTCAGAAGCTTGTCAAGCTGACCGAGTCCAGTGATTAGCTTTGGCATCAACTACTATCAGCAGTGTACAGTAAAATGGATATCAAACATTCAGATCTGTATTGACAAGTAGACTAAATCATGTGAAGTTACAAACCTCTAGGGCGTAGTCAATCAGTAGAGTTTAACAGATGTAGGCTACATTGCAAGTGTGTACACACCTCTCAACTGTTGTGATATGCATTAATGTGTAGACTAAGCCTGTTCATGCTCCAATTCATGTCAGTCAATACTAAATCTAAGAACTTAAGTGATCTTAATTTTATCCAATAATAAGTCATACCTTAGGCCAACACTTTTCTCTGGTCCTTTCTGCTAGGGTCAGACGGCTTCACGTTCGGGAATGGAGGACGTAGGGTAATGGAATATTAACATGAAGTATGCGGGGGATGGCGCCGTAGAGAGAACACTGTTTCAGCGAGCTCCCGTTGCATTCTAAATTTCTCTTTTTATATTAATCTTCTAGCTTTAAAAAGTGGTAGAATTTGCAAAATAAGTTATCCTACAATGAGTCTTGACGGCTATTTCTCAAACATTCTGGACAACATGCCCAGCAGAAGTACTAAGAACTCGACCAAAACCACCATCCCTGTAGATGTGCAGGAGGAGCTAGCTAGCGTTAGCGAAGCTAACACCACTGCAGATCCAGGCACAATGGACCTGGTGATTCAAAGGATGACTGATAACATTACGAAAGTGATCAATGTTAAGATAGGAACAGTGTTGGAACCAATAGCAGGCCATTCAGCTGAACTACAGAGAGTTGTCAAGCGTGTGGAGGAGGCGGAAGGAAGAATTGCTACTGTGGAAACCTCAACTACATCCATGGACAGACACTAATATAAAGGCCCTTGAGAAACAGGTGCGCGAAATGGCGGAGCACATTGACGATTTGGATAATCGAGGACGCAGATGCAATATCCGTGTTGTGGGACTCCCGGAAAATTCTGAAGGGACACGTTCAGTAAAAAAATTTGAGGAATGGATCCCTGGCTACCTACAAATGGACACTAAGGCTGGCCGTGTGAAGCTGGACAGAGCCCATCGCACTTAAGCACCGATACCTGGTCCCAACCAGCGCCCACGGGTTATGAAGTTCCACAACTTCACCGACAAGCAGCGCGTCATGGATGCGGCTAGAAGCATCGGTTCTGACGGTAATCATCGTCAAGGTCCAAGGGTCTCATTCTTCAATGATTATTCCACAGCGGTTGTACGAAGACGCAAAGCGTTTGATGAGGTGAAGGCTCGACTCAAGAGAATGAAGATGGACTACGCACTGCTGTAGCCGGCCACATTGAAGATGATGGTCAACGGATCGTCTAAAAAAACTCTACACACCTGAAGAGGTTGCTGCGTTTATTGACTCTCTCGGGTGAATAATTGTAAGCTGCACCTCCGCAGCATTGGATAACTTTTTATTTGAATCTGATCATGAAGCAGTGGTGTGAGTTCTCACGTGCTCCTGTTCAGTAATATTCATATCTTTATTATTTTTCATGCTAAAGTAACTGCCGCTATAAACTCAGTCTGAGATATGTGTGAATCTATATTGGTGCCCAGGCTTGGTTTTAGGTGGAAGAGCCTCAATCTTCTTCTATTGATTTTCATTTCCATATATATATAAAGGATGAGGCTATAGAGTGGCTATGCGGACTTAAGAGTCTATATTGGAGAGTTGAAATCCCCTGCGTGTTAGCTAGTGGGAAAACCGCCTTTTGGATCGTTACATGTTTAATTTTTGGGTTTATTATAGTTTGGGTTCCGGGTTTATATCGTTTGTTTATGCTCGGTGAGATTGAGGAGAGTTCAACACATGGGAAAAGGTACCACCCCATCTTTACAGTAAGATTCAGTCTGGATATTGGTTGGTCAAAGTGCAATGGCAGGTAACAGACTGCGTGTATGTACATGGAACATTAGAGGGAGCCATAACCCCATTAAAAGGAGGAAGGTACTGTCTTTTTTGTGAAAAAGAACCTACCACTTAAGGTGTTGAATTGTGTGAAAGATAAATTTGGTCGTTTTGTTATAATTAATGGAACTTTACAAGGGCAGAACATTTCCATAATGAATATTAACTTCCCCCCTGCCCACCCCCCTGATTTCCTCACTAAGGTATTTCTAGACTTTTCAGAACTAAACTCAGACACTGCAGTGGTTGGGGGAGATTTTAACTGTTTGTTGAACCCCCCTATTGACAGGTTTCCCAGCGGTATAGCTTCACTCTCTCCCCAAGCTAAGTCACTTAAAGCTATTTGTGATGATCTGGGGTATTCTGATGTTTGGAGAATCTTTCATCCCTCCAACAGACAGTTCACCTTTATCTCTGCGCCTCATGGATGTCAGACTAGCATAGATTACTTGTTTATGCCCAGGATGTCTTTGCAGTCTGTTTTATCCGCTAGGATAGGAAGCATAGTTATATCTGATCATGTGGAGGTGATCCTGGACATAAAACTCAACGGGGCATCCAATCTGTCAAGACATTGGAAGTTGAATACAACCACTCTTAAAGACCATACATTTACATCATATTTTATTACAGAGTTTAAAACATTTTTCTCTATTAACTCTCAATCAACAGACAACCCCTCGCTCCTTTGGGAAACCTGTAAAGCGTACGCCAGGGGTCTGATTATGTCATACGCAGCCACTAAGAGGCGGAAAAAGCGTGAAAAGCAAAAAACGTTGGAGGGTGAATTAGGAACTAAAGAGAAGGACTATATTAAAACTCCCACTCCTGCCCTATTAAAGGAAATATTAGTCCTTAGATCAACGCTGGACTCTCTCCTAACACAGGACACTGAAAAGAAAATGAGAATTGTCAGGCAAAAGCTAAATGAACATGGAGATAAACCAGGAAAGTACTTGGCGTACCTAGCTAAAAAGAGAGCTGACTCAGTCAATTGCTACTATTACTGATTCTGATGGCAATCATTTATATGAAAATAAATTGATAAAAGACTCATTTAAAAAATGTTATGCAAATCTTTATGCCTCAGAACTGACATGACGCACCCAAGTTAATGGAGGACTTATTTTCTAAGATCGAGCTCCCCACTATCTCCGAAGAACAGAGGTCTCTCCTTAATGCCCCTATTACTGAGGAAGAGATCATGTTCGCAATTAAGAATCTGCAAAATGGTAGGGCACCAGCACCAGACAGGTTTTGTAGTGAGTTCTATAAGGAGTTCCATGACCTGATCCTTGAGCCATTGCGTGATATGTTTAACTACTTATGGAGTGGGGGGGCGCTAGCACCCGTTGAAATGTAGCGCCAAATTCAAAATCCAAAAGTTGAATTATTAAACATTCATCAATATACAAGTGTTGCATAGTCATCAAAAGCTCTGATTCTTGGCAATATCACAGCGTTGTCAGATTTCAAAAAGGCTTTACGGCGAAAGCACAACATTTGATTGTTTGAGGGTAGCACCTCCAATATTGTTCCATTAGCATAACTTCATAAGCCATCGCGGTTCACACAAAACACATTTCACAGCGAAAACAAATCCCTTACCTTTTGAAGAACTTCTGCTGAGGGCTTCAAGTGTCCAACGAAGACAATCCATGGTTCTTTTGTTAGAAAAAGTCATTTATTATATCCATAAATCTCAGTTTGGTTGGCGCGTTATGTTCAGAAAATCCAACGTCGAATCGCCCATTGAAACGTGAAGAGAACGCGTTCAAATATACCTATAAACTTTTCCTAAACAAATCAAATACCAGTTAAAATGCATCCTTAGCTATCCTTTTATGAATATTAGCGATAATATTTCACTCGGATGGTCACCTATACCTTATATAAGTAAAATAAAGTGGGGCGCGGTCCCAATGCAATTTCCTGTACCTATTCGCCCTGCTTACTCCAATCTCTCTGAGGCTTTATATATAGACTGTTGACATCTAGTGGAAGCCATGGGTACTGCAGTCTCAGTCCTGGTAACAAATGGATTCAATTGGGAGTGTGTCTAAGAGAGCCAAAGGTCACCAGAAACTGATTTCCGGATGTTTTTTTCTCTGGTTTTTGCCTGCTAAATTAGTTATGTTATACTCACAGACATTATGTTAACACTTTTAGAAACTTCAGTGTTTCCTATCCAATAGTACTAATTATGTGCATATCCTATTTTCTGAGCCTGAGTGGCAGGCATTTTGCTTTGGGCACGCCAGACTCTCCAAAACCGTCACCTCACCTGCCGCTCCCTAAGAAGTTAACCACTCATTTTCAAATGAACAGCTCCCTCAAACGCTGAGCATAGCCAACATAACACTTATTCTCAAGAAGGGAAAATGCCCAGAGTCTTGTTCCTCGTACAGACCCATTTCCCTTCTGAATGTGGATAGAAAATAGCTTTTAAAAATTTTAGCCACAAGATTAGAGGACTCACTGCCACTAATTGTCAAAGGAGACAACTGGCTTCACTGGCCGTAAGTCATGTAACAATGTCAGGCGGCTTCTTAATGTAATTCAAGCCTACCAATGAAGTGCTATGGATGGTCTTGTGCTCTCCCTAGATGCTGAGAAAGCATTTGATCGTGTGGAGTGGTCTTACCTATTCTTTGCTCTGACTAAATTTGGTCTAGGGGACAACTTTATAAAATGGGTGAAAGTTGTATATGATGATCCTCAGGCTGCTGTCCTTACTAATGGGCTAAGGTCAAATAGCTTCTCTATACACAGAGGTACCAGACGGGGCTGTCCTTTGTCCCCTCTCCTATTTGCACTCGCTATGGAACCACTGGCTGAGGCCATCAGGGCAACGCCTGCTGTAGCGGCTTCCTTTTCTTTTACCATAGCCACTGCCCTAGCCTGAAGCAGGGTTGTTTCGTACGCATACAGTCCACACTCAAGGTTTCCAAACGGCCAAAACATTCACTGAGATCCAGGGATATGGTGCAGCAAAAAGGTTTATTCTTCTTATATCTAACAAAAATGATTATCCAATCAACTTAAAGCAGAGATTACTTGACATGGAAAAATACATAATATGATCTGTTTGTATGTCTGTATGGTCAAAAAACTATACCGCTCCCATGTCTAGCTAGAACTCCCCCTGAAGGCCCAACTTCCTGCCTTTATCCTCACACACTTCCTAACACACTTCCTAACATATCCTAACACACTTACCACAGTACAATGAATGGGCAAGAGGGGGGGGGCAGAAACTAAGTTACACTAACAACAAATGAATACATCTCAATATAAATCATAAAGGTACGTACCTAATATTTCATCATATACATATACAATATTTAATCATATTTAATATATTCACACAAACGTACATGGAGCTCTGTATGTTCTGTCCTTTATACAAATCTGTCCAAATCGGCTCTAACATACCGGCCCCTAATTGTTAACTGAATGCACAACAATGACTTAATATTCAAACATAGAGCCAATACACAAAACATTCTATACCAGAGCACTATTACAGTTCATAGCTATATACAAATGTACAAGGTCCAATATAGGATAAGAGGCCATAGATCTCAGTCTGAGTTCAGGTGTTCAACTTCCAAAAATGTCAAGAGTTTGACATTCAAAAATGTATGACTACGAAAAATAATATAAGAGTACGACATCAACGAATCAGAGGTGCACGTGATTCAAAGATGGAGCACTGTGTATGTATGTATCAGTGTGTCTCACTCCGCCTCTTGGAGCAGACAGAGTTTATTGATAGGTCTCTGTAGGATGTTGGTCTTGGCATGACAACAAGGTCACCAGGACTGAAGTTTCTCTTAGTTTTGTCCCACTTGTTCCGCTCCTGCATAAGTGGAAGATACTCACTGATCCATCTCTTCCAGAAGAGGTCAGTGATATATTGTACTTGCTTCCATCTCCTTCGTGAGTATAGGTCACTTCTCTGGATTAGTCCTGGTGGCAGGACTGGCTTTGCTTTCAGATTAAGCAGATGGTTCGGAGTCAGGGGTTCTAGATCATTAGGGTCATTTGTTACTGTTGTGATTGGTCTGTCATTCATAATCGCCTCAACTTCACACAAGGCTGTCTGCAAAGCCTCATCATCCAGTACTTGCTCTTTAAGGACTGAATAGAGGATCTTTTTCACCAGTCGGATCAACCTCTACCATACCCCCCCATGGTGGGCTCCAAGAGGGAGGGTTGAATGACCATGTCACTACTTCCTTCAGTAATTCATTTTGAATCTTGTTGTGATCCAGCTCTTTCAGAGCTTCTCCTAGCTCTCTGTGTGTTCCAACAAAGTTGGTGCCATTGTCTGTTCTGATACTTGTTACTGGGCCCCTTCGACAGATGATCCTGCGCAGGGCATTGATGCAGGAATCAGTATCCAGATAACTAGCAACTTCTAGATGGACAGCTCGACTCACAAGGCAAGTAAAGATCACACCATACCACTTCACATGAACGCGACCTCGCTTCACCTCTATGGGGCCAAAGTAATCTATGCCCACATGGGTGAAAGGCGGAAAATCAGGTGACACCCGATCTTGTGGCAGGTCAGCCATCTTCTGTTCTCCAGCTCTAACTTGCATCCGCCTGCAGAAGACACAGCTCTTAAGGATCTTCCTTGCTAAGGAGTTGGCACAGGGTATCCAATATCGCTGGCGAAGTCTAGAAAGCATGTGACCTCTCCCAGAGTGGCCAACCTGCTCATGGATGTGGAGTAAGATCAGTCTGGAGATGTAGGAGTCTTTGGGCAGGATCATACGATTCTTTAGTTCCGTAGGCATAGCAGCTTTGCTTAACCTTCCTCCTACTCTCAGAATGCCATTGTCAACAATTGGATCAAGCTTACAGATTGAGCCACTTCTCTTGGCACATTGTTTTCCTTTCACAACGAGTGCAATTTCTTGTTTAAACTGCTGTTGTTGCTCAAATTGAATAATGACCTTTTCTGCTTCATCTAGGTCATGCACAGACAGATTTTCCTTTCCAAACGTCAGTTTGAACTTGTCAATTTGTTCCTTCAGTGAGTTTGTTAAACTCTGATCGAATCCTGGATCAGTTTGTGTGAGAACTTTCCTTTTCTGGCTTAACTGTCGAAGAAGTCTCTTCAGTTGTTTCAGCATCCAGGCAACTGCTTTCTTCAAGCTGTTCCATGTTGAATAGTACTCAATCAGTTTGCTGGTCGGACTCTTTTCTTCCACACTTGTACTGTTTACGATGATGTCTTTTCTCACCTCTGGATCATCCGGAGGGATGGAGCCAAGCTCCTCTGGGACTTTCGGCCATTGCATTTCTTCTTTCTCCAGGAATTCTGGTCCTTTGCGCCATTTCTTCGAGTTCAGGAAAGTTTCAACATGTAATCCTCGAGGCATCGTCGGCTGGGTTGTGTTTGGAGTTCAAATACCTCCATTGTTTTGCTTTCGATAGGTCACAGATCACAGCAACCCTATTAGCCACGAAGGTATGGAATCTCTTGGTATCGTTGTGGATGTATTTTAGGACAGACTGGCTGTCTGTCCAGAAAGTTGACTCCTCAAGTTCAATCTGGAGCTCCAACCTTAACATCCTGTCCACTCGCACTGCCAATGTTGCTGCGGCAAGTTCCAGTCTGGGGATCATCATCTGCTTGAGTGGAGTCACTCTTGATTTCCCCAGTATGAATGCGATGTGGACCTTTTCAATACCGTTTGTATACCTTAGGTAGCTTGCCGTGCCATAACCTTGTTCACTTGCGTCACCGAAGTGATGCAGCTGTGCGGTCTTGACTTGACCAAAGTTCTCAGGCATCATACACCTGTCAATCTGGAATCTGGACAGCTGGTCCAGTTCTGAGAGCCATCTCTTCCATGAAGTAGAGTGTTCTTCAGGGATGACTTCATCCCATCCACACTTTAGCTTGCAGAGAGCTTGAAGAATTTGCTTTGCCTTTAATACGAATGGGGCGAGGAAACCTAATGGATCATAAATAGAGCTAACAGTTGAGAGAATACCTCTTCTTGTAAGGGGTCTGTTCTTGACAGTGACTCGGAAGGTAAACGCATCACTTTCAATGTTCCATCGGATTCCAAGTGCTCTTTCAACAGGCAGCTTCTCTCTGTCCAGGTCCAGTTCTTTTATCTGCTTGGCTTTGTGTTCATCAGGGATAGAAGCCAGCACAGCGCGGCTGTTGCTGACCCACTTGGTCAATTTGAACCCACCCTGAGAGCACACATCCCTGAGGTTTTTTGTGAGAGCTATGGCTTGTTCTTCTGTGGCCACTGACTTGAGGCAGTCATCAACATAGAAGTTGGACTTGACTGTTTGAATCACCTCTTCATCGTACCTCTCACAGTTGTCTTCTGCAGTCTTTCGCAGTGCAAAGTTTGCACAACTTGGAGAAGATATAGCACCAAAAAGATGTGCTGTCATTCTGTACTCCTCCAATCTTTTGTTAGTATCACCATCTGGCCACCATAGGAATCGCAGGAAGTCTAAGTCTTTTTCATGGACACGTACTTGATGGAACATTCCTTCGATATCTGCCATCATGGCAATGTGCTCTTACCAAAATCTTAGCAAGACTCCTATAAGCGTGTTTGCCAGGTCAGGGCCTTGAAGGAGTTCACTGTTGAGAGATGTACCTTTATAGGATGATGAACAGTCAAACACCATTCGTATTGTTCCTTTACGCTTATGGTGAACGGCATGGTGTGGTATATACCATACCTTGCCCTTTTCTCTGAAGAGATGTTCTTGTGGTACCTTCTCAGCATAACCTTTTGTTATCATCTCTTCCATGAAGCCTTTGTACTCTGTAGCGTAACCTTCGTCCTTCTTGAACCTCCTGGTAATATTTTGGGCCCGCTGCTCTGCCATGTCATGATTGTTTGGCAGGACTACATCTTTGTTGCGAAAGGGCAACGGTAAGTAGTAGTAACAGTCTATGAGGGTTATGGAGCTTGATACTATCTCCATCAACTTACGATCCTCAGCTGACATCTCACATTTCTCTTCATACTCTCTCTCAGGGAAGTCATGGTTGTACTGATTTACAAGAAGAACCCCCAGGTCAGCCATTGTGATACGATTGGCCATCACCGTAGGACGCCCAAATTCTTCTGCCATGGTACAATTGTTAAGAGGACCATTCATCACCCATCCAAAGAGGGTTTTCACTGCATACGGTCCGTTGCCTTGGCTATTTATGATTTGCCAGGGTTCCATTGCCTTTGGAGCATTTACACCAATCAGGAGTTCGACATCGGCATCAATCTCCAACTGAACTTCTTTCAGGTATGGCCACCTTTTGAGATCTTTCTGAGTGGGAATGTTCTCTCTTGTCACTAGGATCTTATTCTCTGTGTAGACCTTTGGCAATGCAAGAAATGTGTCGCCTTCCACATTGCCAATCTCTAATCCAGATATCTCAAAGCTCTTGGTAGGACTCTCCTGCCCCATTGTGCGTAGCAGAATTTCAGTCTCACTGCCTTTAGCTTTCAGCTGCCTCATGATTCTCTCCGTACAAAATGTTGCTGAGCTACCAGAATCGAGGAATGCATAGGTTAACACAGACTTGTTTCCATTTGCCATCTTTACTTGAACTGGCACAATTGCAAGTGCACAATCTGTACCGGCCCCGGTATCTTCACCAGTTTCCAGTGAAACAAGAGCACTGCTGACAGTCTCCTCCCGCTTTACTGCTACACCACTCATATCTGCCTTTTGAGATATAAATCTCTCTCTTCCTTCAATGTGCAGGATAGTGGGGTGCTTTCTTTGACAGCGCTGACAGGTCATCCTTCTTTTACATTTTTTGCTTAAGTGTCCTCTCATCAAACAGCCAAAACAAAGGCCTTTTGATCTCAGAAACTCAACCTTGGATTCATGTGGCTGTGCTTTCACCTGTTGGCAGTCAACCAATAAATGCTCACCAGCACAAAATACGCATGAGATACTGGGAGCATCAGAAGGGTAGGAGCCTGGTCTCTTTACTTTGGATGTTTGCTCTTTTAGAGGTTTTTCAGAGTCGCAATCTGCCACTACAGCTACTGCAGTGGCAAAGCTGCTTCCCCTACTCTTCGACTTTCACTGCTGTTTAAAATCAGCTGCTGTTTTGGTTTTTAAAAACGTTTTGTTGGACAGGTGATCTTGAATATCTCCATACAACGGACCCTGTAGTATTTTGGCCTGTTTTTCCATGAACTTCACAAGGTCACTGAACTGGGCCCTCAGGGGGCTTCGCTCTAAGATATCACATGCTGTAGCCCTCCATTTTTCCCTTAGTTTGTAGGGAAGTTTTGACATAATCAACTTTGTTGGAGGGAAGATTAAGCTCTTCCATGTTCTGTAGGTCTTGCAAAGCGTTACAGCAACCTCTTAGATAGAGTGCATAGCCGCCCAGTCCCTTTCCGTCATCCAGTTTGATGTTTGTCCAGTTCCAAGCCTTTTCCATGTAAGCAGTGGTGACTTTGATTTCATTGCCAAAATGTTCCTTTAACAACCTCTTAGCCTCTGCATAGCCTCTTCTGGCTTCCATATGCAGACAACTACAGACCAGATCCTTGGGCTGACCAGAGGTGTACTGTTCCAGGTAATAGAGCCTATCCTGGTGACTGCTTGTCTTTTCTTCTATACCATGCTCAAATGCACGCATGAATGGCCTAAAGTTTAGAGGATCCCCGTCAAACATAGGTATCTCCCTAACAGGAAGTGTGGCCTGTTTGCTGTAGTACAAGGAGGTCAGCAATTTCATTCTGTCTTTGCATGACAGTAGAGAGGTTATCATGGCTGGTATTATGGCTGAAACCCGCAGTGTTGATTCTGTGTTGATTGCTAGACCTTGCTGTTGGCTGCTGAAGGGTGTGGTTTATGACTGTTTTCTGAATAGGTTTTGATGACTTTGTTGTCGGTTGTTGTAAAACCCTTTGTAGTGGGGTCTTTGGAACTGCACCTAATGCAGCAAACTCAACAGGTGATGGTTCAGGTTCCTCGTAGACTTCAGGTTCCTGGTTCTCAAAATAAGAGTTCATTCCATCTTCTTGGCTTAGTAAATGGGCTGCCACAGCATGGGATTGAGAAGTTGACTCAACACTCTCCAGGACCTTCAGTTTTGCATTATATGCTGCTGTTTCTGTTTCCAGTGCCATTTTTTCCATCCTAACATTCAGTTGAGCTTTCTCCAGTTCCAATGCATGCTTGTCCTGTAATGATGCTTGGCGAGCTTGTAGAGCTGCTCGTTCTGCCTCAACTTTTAGGCGTGCAGAGGACACTGAGGAAGCAGCCTTAGAATACTTTGTTTTACTTGGTTCAATGAGCGTTTGTGGCTCAATGTCAGCCTTTTTCCATATTTCCACCTCTTTCAGGAAATGTTCATAAGTCCTCATTCTTGGTTGATAATAGTTAATGCTCTCATTTTCCTGTTCCTCTTCTGTGACTAGCTCTAGCACAGAGTCATGAGCATTCTTAAAGTCATTGAGAACCTCATCAAATGCTTTGAGGCCCTCATTCACAGTTTCAAAGTTTCCTCCTCCAACCAGAAGGACTTTTATTTCATTAATTTTGCGTGTACACACTCAAAGTTTGCCTCTCCGGGCTGCATAGAGTGAATTTAAATGCTCCTCTGCCCTCTCTAGTGGGGTCTTATTTGGGATTTCATCCGCCATCATTCACTTTTAATTCACTCAACACAGTTGTTGGTTTGGTTGTTAAACGCAATGCCCCTTTAGACCTTTAATGCTTTAAACACAGTCATCCATTTCAGCATATTGACCGATTTTGAATTGAACATGTGCAAGTTCATCATTTTAGATGCGTTTTAAACAGTTCCTCCCATTATAAGTTTTGTCCCCTTTAATGAAGTTTAAACACGCAGTATCTTTAGATTCTTTAGTTGCGCTCTTTTGACGCATTGCATTTCCACGTTAGGCCAAATATTAGACATATGATTAGGCTACAATGTGCATAGGATCTCAGTGTTTCCAAACTTAAACTTTTTAAATTGTTTTCACAGCGCTGTGTTTTGAATTCCATTCCCAAGTTTATCAAGCATTCTAATTATAAGCACATTTGCGCTTCCATAATATGCATGATCAAACGATCGCATTGAACAGAGCAGCTCATTCATTCGCAGTGGTTACTCACAGCTGGCGAATTCTAGGAGTTCGTCCTTCAAAGCAAGCTGTCCGAACCGGAGATTTCCTTCCGATAGTAATCCTTTACGGAGTTTTTTGACTTGATTGTAGTGGCTTCCTTTTCTTACCATAGCCACTGCCCTAGCCTGAAGCGGGGTTGTTTCGTACGCATACAGTCCACACTCAAGGTTTCCAAACGGCCAAAACATTCACTGAGATCCAGGGATATGGTGCAGCAAAAAGGTTTATTCTTCTTATATCTAACAAAAATGATTATCCAATCAACTTAAAGCAGAGATTACTTGACATGGAAAAATACATAATATGATCTGTTTGTATGTCTGTATGGTCAAAAACTATACCGCTCCCATGTCTAGCTAGAACTCCCCCTGAAGGCCCAACTTCCTGCCTTTATCCTCACACACTTCCTAACACACTTCCTAACATATCCTAACACACTTACCACAGTACAATGAATGGGCAAGAGGGGGCAGAAACTAAGTTACACTAACAACAAATGAATACATCTCAATATAAATCATAAAGGTACGTACCTAATATTTCATCATATACATATACAATATTTAATCATATTTAATATATTCACACAAACGTACATGGAGCTCTGTATGTTCTGTCCTTTATACAAATCTGTCCAAATCGGCTCTAACACCTGCTATACAGGGGCTGCTCATTGGTGACGTTCACCATAAAATAAGCTTGTATGCTGATGATATCCTGATATTCATCTCTAGCCCCGAGACTTCAATTACATCTCTTGTTAATATTATTGAATTATTCAGTGAATTCTCAGGCTACAAGATTAACTTAACTAAATCAGAGGCTATGCCGCTTGGTAACCTTCATTCTGTACCTAATACTTCTCCCCCCTTTCATTTTAAATGGTCTCCCTCAGGTTTTACATACCTGGGTATATTTGTAACTCCTAAATTCCAGCAAATGTACAAAGCCAATTTTGTTCCCTTGTTTGATACAATAAGACAGGATATGGAGCGTTGGAACTCTCTTCCCATTTCATGGTTGGGTAGAATATCCCTCTTGAAAATGAACATTTTACCTAGATTACTTTACCCAATCCAAATGATCCCAGTATTACTCTCCAATAAGGTAATAAAGGATGTAAATGGATGGCTAAGTTCCTTTATATGGAGTAAACGCAAGCCAAGACTTAAGATGGTAATATTGCAGTTGCCAAGCTTTTATTTCTTTTATCACATTCCCAGTGGGTCAGAAGTTTACATACACTCAATTAGTAATTGGTAGCATTGCTTTCAAATTGTTTAACTTGGGTCAAACGTTTTGGGTAGCCTTCCACAAGCTTCCTACAATAAGTTGGGTGAATTTTGGCCCATTCCTCCTGACAGAGTTGGCGAAACTGAGTCAGGTTTGTAGGACTCCTTAATTGCACACGTTTTTTCAGTTCTGCCCACAAATCTTCTATAGGATTGAGGTTAGGGCTTTGTGATGGCCACTCCAATACCTTGACTTTGCTGTCCTTAAGCCCTTTTTCCACAACTTTGGAAGTATGCTTGGGGTCATTGTCCATTTGGAAGACCTGTTTTTAACTTCCTGACTGATGTCTTGAGATGTTGCTTCAATATATCCATATAATTTTCCCTCTTCGTGATGCCATCTATTTTGTTTCATCAGACAAGAGGACATTTCTCCAAAAAGTACGATCTTTGTCCCCATGTGCAGTTGCAAACCGTAGTCTGGCTTTTTTATGGTGGTGTTGGAGCAGTGGCTTCGTCCTTGCTGAGCGGCCTTTCAGGTTATGTCGATATAGGACTCGTTTTACTGTGGATATAGATACTTTTGTACCTGTTTCCTCCAGCATCTTCACAAGGTCCTTTGCTGTTGTTCTGGGATTGATTTGCCCTTTTCGAACCAAAGGACGTTCATCTCTAGGAGACAGAACGCGTCTCCTTCCTGAGCAGTATGACGGCTGTGTGGTCCCATGGTGTTTATACTTGCGTACTATTGTTTGTACAGATGAATGTGGTACCTTCAGGCTTTTGGAAATTGCTCCCAAGGATGAAGCAGACCTGTGGAGGTCTACAATTATTTTCTGAGGTCTTGGCTGATTTCTTTTGATTTTCCCATGATGTCAAGCAAAGAGGCACTGAGTTTGAAGGTGTTATAGAAATTTTGTTCTCAATGTTCACAAACTGAACATCAATTAAACAAACTCTGTCTGTTACCCAGTAGTTGTAAGATACTGGTTGAAATAAGACAAACAGAAGCCCAGAATACAATGGTCAATTGTAAATGGTTTAATTCAGGAGAGCTCTCAGCTCTAAAAGGTGTACACAGTCTTTTATATGGTACAATGTTGAAACACGAAGATGCAAAATTCCCACCTCTCCCCCCACCCTCTCCAAGAACATAGTCTCTTCCCACAGCCTTATCACAATCTTTGCAAATAAGTCAAACTTGGGAGGTGTTGGGAGGTTCTTCTCAAGGACGGGCCTCTCGCATGTGTCTGGTAGAATCAAAAGATTCTTTGTTCACACAGACTCCTCCTAAATGAAGTCATACTTCTGCACACCAAGTTAATATCTAGACACACACACACATTTTAATTGGACTGCCATTTGTCTTGTAACCCCATCTCCATTGCATACACTTTCAGAATAGAATGTTCTTAGTATTAAGTACAAACATTTAGTCATCAAAACATAAAATCTATAACAGAAGGTAGGCCTTGAAAAACATCTACAGGTACACCTCCAATTTTTCTGGAATTTTCCTAGCTGTTTAAAGGCACAGTCAACTTAGTGTATGTATACTTCTGACCCACTGGAATTGTGATACAGTGAATTATAAGTGAAATAATCTGTCTGTAAACAACTGTTGGAAAAATTACTTGTGTCATGCACAAAGTAGATGTCCTAACCGACTTGCCATAACTATAGTTTGTTAACAAGACATTTGTGGAGTGGTTGAAATGTTATTTTTAAAGACTCCAACCTAAGTGTATGTAAACTTCCGACTTCAACTATTCCAGTTTTGAGGGAGCGTGCAATTGGCATGCTGACTGTAGGAATGTTCACCAGAGCTATTGCCAGAGAATGTAATGTTAATTTCTCTATCATAAACTGCCTCCAACATAGTTTTAGAGAATTTGGCAGTGCGTCAAGCCGGCCTCACAACCGCAGACCACGTGTAATCACACCAGCGCAGGACCTCCACATCCGGCTTCTTCACCTGCAGGATCTTCTGAGGGACGGTGGGGCGGTGCTGAGGAGTATTTCTATCTGTAATAAAGCCCTTTTGTGGAGAAAAACTCATTATGATTGGCCTACCCATGTCTGCACCCCTGCCCAGCCATTTGAAATCCTTAGATTAGGACCTCATTTATTTATTTCAGTTGATGGATTTCCTTATATGAACTGTAACTCATTAAAATCTTTGAAATTGTTGCATGTTGCTTTTATATTTTTGTTCAGTATATATCTTTGTTCAGTATAAGTAACGTCTCTCAATTAATGAGACCAGGCGTGTCTCATCTGATTGAAAATTGCTGATACTATCTTTAATAACTAACGTTAAATAACTACAGTGATTGTTGTTTGTGCCTTGCTCCGTGAGGTAGCTATAGACAGTTGTTTTAAACAGGAAGAAATTAGCCATAGTGGGCAAAACAAGTAAGGAGGTGGGCAGAGCCAAGCACGGGATAGCAAGATCCTATTGGCGCATTCTAGCAAATATTAGCATATTTACGTTAGGGAATGCCTACTCTGTGAAGTGCACGTGTGCAATAACTCAATTTGCCTTTGCACTCCTTCTAAACAACACAATTTTTTAAAACTTTGGCAAAGGATAAAGTCTACAAAACTTAGTCCACTCTGTTCGTAACAGATTCTAGTTTTGGAAACAGAAAACTGTATTGAGATTAAATGTTTTTTCGATGAGAACGTGTGCAGAATGTCAGCCAAAATGAATCTTGTTTCATCTTCTCCCACTGCTGGCCATTGGGCTTCCTCTCACTACCATATTTGATAGTGAGTGGAAATGCCCAGCGGATGCTTCACATATATACATCAGGTGAAATATCTATCTCATTGTTCTAAGTGTCCTTTCTACAGTGGCCTATGGAGAGTGGAACAGCGCCACAAAACCAACCAGTGGACAGAAATATATTTGTAGTGATGAGACTTACCATAGTGAATGAACAGCACTGACAAAATCTATTTCACTCACCTCAGGCAGCAATCCCATGGTTGTCATCACATTATTCAAATGATCATTATGAAAGTGAGATAACCAAATTGGTCAGACAATGACGATGTAGAAGGACCAATGGAATATAAATGGGAGTAATGTCGGAGTAGTGTGTAGGTATTGCCTTCATGTTTTGGACTTGATAGAGCTGTGGAAATAAACATTGGTTCACGGAGTTTAAAATATGTAATATGTTTATTCATTACAAAGTTGATGTGTCTTATACAGATAATAGCCTACATTATTTTGTTGGTCATAGATGTGACTTGCCGTGTTTCTTTTAAACCTCTTAAGGATCCGACCGTGTAATGACATACCCAAATCTAACTGCCTGTAGCTCTGGACCTGAAGCAAGGTTATGCATAGCCTACATTATAACCTACATTATTTTGATATCATTTGAAAGGAAACACTTTGAAGTTTGTGAAAATGTGAAATTAATGTAGGAGAATATAACACATTAGATCTGGTAAAAGATAATACAAAGAAAAAAACATGCGTTTTCTATTTTATTTTTTGTTGCATCGTCTTTGAAATGTAGGAGAAAGGACAGACAGTGATGTAGGATTCTAGGTGTAATTTAGATGTAGTCCACAAGATGTCAGCAGTATGTGTGCAAAGTTTCAGATTAATCCAGTGAAGAATTACATCACTACACAATATTTTGTACCAAGTCTGCCAGGGGTTTGCTCAAATGTCCCGAATTGGTCAATTGATACATTTTCAAGTACATAACTATAGAGAACATACAAATATGCTATGGTAATAAAACATTTAAGTTAACACACTCCCAGGAATGTCATACATGATGGATCATTAGCTTCCCTTCAGAAAAAACACTACCCTTCATGCATCTAGATGGCCGGGCAGGGTGGGTGTGGAGCCAGAGACAGCAGTGGGGTCAAACTGTAGAACCCAGTTCCTACATTTTAATATATCAATTTATTTTATCAAACAAAACTACGCTACATTTTATCTCTGGGACCCTCAGGATGACAAATCAGAGCAAGATTACTGAATGTAAGTACATTATTTACCTTCAGAGGTGAATGTATCAAACCAGTTGTCATAATAAAAGTGTTTTGTTGTTGTGCACTATCCTCAAAAAATAGCTACTGTAAATTGAACACTGCAGTTAGATTAAAAGGAATTGAAGCTTTCTGCCCATATTAGACGTCTATGTCCCGGAAAGTTGTCTGTTGTTTACAACGTCATTCTAGTCACATTATTGCATATTGAGCCACAACTGTCCCGGTTTAGGGACATTGATCCCGTAGAGGATAAATAAAATAGGTTTAGCACTGTATACCATGTTTTCAAATATTTATGGCTTCCTTGCTTAAGGTCACAGTTTGACACCTTTTTAAATGTATTCATATAAATCCATTGATCTTGAGAATTTAGTGCATTATACCTGCATGATTAATCGCTAATGCTAAAAATCTAACAAGAAATCTTAAATCTAAATATAATCTAAAATCTATATGAGCTTCTTTACACATTTCAAGTGCACACAATAATTTGTTTCTCAGTGCCACAATTCAATTCAATACAGCTATTACTATAAAACTGTAAAACATTATACAAACTATTCATTCAAATCAATCACATCAATAAATTTAATCAGATTACAAGAGCACAACCAGTTTCTGAAGAGGAAAGTCACTTTGAGACATGACTCAGCATCTAAAAACTGACATGAAATGTACTCTTATCTTTTTTAGAATTACTCTTTTTAAAGAATAAATGGGATTTGGTCTCTGTGGGGTGAGAGATGCTTCTGGAAAGACTTTTCTTCAGACCCTCTGAGTCCAGGAAGCCAAGCAGGTTCTGCAATTCTGTCCCGGCTGGGCCATGTTGTATCATGACTGAGTTGGGGAGTGTGATGGATGGTTTGGACTGTGTAGCAGATAGGCCCAGGATTGTCCAGGGTTTCTGTGGACTGGGAGGGGGGCATTTCCTCATCAAAGGTCCCTGCAGTTTTCCAACCTCCCTCACCAGCCTCGCCTCAGCCTCACCCTTCTCTGTCCACCACATGACGAACTCCCTGGGCTCAGCAATGTTCATCGCTGACTTTAAGATGGCCTGTCTCTCCCAGCCTTCCGCCAACACTTCCTCTATCTTGGTTAGTTTAGTCTCAAAGTCCATGTCCATATCCTCTATCTCCCTCATGGCCTGCTCCTCTCTCAGTCTCAGCTGCTCTCTGAGCTCCTCAAATTGGGAGCTTATCTCGGCTTTGAGTCGGACGTTTCTCTCCAAGGTGTTCGCAGTGATGCCTCGCTCGCTCTCCAGGAACTTGACCACCATGTTGATATCCTCTTGAAGGTAAATTAAGTCAGAGACTAGTTTCTCCATGATGTCATCTTTCGCCTCTTTCACAGGTTTGAACTTGTGTCCTGCATGGGCTCTCCCGTCTCTGCAGACAACACAGATGAGCCGTTTGTCTGTATCACAGAACAATTGCAAGATTTCATTGTGTTTAGAACACATGTCTTGTCCTGCTGTGGTTCTCGGTCTCCATTCACCGTGATCGGAAGACTGTTCCACCCCTTCAGGTTTAGGTTTAAGTCTAGGTTTAGGTTTAGGCTTGTTGATTTCAAAGGTTGTGTCTCTGAAAAGGCAAGATCCGCACAACGGACATTTCTGAAGGGTCTTCAGGCTTTGTTGGATGCAGCTCTTACAGAAGGTGTGCTGGCAGTTGAGAGACACAGGCTCAGTGAAGACCTCTGTGCAGATCGAACAGCGGAGGTAGTCTGTGAGGGGAGAGGAGGCTGTGGCCATACTGGAATGACTGCAGACGTGTCAGAAGTGAGAGAAAAGGAAGGTGCCTACCTGAGCTTTCTGTAGATCCTCCCACAATGAGAAAGAAAGTGTAGGAGTGTCTTAGCCTGGGTACCAGTCTGTTTATGCCATCATGCCACTCATTGACACTACTCTTTGCATGACAAGGGAAAGGGAAAGTAAGGGACAGGTGGATTCCTAGTCAGTTGTACAACTGAATGCATTCAAGGACTTGCAATGAAGCACACACATATCTGGGACCAGGCTAGGAGTATCTGGTTTGAAAGCACGAAGAAAAGTCGACTTTGCTCTCATAATATTATACAGTAATTGTTATATAACACTATGGGAATCATTATATGACCTGGGGTGTGGTACTTTACAGGCAGCATGCTGTAACTGCCAGATATAGGCAGTCAATCAGAATCTATAATCACTGCAGAAACTCCTTATAATGTTTAAGCAAATTAGTGTCGTAACATTATAAAAATAAGTTTCCCCACCCTTGAAGAGAATGCAAGAATGCACAGATCCATGAAGAGATATAATGTATTCATATCAATGTCGTTATCAGTGCTGAACTCAAAAGCAATATAGACTGTATGTGTCAGAAGGACTGAGCAATTGTGTGTGAATTGACAAATCATGAGGCAAATCGTTCTAAAAAACAGCACTTTGCCCCTCTTTAATTGGCATCAATATATTTTATTAAGTCAAAAGTGGTTGAAAAGTGGTGTGGCAAATGTCACCTCACCACACGTTTTCCCGGCAGCCCTGTGAGTTAGGGTATGGCGACTGCCCTGCCACACCCAACTGACGCACTTGCTTTGATGCTGTTTCAATTATCTAGATGTTTTCTAATATTATTCTATACTGTTTCTCAGTACCTCCATTAAAATAATGAGACTATCTAAAAATGTTGAAGTAATAATAAAAAAATAATTCAAATCAATAACTGCCATCATCAGATTACAAATGCACAAATCCATTTATTATCTAGATACTATATAATCCCACAGACTTTAAGATGGCCTGTCTCTCTCTGCATTTCTTGTATCTCGGTTACTTAAAAAGTCCATGTCCATCTGTTCTATGTCCCTCATGGCCTGCTCCTCTCTGTCTCAGCTGCTCTCTGAACTCCTCAAACTGGGAGCTGATCTCAGCGCTGAGTCTGACGTTTCTTTCCCGCACGCTCATAGTGATGCTTCGCTCGCTCTCCAGCAACTTCATCACGTCGCAGATGTTCTCTTGAAGGTGGAATGTAGCCGAGTCTAGGTTCTCAATGCAGTCATCCTTTGCTTCCTTTATGGGTTTCAACTTGTGCCCTGTGTCTCTCCTGCTTCGGCAGAAAATACATATCAGCATAGAGTCAGTCTCATAGAAAAGCTTCAGTCTCACCGTGTTCAGAACACACATGTAAATGTATTTTAGTGCTGCCTCAAAGAAATTAAATCTAGTCGTAGAATGCAACCATAAAATGTTTAAACTTTGTGTTGACCTGTTATTGCTGGAAATTCTCTCTGATGATTGCAATCAGTAATCATCTTCATACACATCAATCAGCCTTTGGCCTGGGATAAAGGTAGTAACCTCCCAGCTAGCACATACGTTTCTGACCAGTAAAACGGAACATGTTTTATACGTTCTGAGAATAGAAGTGAGGAGAGGCTTCAGTTTCAGTGTTTTAGTGAGTCCCCTCAGACTCCAGACATCCCAAGCCAGTGGCGTGGCATGTCTTAGGCCTCCTCTCATCCCCCTCACCCCTCACCCCTCCTCCCATCCCCCCCTCTCCTCCAATTTCCCCTGTTCCGGCAACATGTATTTTTAGGTTGCTGGGAGGTTCTGAGAACGTTTTTCTCTGGTCCTTGAAAATTTTCCTGGGAGGTTTTATTAAAGCTCTGAGAATGGAAATTACAGGATATTTGGACGTTTTTTTTTATAAAACTGTTTCAATAACTTAATAACACTACTAGCTTATTTTGGGTTAACGTTTTTAAACTCTAAACACAGTTAAGACACATGGAAATAAATTGCCTAAGGCATTATGCATGCAATGTATATTTTTATTGTGACACGGTGTGAGATTCAAACCTATAATCTTCTGTTCTCTATACATTGAAATTGTCCACTGCAAACAGACCCCATTTCAAAAGAAAACAAGCAATCATTAAACATTAAACACTTAACAAGATAGAAGATAGAGTTTTGCTGAGAACGGAACGTATATGTGTTTAAATAACGTTCTTAGAACGTTCTTGTCACGTCTGCTCCCGCTCTTCCCTCCCCCTGGCGCTTGAGGGTGCTAGGTTACCCTGCATCACGCACTCCTGCCATCCATCACGCACACCTGCCTTCCCTCGTCACGCGCATCAGCAATATTGGACTCACCTAGACTCACTTATCACCTGTTTATTATCTCCCCTGTATTTGTCAGTTCCCCAGCTCTGTTCCCTGCTGCTGCATTGATTGTTTTTTGTTTTTAGTTTTAGTTTGCTGACGCTGTCCTGTCTCGTGTCCGTTATTTATTAAATGTTTACTCCCCCGTACCTGCTTCGTCTCTCCAGCATCATATTATGCATAAACCAACATACGAAGCATCGGGGAGTACTGGCGTTCCGGTTGGAATGGTGGCATCGGCTCTGGGTCGCCACCGATGGAACCGGGGGTGGCTAGCCAGCTCGTCGGGCTAACACGCCATAGCTGGCTCTAGAGGTTTCCTTGCCCCGGTGTGAAATGGCTAGCTAGCTAGCGGGGTGCACGCTAACAGCGTTTCAATCGGTGACGTCACTCGCTCTGAGACCTTGAAGTAGTTGTTCCCCTTGCTCTGCAACTGTTTTGCGAATAGGTTGGTGTTCCAATCCACACATGTAGTCCATCGCCTTCACCACTCAGATACCAAGTCCTGTGCTCTCGCGGTGGCAGTCGGCCATTCTACCAGTGTTTGCTAAAGTCAAAATTTTCTATGTGGGAGGGCGGGGGGGCTCAAAGAGGATGGTAATTCAAACCCATGCATGCTGCATGTAAACCCTTGATTGAAATCAATGAAAGTTAGAAAGAGCAATGGCAGGGCCATGTGTCGATCCCGTCGAGACATTTAACAAATGGGTTGTCAGGCCAAGTGGTCTAAAGCACTAAATCAAGTCTGTGTAGGTGTTTGTTCAAATCTCACCTTTGAGGTTGCCCTTGGAAAACTGTTCTTCAATACCTGAATCTTATCAGTCGCTCTAGTATTTTGCTGGGATTCTAAATTCATGTTGGGCCAAGCAAGAGAAGAAATAAAAACTGTTTGGCGAAGAGGTTGGTGTTCCAATACACACATGTAGTCCATCGCCTCCATCGTACTATATATACAAATAAGCACAATATTTGTATGTACTAATAGCACAAACTCATGGCGCATCAAATGCAATAACACCAGAGACCTGCCACGCCCCTTCTGAATCCCTTTAAATGCGATGTGCCCTGAGATTGTGCTATTAGTACAAATAAACATAACTGCTTATTTGGATGCAGCTAGCTAGCTATTTTACAGTGAGAACGCGAGGTAAGTTATCTGACAAGAAATTACAAATAATGTAGTATTTTCAGTATTTCGGCCCACATAATTATAAACTCTTATTTTATTTCAATCATTTACGTATATTGGTTCATCTTGTAGACAGGAAGTTATATTTATTCGCTCTGGCCAACAGTATCTTGTATGCTAATGTTAGCTTTTTGGTTCCTGCCGGTTGCAACTCCAGTGAACATTGGACCTTTTTAGCTAGCTGCTTGCCGTTATTAATTATGTAAAAAGACAATCAATAATAACAATCGTGTAAGCACATAGGAATACTTTTTAGCAAATTATTGAGCTATTTATTTCATGACTTAAAAGTGTCTGGCTGTGAGTGACGGACTGTGAAACTCAAACTCCCAAGATTCCGTAGTACCGGAACTGACTTTTTATAATTTGTACCTGAACTGACTATTGTGTTCAATCTTATTATACCTTTTGTTGTGTTGAATACCGCACCCAACTTAAAATGAGCAATTACTCTGCATATGATACATAACATATAACAGAATAAACTATTTTGCCTTTTAATTAGATCTTTGATGGCGTAGCTAGTTTATTTATGGCCTGTATGTGTCCCATATAAATATGATTCCATAGCTACACTGGTGTCTGCACATTTTAATTATCTTTTTTCTGTCTGTATACCAATTGTGTAAATGTGAATATACACATCTAGTTAATAAATAATAATTCCAGTGTTGTTGTCATGCTTATCTTCCCTCGGGAATGACCAAAGCGCAGCGACGTAACCAGAATACATATTTATTGAAAGACGGGACGAGACGGAACAAAACAATAAACTATGAACAAGACGTGAACCCTAACGCTAAATCCTAAACTGAACACAGAGATCTAAACCTAAACACGACTGGCGAAACCTAACTAAACATGAATGGCAAAACCTAACGAAACACGAATGGCGAAACCTAACTAAACACGAAAGACAAGAACCTGACTGAATACGATAAACATAACATAATCAATAACCCACGAAACTAAAGTGCAACCCCCAAACATATATATGGTTCCCAATTAGAGGTAACGAGACTCAGCTGCCTCTAATTGGGAACCATTATCCCAACATAGAAATAGACACCATAGAACACACAAACCCTACACCAAAACGAAACCAAAACGCTCCAGCCTGTCATCTCAGGCCTGGGCGCGGACTCCGGACGCGCCCAAAAGTCCGTGGGGGGGTCTTCGGGTGGGTCCCTTTGTTCCAGGTGGGGGCTCCGGTGCCGGCCGTGCTGGCTCGAGTTCACGCACCGGAGGCCCCGGACCATTCCCTGGAACTCTGGTGCGTGGAGCAGAAGCTGGACGTACTGGACTCTCTAAGCGCACGGGGAGCCTGGTGCGTGGAGCCGGAACAGAACGTGCTGGACTCTCTAAGCGCACGGGGAGCCTGGTGCGCGGAGTCGGAACAGGGCGTGCTGGACTCTCTAAGCGCACGGGGAGCCTGGTGCGCGGAGCCGGAACAGGGACTGGACGTGTTGACTCCACAACACGAACTGGGATCTTGGAACTCGGAACAGGGACTGGACGTGTTGACTCCACAACACGAACTGGGATCTTGGAACTCGGAACAGGGACTGGACGTGTTGACTCCACAACACGGACTGGGATCTTGGAACTCGGAACAGGGACTGGACGTGTTGACTCCACAACACGAACTGGGATCGTGGAACTCGGAACAGGGACTGGACGTGTTGACTCCACAACACGAACTGGGATCTTGGAGCGTGGAATAGGGACTGGACATGTTGAATCCACCACACGGACAGGGGACCTGATGCGGAGAGCAGGCACCACTCTTCCAGGTAGCACACTGACCCTGGCCTGACCGATGAGTGGTGCTGGGATCTCTCGGACTGGGCTGTGGATTCGCACCGGAGACTCTGCCCGTAGGACCGCAGGATATCTGGGTCCCAAAAGGCGCACTGGAGACCTGGCGCGCAGAGCTGGCACCACTCTTCCAGGTAGCACACAGACTTTGGCCTGACCGATGAGTGGTGCTGGAATCTCTCGCACTGGGCTGTGAACACGTGCGGAGACGCTGCACGCAGAACCGGTGCAGGATATCCAGGTCCCAGGAGACGCACTGGAGATCTGGCGTGCAGAGCTGGCACCACTCTTCCTGGCTGCACGCTCAGTCTAGCCCGACTGATAATTGGAGCTGGAATCTTTCGCACCGGCCTCTGAATACGCACAGGAGAAACCGTGCGCAAGACTGCATAGCAGGGTAACCTCTCCGTGCGACGCTCTCCCCAACGCTCTCCACAAAGCACGAGGAGTTGGCTCAGGAGTCCCTCCTGAACCGGCCAACCTCCTCGTGTGCCCCCCCTAAAAAGTTTTTTGGGGCTGTCTTTCGGACCTCCGTGCCAGGCGAGTACCAATGAGCTGTTCCCTGGTCCAGTACTCCCGGGTCTCTCGCTGCTTGGTCTTCGGTTGGTGGGTTATTCTGTCATGCTTATCTTCCCTCGGGAATGACCAAAGCGCAGCGACGTAACCAGAATACATATTTATTGAAAGACGGGACGAGACGGAACAAAACAATAAACTATGAACAAGACGTGAACCCTAACGCTAAATCCTAAACTGAACACAGAGATCTAAACCTAAACACGACTGGCGAAACCTAACTAAACATGAATGGCAAAACCTAACGAAACACGAATGGCGAAACCTAACTAAACACGAAAGACAAGAACCTGACTGAATACGATAAACATAACATAATCAATAACCCACGAAACTAAAGTGCAACCCCCAAACATATATATGGTTCCCAATTAGAGGTAACGAGACTCAGCTGCCTCTAATTGGGAACCATTATCCCAACATAGAAATAGACACCATAGAACACACAAACCCTACACCAAAACGAAACCAAAACGCTCCAGCCTGTCATCTCAGGCCTGGGCGTTACAGTTGTTCTCACCTAAGATCTTAATGTATTAAAACTGATAAATAAAATGTTAGTGTTAACTGTGGAGGCTTTGCCTTTTGATTCTGCACAATATAACACAGTTCCCACGATCATGAAAATCAACCATCCACAATGCATACCAATTTACTTGAATCTACTATAGATATTTGATTGTGTCTCACAGTACATGATCACACATTTTGGTACTACTGTTAAAACATACAATAATATTTATGTTCAACCAAATAGCGGAATGAGCTTAAGCAAAGAGCGGGATGAGGCACAGGTAGCATTTGAGGACGCACTTCATTAATTAATTTCAACATGTAGCTGTGAGTGATATTTCTTCACAATACCCCAGTATATTTTTAGGGCAGTTGAATTGTGCGTACATACCACAATGTTGTTGTGTTGTAATTTTCATCACAGACAGATTAGTCCCTGTGCCCAAGGAAGTGAAGGTAACCTGCCTAAATGATTACCTCCCCATAGCACTCTCGTCGGTAGCCAAGTGCTTTGAAAGGCTGGTCATGGCTCACATCAACAGCATCCTCCCGGATACCCTAGACCCACTCCAATTTGCATACCGCCCCAACAGATCCACAGATGACGCAATCTCCATTGCACTCCACGCTGCCCTTTCCCACCTGGACAAAAGGAACACCTACAGTGAGGGAAAAAAAGTATTTGATCCCCTGCTGATTTTGTACGTTTGCCCACTGACAAAGAAATGATCAGTCTATCATTTTAATGGTAGGTTTATTTGAACAGTGAGAGACAGAATAACAACAAAAAAATCCAGAAAAACGCATGTGAAAAATGTTATAAATTGATTTGCATTTTAATGAGGGAAATAAGTATTTGACCCCCTTTCAATCAGAAAGATTTCTGGCTCCCGGGTGTCTTTTATACAGGTAACGAGCTGAGATTAGGAGCACACTCTTAAAGGGAGTGCTCCTCATCTCAGCTTGTTACCTGTATAAAAGACACCTGTCCACAGAAGCAATCAATCAATCAGATTCCAAACTCTCCACCATGGCCAAGACCAAAGAGCACTCCAAGGATGTCAGGGACAAGATTGTAGACCTACACAAGGCTGGAATGGGCTACAAGACCATCGCCAAGCAGCTTGGTGAGAAGGTGACAACAGTTGGTGCGATAATTCGCAAATGGAAGAAACACAAAAGAACTGTCAATCTCCCTCGGCCTGGGGCTCCATGCAAGATCTCACCTCGTGGACTTGCAATGATCATGAGAATGGTGAGGAATCAGCCCAGAACTACACGGGAGGATCTTGTCAATGATCTCAAGGCAGCTGGGACCATAGTCACCAAGAAAACAATTGGTAACACACTACGCCGTGAAGGACTGCAATCCTGCAGCGCCCGCAAGGTCCCCCTGCTCAAGAAAGCACATATACATGCCCGTCTGAAGTTTGCCAATGAACATCTGAATGATTCAGAGGACAACTGGGTGAAAGTGTTGTGGTCAGATGAGACCAAAATGGAGCTCTTTGGCATCAACTCAACTCGCCGTGTTTGGAGGAGGAGGAATGCTGCCTATGACCCCAAGAACACCATCCCCACCGTCAAACATGGAGGTGGAAACATTATGCTTTGGGGGTGTTTTTCTGCTAAGGGACAGGACAACTTCACCGCATCAAAGGGGACGATGGACGGTGCCATGTACCGTCAAATCTTGGGTGAGAACCTCCTTCCCTCAGCCAGGGCATTGAAAATGGGTCGTGGATGGGTATTCCAGCATGACAATGACCCAAAACACACGGCCAAGCAACAAAGGAGTGGCTCAAGAAGAAGCACATTATGGACCTGGAGTGGCCTAGCCAGTCTCCAGACCTTAATCCCATAGAAAATCTGTGGAGGGAGCTGAAGGTTCGAGTTGCCAAACGTCAGCCTTGAAACCTTAATGACTTGGAGAAGATCTGCAAAGAGGAGTGGGACAAAATCCCTCCTGAGATGAGTGCAAACCTGGTGGCCAACTACAAGAAACGTCTGACCTCTGTGATTGCCAACAAGGGTTTTGCCACCAAGTACTAAGTCATGTTTTGCAGAGGGGTCAAATACTTATTTCCCTCATTAAAATGCAAATCAATTTATAACATTTTCACATGCGTTTTTCTGGATTTTTTTGTTGTTATTCTGTCTCTCACTGATCAAATAAACCTACCATTAAAATGATAGACTGTACAAACGTACAAAATCAGCAGGGGATCAAATACTTTTTTCCCTCACTGTATGTGAGAATGCTGTTCATTCACTACAGCTCAACATTCCACACCATAGTGCCCACGAAGCTCATCACTAAGCTGAGGACCCTGGGACTAAACACCTCCCTCTGCAACTGGATCCTGGACTTCCTGACGGGCCGCCCCCAGGTGGAAAGGGTAGGCAACAACACGTCTGCCATGCTGATCCTCAACACTGGGGCCCCTCAGGGGTGTGTACTTAGTCCCCTCCTGTACTCCCTGTTCACCCACAACTGCGTGGCCAAACACGACTCCAACACCATCATTACTTTTTTTAGGAAGGCCTAATAAATTGTCACTTCACCCCTACCTACATGTACAAATGACCTCGACTAACCTGTACCCCCGCACATTGACTCGGTACCAGTACCCCCCGGTAGCCTCGGTATTGTTATTTTATTGTGTTACTGTTTATAATTTTTTTACTTTAGTTCATTTGGTAAATATTTTCTTAACTCTTCTTGAACTGCACTGTTGGTTAAGGGCTTGTAAGTAAGCATTTCACGGTAAGGTCTACACTACACATGTGACAAATACAGTTTGATTTGATTTGATTTCCATTCTATGTTTGATTTTAATAAATACTTTAGGATCAGAAGGAGCGAGCTGCAAAGCGACAGACACCTGCTCCTGCCACTAGCCTTGCCCCTGTCCAATGGATAGAGAAGGACAGCAGAGGCAACATAATTCACCGAAGACCTGGACTAAAAAGGTCTAAGAAGGCCTATAGACATGGTAAGTGTTATGTACCTATTAAGTTTTGTGTGTTTGTTTACGCATGTAAAGTGTAACCATTTTTTCTAAATATGCCAGTCCTGGCTGCCTCATGTTAATTGTATATTATTTTCATCAAAGGTCACAGCGGAGGACATGGACCTTACCGGAACAAGTCACCATATTGCAGCTAATGGCGGGGGTGAGCATCGCCCAAAATAGAGCTTGACCCTGGAACATCTGACCCTAAAACACGGTTTCTCCACCGGCCCCCCCAGAAGTTTCACATTTCTGTTTAACCCTGAACTACCCCACATTATTGAATTAGTCAAAGGCTTGATGATTAGTTGACTAATTGAACCATTTGTGCCCGTTAAGGGTTAAAACAAAAATGTGAAACGTCTAGAGGGGCCCGAGGAGAGGTTTGGTATAACCTGCCCTAAAGGAACCCCAAGGGAGATGCCAAGAGCGAGATCTCCCTTGGGGGACTTACTAACATATTTCCTAAAGGCTAGGATCGTTACACTATTCCCTCGGTTCAGAAAACATAACCTGTGCTTCTCTATCACAAATCCCTCACGCCTTACCATGACATGCGTTTCACCCTCAAACACTATCCTACTTCTGCTCATCAGAGGAGCAAATGGTAGGAGGGGGTATTGACCTGAGTAAGGGCCTCATCAAGGCTAGCGTCGTTCAACTTGTCAGGCGGCATGACTGCCTTGTTAGGAAATGTCTAACTAGTACTAACTGCAGTTGCAGTATACTGGCCAATTTTAGCTGTGTCACTGGCTTTCATTTAAATGTGGGATTAAATACAAATTAGTGCTATAAAACCTTCAAATCCTCAGACCCATTGACTGTAACCTAAGCCTCTAACTTGCAGGCATGAACTCGTAGGTTGCATGTATTGAAAATAGATTCAAAATGTTATATTACTCCCAAAATAAGAAGACCCACAGCTAGTAATGACATATATCTAATATTACGACGTAAAATATATCATACCTTTATGACGTATATCTGTCGTAGTGGGTTCTCTTTAAGTTGTGTTAATGAAGAAATCTAACACGATTTGTATTTAACAGTTTCCAGTACCAGTACCCATCCTCCTGCAGTATCCATGCTCCTGCACCTATCCCCACAAGATACAGGTACAGTATGCTACAATGCCAAACAAATGGCATGCCAAACTTAACATTTTTTAATAGAGCCAAGCTATTATTTTCATGGGATCTGTCATTTCCACAAGACTCCCTGATGCAGGACCTAAAGGAGGTGATGGTGGACAGCATGCTCTCTGCTGAAGGTACTATGTTGGGCCAGTGGCAGTATTGGTAATGGTGGACAGCATGCTCTCTGCTGAAGGGACTGTGTTGGGCCAGTGGCAGTATTGGTAATGGTGGACAGCATGCTCTCGGCTGAAGGTACTATGTTGGGCCAGTGGCAGTATTGGTAATGGTGGACAGCATGCTCTCTGCTGAAGGGACTGTGTTGGGCCAGTGGCAGTATTGGTAATGGTGGACAGCATGCTCTCTGCTGAAGGGACTATGTTGGGCCAGTGGCAGTATTGGTAATGGTGGACAGCATGCTCTCTGCTGAAGGTACTATGTTGGGCCAGTGGCAGTATTGGTAATGGTGGACAGCATTGCTCTCTGCTGAAGGGACTGTGTTGGGCCAGTGGCAGTATTGGTAATGGTGGACAGCATGCTCTCTGCTGAAAGGACTGTGTTGGGCCAGTGGTAGTATTGGTAATGGTGGACAGCATGCGCTCTGCTGAAGGGAATGTGTTGGGCCAGTGGCAGTATTGGTAATGGTGGACAGCATGCTCTCTGCTGAAAGGACTGTGTTGGGCCAGTGGCAGTATTGGTAATGGTGGACAGCATGCGCTCTGCTGAAGGGACTGTGTTGGGCCAGTGGCAGTATTGGTAATGGTGGACAGCATGCTCTCTGCTGAAGGGACTGTGTTGGGCCAGTGGCAGTATTAGTAATGGTGGACAGCATGCTCTCTGCTGAAGGGACTGTGTTGGGCCAGTGGCAGTATTGGTAATGGTGGACAGCATGCTCTCTGCTGAAGTGACTGTGTTGGGCCAGTGGCAGTATTGGTAATGAAGGACACCAAGCTCTCTGCTGACGGGACTGTGTAAGGACAGTGACAGTATTGGTAATGGTGGACAGCATGCTCTCTGCTGAAGGGACTGTGTTGGGCCAGTGGTAGTATTGGTAATGGTGGACAGCATGCGCTCTGTTGAAGGGACTGTGTTGGGCCAGTGGCAGTATTGGTAATGGTGGACAGCATGCGCTCTGCTGAAGGGACTGTGTTGGGCCAGTGGCAGTATTGGTAATGGTGGACAGCATGCTCTCTGCTGAAAGGACTGTGTTGGGCCAGTGGCAGTATTGGTAATGGTGGACAGCATGCGCTCTGCTGAAGGGACTGTGTTGGGCCAGTGGCAGTATTGGTAATGGTGGACAGCATGCTCTCTGCTGAAGGGACTGTGTTGGGCCAGTGGCAGTATTAGTAATGGTGGACAGCATGCTCTCTGCTGAAGGTACAGTGTTGGGCCAGTGGCAGTATTGGTAATGGTGGACAGCATGCTCTCTGCTGAAGGGACTGTGTTGGGCCAGTGGCAGTATTGGTCATGGAGGACAGCATGCTCTCTGCTGAAGTGACTGTGTTGGGCCAGTGGCAGTATTGGTAATGAAGGACACCATGCTCTCTGCTGAAGGGACTGTGTTGGGCCAGTGGCAGTATTAGTAATGGTGGACAGCATGCTCTCTGCTGAAGGTACTGTGTTGGGCCAGTGGCAGTATTGGTATTGGTGGACAGCATGCTCTCTGCTGAAGGTACTGTGTTGGGCCAGTGGCAGTATTGGTAATGGTGGACAGCATGCTCTCTGCTGAAGGTACTGTGTTCGGCCAGTGTCAGTATTGGTATTGGTGGACAGCATCCTCCCTGCTGAAGGGACTGTGTTGGGCCAGTGGCAGCATTGGTAATGGTGGACAGCATGCTCTCTGCTGAAGGTACTATGTTGGGCCAGTGGCAGCATTGGTAATGGTAGACAGCATGCTCTCTGCTGAAGGGACTGTGTTGGGACAGTGGCAGTATTAGTAATGGTGGACAGCATGCTCTCTGCTGAAGGTACTGTGTTGGGCCAGTGGCAGTATTGGTATTGGTGGACAGCATGCTCTCTGCTGAAGGGACTGTGTTGGGCCAGTGGCAGTATTAGTAATGGTGGACAGCATGCTCTCTGCTGAAGGGACTGTGTAAGGACAGTGACAGTATTGGTAATGGTGGACAGCATGCTCTCTGCTGAAGGGACTGTGTTGGGCCAGTGGTAGTATTGGTAATGGTGGACAGCATGCGCTCTGTTGAAGGGACTGTGTTGGGCCAGTGGCAGTATTGGTAATGGTGGACAGCATGCGCTCTGCTGAAGGGACTGTGTTGGGCCAGTGGCAGTATTGGTAATGGTGGACAGCATGCTCTCTGCTGAAGGGACTGTGTTGGGCCAGTGGCAGTATTAGTAATGGTGGACAGCATGCTCTCTGCTGAAGGTACTGTGTTGGGCCAGTGGCAGTATTGGTAATGGTGGACAGCATGCTCTCTGCTGAAGGGACTGTGTTGGGCCAGTGGCAGTAATGGTCATGGAGGACAGCATGCTCTCTGCTGAAGTGACTGTGTTGGGCCAGTGGCAGTATTGGTAATGAAGGACACCATGCTCTCTGCTGAAGGGACTGTGTTGGGCCAGTGGCAGTATTAGTAATGGTGGACAGCATGCTCTCTGCTGAAGGTACTGTGTTGGGCCAGTGGCAGTATTGGTATTGGTGGACAGCATGCTCTCTGCTGAAGGTACTGTGTTGGGCCAGTGGCAGTATTGGTAATGGTGGACAGCATGCTCTCTGCTGAAGGTACTGTGTTGGGCCAGTGGCAGTATTGGTATTGGTGGACAGCATCCTCCCTGCTGAAGGGACTGTGTTGGGCCAGTGGCAGCATTGGTAATGGTGGACAGCATGCTCTCTGCTGAAGGTACTATGTTGGGCCAGTGGCAGCATTGGTATTGGTGGACAGCATGCTCTCTGCTGAAGGGACTGTTTTGGGCCAGTGGCAGTATTAGTAATGGTGGACAGCATGCTCTCTGCTGAAGGTACTGTGTTGGGCCAGTGGCAGTATTGGTATTGGTGGACAGCATGCTCTCTGCTGAAGGGACTGTGTTGGGCCAGTGGTAGTATTGGTAATGGTGGACAGCATGCTCTCTGCTGAAGGGACTGTGTTGGGCCAGTGGCAGTATTAGTAATGGTGGACAGCATGCTCTCTGCTGAAGGGACTGTGTAAGGACAGTGACAGTATTGGTAATGGTGGACAGCATGCTCTCTGCTGAAGGGACTGTGTTGGGCCAGTGGTAGTATTGGTAATGGTGGACAGCATGCGCTCTGTTGAAGGGACTGTGTTGGGCCAGTGGCAGTATTGGTAATGGTGGACAGCATGCTCTCTGCTGAAGGGACTGTGTTGGGCCAGTGGCAGTATTGGTAATGGTGGACAGCATGCTCTCTGCTGAAGGGACTGTGTTGGGCCAGTGGCAGTATTGGTAATGGTGGACAGCAGGATCTCTGCTGAAGGGACTGTGTTGGGCCAGTGGCAGTATTAGTAATGGTGGACAGCATGCTCTCCGCTGAAGGGTCTGTCTTGGGCCAGTGGCAGTATTGGTAATGGTGGACAGTATGCTCTCTGCTGAAGGGACTGTGTAGGGCCAGTGGCAGTATTGGTAATGGTGGACAGCATTCTCTCTGCTGATTGGACTGTGTTGGGCCAGTGGCAGTATTGGTCATGGAGACAGCATTCTCTCTGCTGAAAGTACTGTGTTGGGCCAGTGGCAGTATTGGTAATGGTGGACAGCATGCTCTCTGCTGAAGGTACTGTGTTCGGCCAGCGGCAATATTGGTATTGGTGGACAGCATGCTCTCTGCTGAAGGGACTGTGTTGGGCCAGTGGCAGCATTGGTAATGGTGGACAGCATGCTCTCTGCCGAAGGTACTATGTTTGGCCAGTGGCAGTATTGGTAATGGTGGACAGCATGCTCTCTGCTGAAGGGACTGTGTTAGGTCAGTGGCAGTATTAGTAATGGTGGACAGCATGCTCTCTGCTGAAGGGACTGTGTTTTGCCAGTGGCAGTATTGGTAATGGAGGACAGCATGCTCTCTGCTGAAGGTACTGTGTTGGGCCAGTGGCAGTATTGGTAATGGTGGACAGCATGCTCTCTGCTGAAGGGACTGTTATGGGCCAGTGGCAGTGTTGGTATTGGTGGACAGCATGCTCTCTGCTGAAGGGACTGTGTTGGGCCAGTGGCAGTATTGGTAATGGTGGACAGCATGCTCTCTGCTGAAGGGACTGTGTTGGGCCAGTGGCAGTATTGGTAATTGTGGACAGCATGCTCTCTGCTGAAGGTACTGTGTTTGGCCAGTAGTAGTATTGGTAATGGTGGACAGCATGCTCTCTGCTGAAGGGACTGTGTTGGGCCAGTGGCAGCATTGGTAATGGTGGACAGCATGCTCTCTGCCGAAGGTACTGTGTTCGGCCAGTGGCAGTATTGGTAATGGTTGACAGCAGGATCTCTGCTGAAGGGACTGTGTTGGGCCAGTGGCAGAATTGGTAATGGTGGACAGCATGCTCTCTGCTGAAGGGACTGCGTTGGGCCAGTGGCAGTATTGGTAATGGTGGACAGAATGCTCTCTGCTGAAGGGACTGTGTTGGGCCAGTGGCAGTATTTGTAATGGTGGACAGCAGGATCTCTGCTGAAGGGACTGTGTTGGGCCAGTGGCAGTATTAGTAATGGTGGACAGCATGCTCTCTGCTGAAGGGTCTGTGTTGGGCCAGTGGCAGTATTGGTAATGGTGGACAGTATGCTCTCTGCTGAAGGGACTGTGTTGGGCCACTGGCAGTATTGGTAATGGTGGACAGTATGCTCTCTGCTGAAGGGACTGTGTTGGGCCAGTGGCAGTATTGGTCATGGAGACAGCATGCTCTCTGCTGAAGGGACTGTGTTGGGCCAGTGGCAGTAATGGTAATGAAGGACACCATGCTCTCTGCTGAAGGTACTGTATTGGGCCAGTGGCAGTATTGGTATTGGTGGACAGCATGCTCTCTGCTGAAGGTACTGTGTTGGGCCAGTGGCAGTATTAGTAATGGTGGACAGCATGCTCTCTGCTGAAGGGACTGTGTTGGGCCAGTGGCAGTATTAGTAATGGTGGACAGCATGCTCTCTGCTGAAGGTACTGTGTTGGGCCAGTGGCAGTATTGGTATTGGTGGACAGCATGCTCTCTGCTGAAGGTACTGTGTTGGGCCAGTGGCAGTATTGGTAATGGTGGACAGCATGCTCTCTGCTGAAGGTACTGTGTTCGGCCAGTGGCAGTATTAGTAATGGTGGACAGCATGCTCTCTGCTGAAGGGACTGTGTTGGGCCAGTGGCAGTATTAGTAATGGTGGACAGCATGCTCTCTGCTGAAGGTACTGTGTTGGGCCAGTGGCAGTATTGGTAATGGTGGACAGCATGCTCTCTGCTGAAGGTACTGTGTTGGGCCAGTGGCAGTATTGGTAATGGTGGACAGCATGCTCTCTGCTGAAGGTACTGTGTTCGGCCAGTGGCAATATTGGTATTGGTGGACAGCATGCTCTCTGCTGAAGGGACTGTGTTGGGCCAGTGGCAGCATTGGTAATGGTGGACAGCATGCTCTCTGCCGAAGGTACTATGTTTGGCCAGTGGCAGTATTGGTAATGGTGGACAGCATGCTCTCTGCTGAAGGGACTGTGTTGGGCCAGTGGCAGTATTAGTAATGGTGGACAGCATGCTCTCTGCTGAAGGGACTGTGTTGGGCCAGTGGCAGTATTGGTAATGGAGGACAGCATGCTCTCTGCTGAAGGTACTGTGTTGGGCCAGTGGCAGTATTGGTAATGGTGGACAGCATTCTCTCTGCTGAAGGGACTGTGTCGGGCCAGTGGCAGTGTTGGTATTGGTGGACAGCATGCTCTCTGCTGAAGGGACTGTGTTGGGCCAGTGGCAGTATTAGTAATGGTGGACAGCATGCTCTCTGCTGAAGGGACTGTGTTGGGCCAGTGGCAGTATTGGTAATGGTGGACAGCATGCTCTCTGCTGAAGGTACTGTGTTTGGCCAGTAGTAGTATTGGTATTGGTGGACAGCATGCTCTCTGCTGAAGGGACTGTGTTGGGCCAGTGGCAGTATTGGTAATGGTGGACAGCATGCTCTCTGCTGAAGGGACTATGTTGGGCCAGTGGCAGTATTAGTAATGGTGGACAGCATGCTCTCTGCTGAAGGTACTGTATTGGGCCAGACGTAGTATTAGTAATGGTGGACAGCATGCTCTCTGCTGAAGGGACTGTGTTGGGCCAGTGGCAGTATTGGTAATAAATAATAACACATTTTATTTAAGGCGCCTTTCTTGACACTCAAGGACACCGTACAGGGAAACATAAGACATTTAAAAGCATAGAACAGCATTAAAAACAACAAAATAAGCAGAGCAGTTGACGTCAAGTGAGATAGGCAGTTTTAAACAGGTGTGTTTTGAGTTGTGATTCGAAATGGGAAAATGAATCGATGTTTCTGAGTTGGGATGGTAATGAATTCCAGAGACCGGGAGCAGAGCGGCTGAATGCTCTGCTCCCCATAGTGGTGAGACGGGCGGGGGGGACAGACAGGTGTATGGAGGAAGAAGATCTAAGGGAGCGGGTGGAAGTTGGACCCTGGAGGAGATCAGACAAATAAGGGGGGGCGAGTTTATGGATGGACTTGAATGTTAACAGAAGGACTTTGAATTGGATACGGAACTGGACCGGGAGCCAGTGAAGCTGTTGGAGAACAGGAGTGATGTGATGAATGGAGGGGGTTCGAGTAATGATGCGGGCAGCTGAATTCTGGACCATTTGAAGTTTATGGAGGGATTTATGAGGGAGGCCAAAAAGGAGAGAGTTGCAGTAGTCCAAACGGGAAGTGACGAGACTGTGGACAAGGACGGCGGCAGTATGGGGGGTAAGGGAGGGACGGAGTCGATTGATGTTTCGTAGATGGAAATAGGCAGACCGTGTAATGTTATTAATGTGCGATTGAAAAGATAATGTGCTGTCAAGGATGACACCCAGACTCTTAACCTGTGGGGAGGGTGAAACGGAGGAGTTATCAATATTAAGAGAAAAACTGTCGGTTTTGGATAAAGTAGATTTAGTGCCAATAAGGAGAACCTCAGTTTTATTACTGTTTAATTTGAGGAAGTTTTGGGAAAACCAGGTTTTTATTTCTGAGATGCAGTCAGTAAGGGAGGTGGGCGGGAGAGTGGACGAGGGTTTGGTCGAAAGGTAGAGCTGGGTGTCATCAGCATAACAGTGGAATTGAATATTGAATTTTCGGAAGATATTGCCCAGGGGCAGGAGATAAATGATGAAAAGTAGGGGCCCCAGGACAGAGCCCTGGGGCACACCAGAAGTGACGGCGGAGGGACTGGATTTAAAAGATTTAATGAAGGACAGCATGCTCTCTGCTGAAGGGACTGTGTTGGGCCAGTGGCAGTATTGGTAATGGTGGACAGCATTCTCTCTGCTGAAGGGACTGTGTTGGGCCAGTGGCTGTATTGGTAATGGGGGACAGCATGCTCTCTGCTGAAGGGACTATGTTGGGCCAGTGGCAGTATTAGTAATGGTGGACAGCATGCTCTCTGCTGAAGGTACTGTATTGGGCCAGACGTAGTATTAGTAATGGTGGACAGCATGCTCTCTGCTGAAGGGACTGTGTTGGGCCAGTGGCAGTATTGGTAATAAATAATAACACATTTTATTTAAGGCGCCTTTCTTGACACTCAAGGACACCGTACAGGGAAATATAAGACATTTAAAAGCATAGAACAGCATTAAAAACAACAAAATAAGCAGAGCAGTTGACGTCAAGTGAGATAGGCAGTTTTAAACAGGTGTGTTTTGAGTTGTGATTTGAAATGGGAAAATGAATCGATGTTTCTGAGTTGGGATGGTAATGAATTCCAGAGACGGGGAGCAGAGCGGCTGAATGCTCTGCTCCCCATAGTGGTGAGACGGGCGGGGGGGACAGACAGGTGTATGGAGGAAGAAGATCTAAGGGAGCGGGTGGAAGTTGGACCCTGGAGGAGAACAGACAAATAAGGGGGGGCGAGTTTATGGACGGACTTGAATGTTAACAGAAGGACTTTGAATTGGATACGGAACTGGACCGGGAGCCAGTGAAGCTGTTGGAGAACAGGAGTGATGTGATGAATGGAGGGGTTCGAGTAATGATGCGGGCAGCTGAATTCTGGACCATTTGAAGTTTATGGAGGGATTTATGAGGAGGCCAAAAAGGAGAGAGTTGCAGTAGTCCAAACGGGAAGTGACGAGACTGTGGACAAGGACGGCGGCAGTATGGGGGTAAGGGAGGGACGGAGTCGATTGATGTTTCGTAGATGGAAATAGGCAGACCGTGTAATGTTATTAATGTGCGATTGAAAAGATAATGTGCTGTCAAGGATGACACCCAGACTCTTAACCTGTGGGGAGGGTGAAACGGAGGAGTTATCAATATTAAGAGAAAAACTGTCGGTTTTGGATAAAGTAGATTTAGTGCCAATAAGGAGAACCTCAGTTTTATTACTGTTTAATTTGAGGAAGTTTTGGGAAAACCAGGTTTTTATTTCTGAGATGCAGTCAGTAAGGGAGGTGGGCGGAGAGTGGACGAGGGTTTGGTCGAAAGGTAGAGCTGGGTGTCATCAGCATAACAGTGGAATTGAATATTGAATTTTGGAAGATATTGCCCAGGGGCAGGAGATAAATGATGAAAAGTAGGGGCCCCAGGACAGAGCCCTGGGGCACACCAGAAGTGACGGCGGAGGGACTGGATTTAAAAGATTTAATGAAGGACAGCATGCTCTCTGCTGAAGGGACTGTGTTGGGCCAGTGGCAGTATTGGTAATGGTGGACAGCATTCTCTCTGCTGAAGGGACTGTGTTGGGCCAGTGGCTGTATTGGTCATGGAGGACAGCATGCTCTCTGCTGAAAGGACTGTGTTGGGCCAGTGGCAGTAATGGTAATGAAGGACACCATGCTCTCTGCTGAAGGTACTGTGTTGGGCCAGTGGCAGTATTGGTATTGGTGGACAGCATGCTCTCTGCTGAAGGGACTGTGTTGGGCCAGTGGCAGTATTAGTAATGGTGGACAGCATGCTCTCTGCTGAAGGGACTGTGTTGGGTCAGTGGCAGTATTGGTAATGGTGGACAGCATGCTCTCTGCTGAAGGTACTGTGTTGGGCCAGTGGCAGTATTGGTATTGGTGGACAGCATGCTCTCTGCTGAAGGGACTGTGTTTGGCCAGTGGCAGTATTGGTAATGGTGGACAGCATGCTCTCTTCTGAAGGGACTGTGTTGGGCCAGTAGCAGTATTGGTAATGGTGGACAGCATGCTCTCTGCTGAAGGGACTATGTTGGGCCAGTGGCAGTATTAGTAATGGTGGACAGCATTCTCTCTGCTGAAGGGACTGTGTTGGGCCAGTGGCAGTATTGGTCATGGAGGACAGCATGCTCTCTGCTGAAAGGACTGTGTTGGGCCAGTGGCAGTAATGGTAATGAAGGACACCATGCTCTCTGCTGAAGGTACTGTGTTGGGCCAGTGGCAGTATTGGTATTGGTGGACAGCATGCTCTCTGCTGAAGGGACTGTGTTGGGCCAGTGGCAGTATTGGTAATGGTGGACAGCATGCTCTCTGCTGAAGGTACTGTGTTGGGCCAGTGGCAGTATTGGTATTGGTGGACAGCATGCTCTCTGCTGAAGGGACTGTGTTGGGCCAGTAGCAGTATTGGTAATGGTGGACAGCATGCTCTCTGCTGAAGGTACTGTATTGGGCCAGTGGCAGTATTAGTAATGGTGGACAGCATGCTCTCTGCTGAAGGTACTGTGTTTGGCCAGTAGTAGTATTGGTATTGGTGGACAGCATGCTCTTTTCTGAAGGGACTGTGTCAGGCCAGTGGCAGTATTGGTAATGGTGGACAGCATGCTCTCTGCTGAAGGGACTGTGTTGGGCCAGTGGCAGTATTGGTAATGGTGGACAGCATGCTCTCTGCTGAAGGGACTGTGTTGGGCCAGTGGCAGTATTGGTAATGGTGGACAGCATGCTCTCTGCTGAAGGGACTGTGTTGGGCCAGTGGCAGTATTGGTAATGGAGGACAGCATGCTCTCTGCTGAAGGTACTGTGTTGGGCCAGTCGCAGTATTGGTAATGGTGGACAGCATGCTCTCTGCTGAAGGGACTGTGTTGGGCCAATGGCAGTATTGGTAATTTTGGACAGCATGCTCTCTGCTGAAGGTGCTATGTTGGGCCAGTGGCAGTATTGGTAATGGTGGACAGCATGCTCTCTTCTGAAGGGACTGTGTTGGGCCAGTAGCAGTATTGGTAATGGTGGACAGCATGCTCTCTGCTGAAGGGACTATGTTGGGCCAGTGGCAGTATTGGTATTGGTGGACAGCATGCTCTCTGCTGAAGGGACTGTGTTGGGCCAGTGGCAGTATTAGTAATGGTGGACAGCATGCTCTCTGCTGAAGGGACTGTGTTGGGCCAGTGGCAGTATTAGTAATGGTGGACAGCATGCTCTCTGCTGAAGGTACTGTGTTGGGCCAGTGGCAGTATTGGTATTGGTGGACAGCATGCTCTCTGCTGAAGGGACTGTGTTGGGCCAGTGGCAGTATTGGTAATGGTGGACAGCATGCTCTCTTCTGAAGGGACTATGTTGGGCCAGTAGCAGTATTGGTAATGGTGGACAGCATGCTCTCTGCTGAAGGGACTATGTTGGGCCAGTGGCAATATTAGTAATGGTGGACAGCATGCTCTCTGCTGAAGGTACTGTATTGGGCCAGTGGCAGTATTAGTAATGGTGGACAGCATGCTCTCTGCTGAAGGGACTGTGTTGGGCCAGTGGCAGTATTGGTAATGAAGGACAGCATGCTCTCTATTGAAGGTACTGTGTTGGGCCAGTGGCAGTATTGGTAATGGTGGACAGCATTCTCTCTGCTGAAGGGACTGTGTTGGGCCAGTGGCTGTATTGGTCATCGAGGACAGCATGCTCTCTGCTGAAGGGACTGTGTTGGGCCAGTGGCAGTAATGGTAATGACAGACACCATGCTCTCTGCTGAAGGTACTGTGTTGGGCCAGTGGCAGTATTGGTATTGGTGGACAGCATGCTCTCTGCTGAAGGGACTGTGTAAGGACAGTGACAGTATTGGTAATGGTGGACAGCATGCTCTCTGCTGAAAGGACTGTGTTGGGCCAGTGGCAGTATTGGTAATGGTGGACAGCATGCGCTCTGCTGAAGGGACTGTGTTGGGCCAGTGGCAGTATTGGTAATGGTGGACAGCATTCTCTCTGCTGAAGGGACTGTGTTGGGCCAGTGGCTGTATTGGTCATGGAGGACAGCATGCTCTCTGCTGAAAGGACTGTGTTGGGCCAGTGGCAGTAATGGTAATGAAGGACAGCATGCTCTCTGCTGAAGGTACTGTGTTGGGCCAGTGGCAGTATTGGTATTGGTGGACAGCATGCTCTCTGCTGAAGGGACTGTGTTGGGCCAGTGGCAGTATTAGTAATGGTGGACAGCATGCTCTCTGCTGAAGGGACTGTGTTGGGCCAGTGGCAGTATTAGTAATGGTGGACAGCATGCTCTCTGCTGAAGGTACTGTGTTGGGCCAGTGGCAGTATTGGTATTGGTGGACAGCATGCTCTCTGCTGAAGGGACTGTGTTGGGCCAGTGGCAGTATTGGTAATGGTGGACAGCATGCTCTCTTCTGAAGGGACTGTGTTGGGCCAGTAGCAGTATTGGTAATGGTGGACAGCATGCTCTCTGCTGAAGGGACTATGTTGGGCCAGTGGCAGTATTAGTAATGGTGGACAGCATGCTCTCTGCTGAAGGTACTGTATTGGGCCAGTGGCAGTATTAGTAATGGTGGACAGCATGCTCTCTGCTGAAGGGACTGTGTTGGGCCAGTGGCAGTATTGGTAATGAAGGACAGCATGCTCTCTGCTGAAGGTACTGTGTTGGGCCAGTGGCAGTATTGGTAATGGTGGACAGCATGCTCTCTGCTGAAGGGACTGTGTTGGGCCAGTGGCTGTATTGGTCATCGAGGACAGCATGCTCTCTGCTGAAGGGACTGTGTTGGGCCAGTGGCAGTAATGGTAATGACAGACACCATGCTCTCTGCTGAAGGTACTGTGTTGGGCCAGTGGCAGTATTGGTATTGGTGGACAGCATGCTCTCTGCTGAAGGGACTGTGTTGGGCCAGTGGCAGTATTAGTAATGGTGTACAGCATGCCTTCTGTTGAAGGGACTGTGTTGGGCCAGTGGCAGTATTAGTAATGGTGGACAGCATGCTCTCTGCTGAAGGTACTGTGTTGGGCCAGTGGCAGTATTGGTATTGGTGGACAGCATGCTCTCTGCTGAAGGGACTGTGTTGTGCCAGTGGCAGTATTGGTAATGGTGGATAGCATGATCTCTGCTGAAGGTACTGTGTTTGGCCAGTAGTAGTATTGGTAATTTTGGACAGCATGCTCTCTGCTGAAGGGACTGTGTTGGGCCAGTAGTAGTATTGGTAATGGTGGACAGCATGCTCTCTGCTGAAGGGACTGTGTTTGGCCAGTAGTAGTATTGGTAATGGTGGACAGCATGCTCTCTGCTGAAGGGACTGTGTAAGGACAGTGACAGTATTGGTAATGGTGGACAGCATGCTCTCTGCTGAAAGGACTGTGTTGGGCCAGTGGCAGTATTGGTAATGGTGGACAGCATGCGCTCTGCTGAAGGGACTGTGTTGGGCCAGTGGCAGTATTGGTAATGGTGGACAGCATTCTCTCTGCTGAAGGGACTGTGTTGGGCCAGTGGCTGTATTGGTCATGGAGGACAGCATGCTCTCTGCTGAAAGGACTGTGTTGGGCCAGTGGCAGTAATGGTAATGAAGGACACCATGCTCTCTGCTGAAGGTACTGTGTTGGGCCAGTGGCAGTATTGGTATTGGTGGACAGCATGCTCTCTGCTGAAGGGACTGTGTTTGGCCAGTGGCAGTATTAGTAATGGTGGACAGCATGCTCTCTGCTGAAGGGACTGTGTTGGGCCAGTGGCAGTATTAGTAATGGTGGACAGCATGCTCTCTGCTGAAGGTACTGTGTTGGGCCAGTGGCAGTATTGGTATTGGTGGACAGCATGCTCTCTGCTGAAGGGACTGTGTTGGGCCAGTGGCAGTATTGGTAATGGTGGACAGCATGCTCTCTTCTGAAGGGACTGTGTTGGGCCAGTAGCAGTATTGGTAATGGTGGACAGCATGCTCTCTGCTGAAGGGACTATGTTGGGCCAGTGGCAGTATTAGTAATGGTGGACAGCATGCTCTCTGCTGAAGGTACTGTATTGGGCCAGTGGCAGTATTAGTAATGGTGGACAGCATGCTCTCTGCTGAAGGGACTGTGTTGGGCCAGTGGCAGTATTGGTAATGAAGGACAGCATGCTCTCTGCTGAAGGTACTGTGTTGGGCCAGTGGCAGTATTGGTAATGGTGGACAGCATGCTCTCTGCTGAAGGGACTGTGTTGGGCCAGTGGCTGTATTGGTCATCGAGGACAGCATGCTCTCTGCTGAAGGGACTGTGTTGGGCCTGTGGCAGTAATGGTAATGACAGACACCATGCTCTCTGCTGAAGGTAGTGTGTTGGGCCAGTGGCAGTATTGGTATTGGTGGACAGCATGCTCTCTGCTGAAGGGACTGTGTTGGGCCAGTGGCAGTATTAGTAATGGTGGACAGCATGCCTTCTGTTGAAGGGACTGTGTTGGGCCAGTGGCAGTATTAGTAATGGTGGACAGCATGCTCTCTGCTGAAGGTACTGTGTTGGGCCAGTGGCAGTATTGGTATTGGTGGACAGCATGCTCTCTGCTGAAGGGACTGTGTTGTGCCAGTGGCAGTATTGGTAATGGTGGATAGCATGATCTCTGCTGAAGGTACTGTGTTTGGCCAGTAGTAGTATTGGTAATTTTGGACAGCATGCTCTCTGCTGAAGGGACTGTGTTGGGCCAGTAGTAGTATTGGTAATGGTGGACAGCATGCTCTCTGCTGAAGGGACTGTGTTTGGCCAGTAGTAGTATTGGTAATGGTGGACAGCATGCTCTCTGCTGCAGGGACTGTGTAAGGACAGTGGCAGTATTGGTAATGGTGGACAGCATGCTCTCTGCTGAAGGGACTGTGTTGGGCCAGTGGCAGTATTGGTAATGGTGGACAGCATTCTCTCTGCTGAAGGGACTGTGTTGGGCCAGTGGCTGTATTGGTCATGGAGGACAGCATGCTCTCTGCTGAAAGGACTGTGTTGGGCCAGTGGCAGTAATGGTAATGAAGGACAGCATGCTCTCTGCTGAAGGTACTGTGTTGGGCCAGTGGCAGTATTGGTATTGGTGGACAGCATGCTCTCTGCTGAAGGGACTGTGTTGGGCCAGTGGCAGTATTAGTAATGGTGGACAGCATGCTCTCTGCTGAAGGGACTGTGTTGGGCCAGTGGCAGTATTAGTAATGGTGGACAGCATGCTCTCTGCTGAAGGTACTGTGTTGGGCCAGTGGCAGTATTGGTATTGGTGGACAGCATGCTCTCTGCTGAAGGGACTGTGTTGGGCCAGTGGCAGTATTGGTAATGGTGGACAGCATGCTCTCTTCTGAAGGGACTGTGTTGGGCCAGTAGCAGTATTGGTAATGGTGGACAGCATGCTCTCTGCTGAAGGGACTATGTTGGGCCAGTGGCAGTATTAGTAATGGTGGACAGCATGCTCTCTGCTGAAGGTACTGTATTGGGCCAGTGGCAGTATTAGTAATGGTGGACAGCATGCTCTCTGCTGAAGGGACTGTGTTGGGCCAGTGGCAGTATTGGTAATGAAGGACAGCATGCTCTCTGCTGAAGGTACTGTGTTGGGCCAGTGGCAGTATTGGTAATGGTGGACAGCATGCTCTCTGCTGAAGGGACTGTGTTGGGCCAGTGGCTGTATTGGTCATCGAGGACAGCATGCTCTCTGCTGAAGGGACTGTGTTGGGCCAGTGGCAGTAATGGTAATGACAGACACCATGCTCTCTGCTGAAGGTACTGTGTTGGGCCAGTGGCAGTATTGGTATTGGTGGACAGCATGCTCTCTGCTGAAGGGACTGTGTTGGGCCAGTGGCAGTATTAGTAATGGTGTACAGCATGCCTTCTGTTGAAGGGACTGTGTTGGGCCAGTGGCAGTATTAGTAATGGTGGACAGCATGCTCTCTGCTGAAGGTACTGTGTTGGGCCAGTGGCAGTATTGGTATTGGTGGACAGCATGCTCTCTGCTGAAGGGACTGTGTTGTGCCAGTGGCAGTATTGGTAATGGTGGATAGCATGATCTCTGCTGAAGGTACTGTGTTTGGCCAGTAGTAGTATTGGTCATTTTGGACAGCATGCTCTCTGCTGAAGGGACTGTGTTGGGCCAGTAGTAGTATTGGTAATGGTGGACAGCATGCTCTCTGCTGAAGGGACTGTGTTTGGCCAGTAGTAGTATTGGTAATGGTGGACAGCATGCTCTCTGCTGAAGGGACTGTGTAAGGACAGTGACAGTATTGGTAATGGTGGACAGCATGCTCTCTGCTGAAGGGACTGTGTTGGGCCAGTGGCAGTATTGGTAATGGTGGACAGCATTCTCTCTGCTGAAGGGACTGTGTTGGGCCAGTGGCTGTATTGGTCATGGAGGACAGCATGCTCTATGCTGAAAGGACTGTGTTGGGCCAGTGGCAGTAATGATAATGAAGGACAGCATGCTCTCTGCTGAAGGTACTGTGTTAGGCCAGTGGCAGTATTGGTATTGGTGGACAGCATGCTCTCTGCTGAAGGGACTGTGTTGGGCCAGTGGCAGTATTAGTAATGGCGGACAGCATGCTCTTTTCTGAAGGGACTGTGTTGGGCCAGTAGCAGTATTGGTAATGGTGGACAGCATGCTCTCTGCTGAAGGGACTATGTTGGGCCAGTGGCAGTATTAGTAATGGTGGACAGCATGCTCTCTGCTGAAGGTACTGTATTGGGCCAGTGGCAGTATTAGTAATGGTGGACAGCATGCTCTCTGCTGAAGGGACTGTGTTGGGCCAGTGGCAGTATTGGTAATGAAGGACAGCATGCTCTCTGCTGAAGGTACTGTGTTGGGCCAGTGGCAGTATTGGTAATGGTGGACAGCATGCTCTCTGCTGAAGGGACTGTGTTGGGCCAGTGGCTGTATTGGTCATCGAGGACAGCATGCTCTCTGCTGAAGGGACTGTGTTGGGCCAGTGGCAGTAATGGTAATGACAGACACCATGCTCTCTGCTGAAGGTACTGTGTTGGGCCAGTGGCAGTATTGGTATTGGTGGACAGCATGCTCTCTGCTGAAGGGACTGTGTTGGGCCAGTGGCAGTATTAGTAATGGTGTACAGCATGCCTTCTGTTGAAGGGACTGTGTTGGGCCAGTGGCAGTATTAGTAATGGTGCACAGCATGCTCTCTGCTGAAGGTACTGTGTTGGGCCAGTGGCAGTATTGGTATTGGTGGACAGCATGCTCTCTGCTGAAGGGACTGTGTTGTGCCAGTGGCAGTATTGGTAATGGTGGATAGCATGATCTCTGCTGAAGGTACTGTGTTTGGCCAGTAGTAGTATTGGTAATTTTGGACAGCATGCTCTCTGCTGAAGGGACTGTGTTGGGCCAGTAGTAGTATTGGTAATGGTGGACAGCATGCTCTCTGCTGAAGGGACTGTGTTTGGCCAGTAGTAGTATTGGTAATGGTGGACAGCATGCTCTCTGCTGAAGGGACTGTGTAAGGACAGTGACAGTATTGGTAATGGTGGACAGCATGCTCTCTGCTGAAAGGACTGTGTTGGGCCAGTGGCAGTATTGGTAATGGTGGACAGCATGCGCCTGCTGAAGGGACTGTGTTGGGCCAGTGGCAGTATTGGTAATGGTGGACAGCATTCTCTCTGCTGAAGGGACTGTGTTGGGCCAGTGGCTGTATTGGTCATGGAGGACAGCATGCTCTCTGCTGAAAGGACTGTGTTGGGCCAGTGGCAGTAATGGTAATGAAGGACACCATGCTCTCTGCTGAAGGTACTGTGTTGGGCCAGTGGCAGTATTGGTATTGGTGGACAGCATGCTCTCTGCTGAAGGGACTGTGTTGGGCCAGTGGCAGTATTAGTAATGGTGGACAGCATGCTCTCTGCTGAAGGGACTGTGTTGGGCCAGTGGCAGTATTAGTAATGGTGGACAGCATGCTCTCTGCTGAAGGTACTGTGTTGGGCCAGTGGCAGTATTGGTATTGGTGGACAGCATGCTCTCTGCTGAAGGGACTGTGTTGGGCCAGTGGCAGTATTGGTAATGGTGGACAGCATGCTCTCTTCTGAAGGGACTGTGTTGGGCCAGTAGCAGTATTGGTAATGGTGGACAGCATGCTCTCTGCTGAAGGGACTATGTTGGGCCAGTGGCAGTATTAGTAATGGTGTACAGCATGCTCTCTGCTGAAGGTACTGTATTGGGCCAGTGGCAGTATTAGTAATGGTGGACAGCATGCTCTCTGCTGAAGGGACTGTGTTGGGCCAGTGGCAGTATTGGTAATGAAGGACAGCATGCTCTCTGCTGAAGGTACTGTGTTGGGCCAGTGGCAGTATTGGTAATGGTGGACAGCATGCTCTCTGCTGAAGGGACTGTGTTGGGCCAGTGGCTGTATTGGCCATCGAGGACAGCATGCTCTCTGCTGAAGGGACTGTGTTGGGCCTGTGGCAGTAATGGTAATGACAGACACCATGCTCTCTGCTGAAGGTACTGTGTTGGGCCAGTGGCAGTATTGGTATTGGTGGACAGCATGCTCTCTGCTGAAGGGACTGTGTTGGGCCAGTGGCAGTATTAGTAATGGTGGACAGCATGCCTTCTGTTGAAGGGACTGTGTTGGGCCAGTGGCAGTATTAGTAATGGTGGACAGCATGCTCTCTGCTGAAGGTACTGTGTTGGGCCAGTGGCAGTATTGGTATTGGTGGACAGCATGCTCTCTGCTGAAGGGACTGTGCTTGGCCAGTAGTAGTATTGGTAATGGTGGACAGCATGCTCTCTGCTGAAGGGACTGTGTAAGGACAGTGACAGTATTGGTAATGGTGGACAGCATGCTCTCTGCTGAAAGGACTGTGTTGGGCCAGTGGCAGTATTGGTAATGGTGGACAGCATGCGCTCTGCTGAAGGGACTGTGTTGGGCCAGTGGCAGTATTGGTAATGGTGGACAGCATTCTCTCTGCTGAAGGGACTGTGTTGGGCCAGTGGCTGTATTGGTCATGGAGGACAGCATGCTCTCTGCTGAAAGGACTGTGTTGGGCCAGTGGCAGTAATGGTAATGAAGGACAGCATGCTCTCTGCTGAAGGTACTGTGTTGGGCCAGTGGCAGTATTGGTATTGGTGGACAGCATGCTCTCTGCTGAAGGGACTGTGTTGGGCCAGTGGCAGTATTAGTAATGGTGGACAGCATGCTCTCTGCTGAAGGGACTGTGTTGGGCCAGTGGCAGTATTAGTAATGGTGGACAGCATGCTCTCTGCTGAAGGTACTGTGTTGGGCCAGTGGCAGTATTGGTATTGGTGGACAGCATGCTCTCTGCTGAAGGGACTGTGTTGGGCCAGTGGCAGTATTGGTAATGGTGGACAGCATGCTCTCTTCTGAAGGGACTGTGTTGGGCCAGTAGCAGTATTGGTAATGGTGGACAGCATGCTCTCTGCTGAAGGGACTATGTTGGGCCAGTGGCAGTATTAGTAATGGTGTACAGCATGCTCTCTGCTGAAGGTACTGTATTGGGCCAGTGGCAGTATTAGTAATGGTGGACAGCATGCTCTCTGCTGAAGGGACTGTGTTGGGCCAGTGGCAGTATTGGTAATGAAGGACAGCATGCTCTCTGCTGAAGGTACTGTGTTGGGCCAGTGGCAGTATTGGTAATGGTGGACAGCATGCTCTCTGCTGAAGGGACTGTGTTGGGCCAGTGGCTGTATTGGTCATCGAGGACAGCATGCTCTCTGCTGAAGGGACTGTGTTGGGCCTGTGGCAGTAATGGTAATGACAGACACCATGCTCTCTGCTGAAGGTACTGTGTTGGGCCAGTGGCAGTATTGGTATTGGTGGACAGCATGCTCTCTGCTGAAGGGACTGTGTTGGGCCAGTGGCAGTATTAGTAATGGTGGACAGCATGCCTTCTGTTGAAGGGACTGTGTTGGGCCAGTGGCAGTATTGGTAATGGTGGACAGCATGCTCTCTGCTGAAGGTACTGTGTTGGGCCAGTGGCAGTATTGGTATTGGTGGACAGCATGCTCTCTGCTGAAGGGACTGTGTTGTGCCAGTGGCAGTATTGGTAATGGTGGATAGCATGATCTCTGCTGAAGGTACTGTGTTTGGCCAGTAGTAGTATTGGTAATTTTGGACAGCATGCTCTCTGCTGAAGGGACTGTGTTGGGCCAGTAGTAGTATTGGTAATGGTGGACAGCATGCTCTCTGCTGAAGGGACTGTGTTTGGCCAGTAGTAGTATTGGTAATGGTGGACAGCATGCTCTCTGCTGCAGGGACTGTGTAAGGACAGTGACAGTATTGGTAATGGTGGACAGCATGCTCTCTGCTGAAAGGACTGTGTTGGGCCAGTGGCAGTATTGGTAATGGTGGACAGCATGCGCTCTGCTGAAGGTACTGTGTTGGGCCAGTGGCAGTATTGGTAATGGTGGACAGCATGCTCTCTGCTGAAGGGACTGTGTTGGGCCAGTGGCAGAATTGGTCATGGTGGACAGCATGCTCTCTGCTGAAGGGACTGTGTTGGGCCAGTGGCAGTATTGGTAATGGTGGACAGCATGCGCTCTGCTGAAGGGACTGTGTTGGGCCAGTGGCAGTATTGGTAATGAAGGACAGCATGCTCTCTGCTGAAGTTACTGTGTTGGGCCAGTGGCAGTATTGGTATTGGTGGACAGCATGCTCTCTGCTGAAAGGACTGTGTTGGGCCAGTGGCAGTATTGGTAATGGTGGACAGCATGCGCTCTGCTGAAGGGACTGTGTTGGGCCAGTGGCAGTATTGGTAATGGTGGACAGCATTCTCTGCTGAAGGGACTGTGTTGGGCCAGTGGCTGTATTGGTCATGGAGGACAGCATGCTCTCTGCTGAAAGGACTGTGTTGGGCCAGTGGCAGTAATGGTAATGAAGGACACCATGCTCTCTGCTGAAGGTACTGTGTTGGGCCAGTGGCAGTATTGGTATTGGTGGACAGCATGCTCCCTGCTGAAGGGACTGTGTTGGGCCAGTGGCAGTATTAGTAATGGTGGACAGCATGCTCTCTGCTGAAGGGACTGTGTTGGGCCAGTGGCAGTATTAGTAATGGTGGACAGCATGCTCTCTGCTGAAGGTACTGTGTTGGGCCAGTGGCAGTATTGGTATTGGTGGACAGCATGCTCTCTGCTGAAGGGACTGTGTTGGGCCAGTGGCAGTATTGGTAATGGTGGACAGCATGCTCTCTTCTGAAGGGACTGTGTTGGGCCAGTAGCAGTATTGGTAATGGTGGACAGCATGCTCTCTGCTGAAGGGACTATGTTGGGCCAGTGGCAGTATTAGTAATGGTGGACAGCATGCTCTCTGCTGAAGGTACTGTATTGGGCCAGTGGCAGTATTAGTAATGGTGGACAGCATGCTCTCTGCTGAAGGGACTGTGTTGGGCCAGTGGCAGTATTGGTAATGAAGGACAGCATGCTCTCTGCTGAAGGTACTGTGTTGGGCCAGTGGCAGTATTGGTAATGGTGGACAGCATGCTCTCTGCTGAAGGGACTGTGTTGGGCCAGTGGCTGTATTGGTCATCGAGGACAGCATGCTCTCTGCTGAAGGGACTGTGTTGGGCCTGTGGCAGTAATGGTAATGACAGACACCATGCTCTCTGCTGAAGGTACTGTGTTGGGCCAGTGGCAGTATTGGTATTGGTGGACAGCATGATCTCTGCTGAAGGGACTGTGTTGGGCCAGTGGCAGTATTAGTAATGGTGGACAGCATGCCTTCTGTTGAAGGGACTGTGTTGGGCCAGTGGCAGTATTAGTAATGGTGGACAGCATGCTCTCTGCTGAAGGTACTGTGTTGGGCCAGTGGCAGTATTGGTATTGGTGGACAGCATGCTCTCTGCTGAAGGGACTGTGTTGTGCCAGTGGCAGTATTGGTAATGGTGGATAGCATGATCTCTGCTGAAGGTACTGTGTTTGGCCAGTAGTAGTATTGGTAATTTTGGACAGCATGCTCTCTGCTGAAGGGACTGTGTTGGGCCAGTAGTAGTATTGGTAATGGTGGACAGCATGCTCTCTGCTGAAGGGACTGTGTTTGGCCAGTAGTAGTATTGGTAATGGTGGACAGCATGCTCTCTGCTGCAGGGACTGTGTAAGGACAGTGACAGTATTGGTAATGGTGGACAGCATGCTCTCTGCTGAAAGGACTGTGTTGGGCCAGTGGCAGTATTGGTAATGGTGGACAGCATGCTCTCTGCTGAAGGGACTGTGTTGGGCCAGTGGCAGAATTGGTCATGGTGGACAGCATGCTCTCTGCTGAAGGGACTGTGTTGGGCCAGTGGCAGTATTGGTAATGGTGGACAGCATGCACTCTGCTGAAGGGACTGTGTTGGGCCAGTGGCAGTATTGGTAATGAAGGACAGCATGCTCTCTGCTGAAGTTACTGTGTTGGGCCAGTGGCAGTATTGGTATTGGTGGACAGCATGCTCTCTGCTGAAGTTACTGTGTTGGGCCAGTGGCAGTATTGGTAATGGTGGACAGCATGCTCTCTGCTGAAGGTACTGTGTTCGGCCAGTGGCAGTATTGGTGTTGGTGGACAGCATCCTCTCTGCTGAAGGGACTGTGTTGGGCCAGTGGCAGCATTGGTAATGGTGGACAGCATGCTCTCTGCTGAAGGTACTATGTTGGGCCAGTGGCAGTATTGGTATTGGTGGACAGCATGCTCTCTGCTGAAGGGACTGTGTTGGGCCAGTGGCAGTATTGGTAATGGTGGACAGCATGCTCTCTTCTGAAGGGACTGTGTTGGGCCAGTAGCAGTATTGGTAATGGTGGACAGCATGCTCACTGCTGAAGGGAATATGTTGGGCCAGTGGCAGTATTAGTAATGGTGGACAGCATGCTCTCTGCTGAAGGTACTGTATTGGGCCAGTGGCAGTATTAGTAATGGTGGACAGCATGCTCTCTGCTGAAGGGACTGTGTTGGGCCAGTGGCAGTATTGGTAATGAAGGACAGCATAATCTCTGCTGAAGGGACTGTGTTGGGCAAAGTGGCAGTATTGGTAATGGTGGACAGCATTCTCTCTGCTGAAGGGACTGTGTTGGGCCAGTGGCTGTATTGGTCATGGAGGACAGCATGCTCTCTGCTGAAAGGACTGTGTTGGGCCAGTGGCAGTAATGGTAATGAAGGACACCATGCTCTCTGCTGAAGGTACTGTGTTGGGCCAGTGGCAGTATTGGTATTGGTGGACAGCATGCTCTCTGATGAAGGGACTGTGTTGGGCCAGTGGCAGTATTAGTAATGGTGGACAGCATGCTCTCTGCTGAAGGGACTGTGTTGGGCCAGTGGCAGTATTAGTAATGGTGGACAGCATGCTCTCTGCTGAAGGTACTGTGTTGGGCCAGTGGCAGTATTGGTATTGGTGGACAGCATGCTCTCTGCTGAAGGGACTGTGTTGGGCCAGTGGCAGTATTGGTAATGGTGGACAGCATGCTCTCTTCTGAAGGGACTGTGTTGGGCCAGTAGCAGTATTGGTAATGGTGGACAGCATGCTCTCTGCTGAAGGGACTATGTTGGGCCAGTGGCAGTATTAGTAATGGTGGACTGCATGCTCTCTGCTGAAGGTACTGTATTGGGCCAGTGGCAGTATTCGTAATGGTGGACAGCATGCTCTCTGCTGAAGGGACTGTGTTGGGCCAGTGCCAGTATTGGTAATGAAGGACAGCATGCTCTCTGCTGAAGGTACTGTGTTGGGCCAGTGGCAGTATTGGTAATGGTGGACAGCATGCTCTCTGCTGAAGGGACTGTGTTGGGCCAGTGGCTGTATTGGTCATCGAGGACAGCATGCTCTCTGCTGAAGGGACTGTGTTGGGCCTGTGGCAGTAATGGTAATGACAGACACCATGCTCTCTGCTGAAGGGACTGTGTTGTGCCAGTGGCAGTATTGGTAATGGTGGATAGCATGATCTCTGCTGAAGGTACTGTGTTTGGCCAGTAGTAGTATTGGTAATTTTGGACAGCATGCTCTCTGCTGAAGGGACTGTGTTGGGCCAGTAGTAGTATTGGTAATGGTGGACAGCATGCTCTCTGCTGAAGGGACTGTGTTTGGCCAGTAGTAGTATTGGTAATGGTGGACAGCATGCTCTCTGCTGCAGGGACTGTGTAAGGACAGTGACAGTATTGGTAATGGTGGACAGCATGCTCTCTGCTGAAAGGACTGTGTTGGGCCAGTGGCAGTATTGGTAATGGTGGACAGCATGCGCTCTGCTGAAGGTACTGTGTTGGGCCAGTGGCAGTATTGGTAATGGTGGACAGCATGCTCTCTGGGCTGAAGGGACTGTGTTGGGCCAGTGGCAGAATTGGTCATGGTGGACAGCATGCTCTCTGCTGAAGGACTGTGTTGGGCCAGTGGCAGTATTGGTAATGGTGGACAGCATGCGCTCTGCTGAAGGGACTGTGTTGGGCCAGTGGCAGTATTGGTAATGAAGGACAGCATGCTCTCTGCTGAAGTTACTGTGTTGGGCCAGTGGCAGTATTGGTATTGGTGGACAGCATGCTCTCTGCTGAAAGGACTGTGTTGGGCCAGTGGCAGTATTGGTAATGGTGGACAGCATGCGCTCTGCTGAAGGGACTGTGTTGGGCCAGTGGCAGTATTGGTAATGGTGGACAGCATTCTCTCTGCTGAAGGGACTGTGTTGGGCCAGTGGCTGTATTGGTCATGGAGGACAGCATGCTCTCTGCTGAAAGGACTGTGTTGGGCCAGTGGCAGTAATGGTAATGAAGGACACCATGCTCTCTGCTGAAGGTACTGTGTTGGGCCAGTGGCAGTATTGGTATTGGTGGACAGCATGCTCTCTGCTGAAGGGACTGTGTTGGGCCAGTGGCAGTATTAGTAATGGTGGACAGCATGCTCTCTGCTGAAGGGACTGTGTTGGGCCAGTGGCAGTATTAGTAATGGTGGACAGCATGCTCTCTGCTGAAGGTACTGTGTTGGGCCAGTGGCAGTATTGGTATTGGTGGACAGCATGCTCTCTGCTGAAGGGACTGTGTTGGGCCAGTGGCAGAATTGGTCATGGTGGACAGCATGCTCTCTGCTGAAGGGACTGTGTTGGGCCAGTGGCAGTATTGGTAATGGTGGACAGCATGCACTCTGCTGAAGGGACTGTGTTGGGCCAGTGGCAGTATTGGTAATGAAGGACAGCATGCTCTCTGCTGAAGTTACTGTGTTGGGCCAGTGGCAGTATTGGTATTGGTGGACAGCATGCTCTCTGCTGAGATTACTGTGTTGGGCCAGTGGCAGTATTGGTAATGGTGGACAGCATGCTCTCTGCTGAAGGTACTGTGTTCGGCCAGTGGCAGTATTGGTGTTGGTGGACAGCATCCTCTCTGCTGAAGGGACTGTGTTGGGCCAGTGGCAGCATTGGTAATGGTGGACAGCATGCTCTCTGCTGAAGGTACTATGTTGGGCCAGTGGCAGTATTGGTATTGGTGGACAGCATGCTCTCTGCTGAAGGGACTGTGTTGGGCCAGTAGCAGTATTGGTAATGGTGGACAGCATGCTCTCTTCTGAAGGGACTGTGTTGGGCCAGTGGCAGTATTGGTAATGGTGGACAGCATGCTCTCTGCTGAAGGGAATGTGTTGGGCCAGTGGCAGTATTAGTAATGGTGGACAGCATGCTCTCTGCTGAAGGGACTGTGTTGGGCCAGTGGCAGTATTAGTAATGGTGGACAGCATGCTCTCTGCTGAAGGGACTGTGTTGGGCCAGTGGCAGTATTGGTAATGGTGGACAGCATGCTCTCTGCTGAAGGGACTGTGTTGGGCCAGTGGCAGTATTGGTAATGGTGGACAGCATGCTCTCTGCTGAAGGGACTGTGTTGGGCCAGTGGCAGTATTGGTAATGGAGGACAGCATGCTCTCTGCTGAAGGGACTGTGTTGGGCCAGTGGCAGTATTGGTAATGGTGGACAGCATGCTCTCTGCTGAAGGACTGTGTTGGGCCAGTGGCAGTATTGGTAATGGTGGACAGCATGCTCTCTGCTGAAGGGACTGTGTTGGGCCAGTGGCAGTATTAGTAATGGTGGACAGCATGCTCTCTGCTGAAGGGACTGTGTTGGGCCAGTGGCAGTATTGGTAATGGTGGACAGCATGCTCTCTGCTGAAGGGACTGTGTTGGGCCAGTGGCAGTATTGGTAATGGTGGACAGCATGCTCTCTGCTGAAGGGACTGTGTTGGGCCAGTGGCAGTATTGGTAATGGTGGACAGCATGCTCTCTGCTGGAAGGGACTGTGTTGGGCCAGTGGCAGTATTGGTAATGGTGGACAGCATGCTCTCTGCTGAAGGGACTGTGTTGGGCCAGTGGCAGTATTGGTAATGGTGGACAGCATGCTCTCTGCTGAAGGGTACTGTGTTGGGCCAGTGGCAGTATTGGTAATGGTGGACAGCATGCTCTCTGCTGAAGGGACTGTGTTGGGCCAGTGGCAGTATTGGTAATGGTGGACAGCATGCTCTCTGCTGAAGGGACTGTGTTGGGCCAGTGGCAGTATTGGTAATGGTGGACAGCATGCTCTCTGCTGAAGGACTGTGTTGGGCCAGTGGCAGTATTGGTAATGGTGGACAGCATGCTCTCTGCTGAAGGGACTGTGTTTGGCCAGTGGCAGTATTGGTAATGGTGGACAGCATGCTCTCTGCTGAAGGGACTGTGTTGGGCCAGTGGCAGTATTGGTAATGGTGGACAGCATGCTCTCTGCTGAAGGGACTGTGTTGGGCCAGTGGCAGTATTGGTAATGGTGGACAGCATGCTCTCTGCTGAAGGGACTGTGTTGGGCCAGTGGCAGTATTGGTAATGGTGGACAGCATGCTCTCTGCTGAAGGGACTGTGTTGGGCCAGTGGCAGTATTGGTAATGGTGGACAGCATGCTCTCTGCTGAAGGGACTGTGTTGGGCCAGTGGCAGTATTGGTAATGGTGGACAGCATGCTCTCTGCTGAAGGGACTGTGTTGGGCCAGTGGCAGTATTGGTAATGGTGGACAGCATGCTCTCTGCTGAAGGGACTGTGTTGGGCCAGTGGCAGTATTGGTAATGGTGGACAGCATGCTCTCTGCTGAAGGGACTGTGTTGGGCCAGTGGCAGTATTGGTAATGGTGGACAGCATGCTCTCTGCTGAAGGGACTGTGTTGGGCCAGTGGCAGTATTGGTAATTGGTGGACAGCATGCTCTCTGCTGAAGGACTGTGTTGGGCCAGTGGCAGTATTGGTAATGGTGGACAGCATGCTCTCTGCTGAAGGGACTGTGTTGGGCCAGTGGCAGTATTGGTAATGGTGGACAGCATGCTCTCTGCTGAAGGTACTGTGTTGGGCCAGTGGCAGTATTGGTATTGGTGGACAGCATGCTCTCTGCTGAAGGGACTGTGTTGGGCCAGTGGCAGTATTGGTAATGGTGGACAGCATGCTCTCTGCTGAAGGGACTGTGTTGGGCCAGTGGCAGTATTGGTAATGGTGGACAGCATGCTCTCTGCTGAAGGGACTGTGTTGGGCCAGTGGCAGTATTAGTAATGGTGGACAGCATGCTCTCTGCTGAAGGGACTGTGTTGGGCCAGTGGCAGTATTAGTAATGGTGGACAGCATGCTCTCTGCTGAAGGGACTGTGTTGGGCCAGTGGCAGTATTGGTAATGGTGGACAGCATGCTCTCTGCTGAAGGGACTGTGTTGGGCCAGTGGCAGTATTGGTAATGGTGGACAGCATGCTCTCTGCTGAAGGGACTGTGTTGGGCCAGTGGCAGTATTGGTAATGGTGGACAGCATGCTCTCTGCTGAAGGGACTGTGTTGGGCCAGTGGCAGTATTGGTAATGGTGGACAGCATGCTCTCTGCTGAAGGTACTGTGTTGGGCCAGTGGCAGTATTGGTAATGGTGGACAGCATGCTCTCTGCTGAAGGGACTGTGTTGGGCCAGTGGCAGTATTGGTAATGGTGGACAGCATGCTCTCTGCTGAAGGGACTGTGTTGGGCCAGTGGCAGTATTAGTAATGGTGGACAGCATGCTCTCTGCTGAAGGTACTGTGTTGGGCCAGTGGCAGTATTGGTATTGGTGGACAGCATGCTCTCTGCTGAAGGGACTGTGTTGGGCCAGTGGCAGTATTGGTAATGGTGGACAGCATGCTCTCTGCTGAAGGGACTGTGTTGGGCCAGTGGCAGTATTGGTAATGGTGGACAGCATGCTCTCTGCTGAAGGGACTGTGTTGGGCCAGTGGCAGTATTGGTAATGGTGGACAGCATGCTCTCTGCTGAAGGGACTGTGTTGGGCCAGTGGCAGTATTGGTAATGGTGGACAGCATGCTCTCTGCTGAAGGGACTGTGTTTGGCCAGTAGTAGTATTGGTAATGGTGGACAGCATGCTCTCTGCTGAAGGGACTGTGTTGGGCCAGTGGCAGTATTGGTAATGGTGGACAGCATGCTCTCTGCTGAAGGGACTGTGTTGGGCCAGTGGCAGTATTGGTAATGGTGGACAGCATGCTCTCTGCTGAAGGGACTGTGTTGGGCCAGTGGCAGTATTGGTAATGGTGGACAGCATGCTCTCTGCTGAAGGGACTGTGTTGGGCCAGTGGCAGTATTGGTAATGGTGGACAGCATGCTCTCTGCTGAAGGGACTGTGTTGGGCCAGTGGCAGTATTGGTAATGGTGGACAGCATGCTCTCTGCTGAAGGGACTGTGTTGGGCCAGTGGCAGTATTGGTAATGGTGGACAGCATGCTCTCTGCTGAAGGGACTGTGTTGGGCCAGTGGCAGTATTGGTAATGGTGGACAGCATGCTCTCTGCTGAAGGGACTGTGTTGGGCCAGTGGCAGTATTGGTAATGGTGGACAGCATGCTCTCTGCTGAAGGTACTGTGTTGGGCCAGTGGCAGTATTGGTAATGGTGGACAGCATGCTCTCTGCTGAAGGGACTGTGTTGGGCCAGTGGCAGTATTGGTAATGGTGGACAGCATGCTCTCTGCTGAAGGGACTGTGTTGGGCCAGTGGCAGTATTGGTATTGGTGGACAGCATGCTCTCTGCTGAAGGGACTGTGTTGGGCCAGTGGCAGTATTGGTAATGGTGGACAGCATGCTCTCTGCTGAAGGGACTGTGTTGGGCCAGTGGCAGTATTGGTAATGGTGGACAGCATGCTCTCTGCTGAAGGGACTGTGTTGGGCCAGTGGCAGTATTAGTAATGGTGGACAGCATGCTCTCTGCTGAAGGGACTGTGTTGGGCCAGTGGCAGTATTAGTAATGGTGGACAGCATGCTCTCTGCTGAAGGGACTGTGTTGGGCCAGTGGCAGTATTAGTAATGGTGGACAGCATGCTCTCTGCTGAAGGGACTGTGTTGGGCCAGTGGCAGTATTGGTAATGGTGGACAGCATGCTCTCTGCTGAAGGGACTGTGTTGGGCCAGTGGCAGTATTGGTAATGGTGGACAGCATGCTCTCTGCTGAAGGGACTGTGTTGGGCCAGTGGCAGTATTGGTAATGGTGGACAGCATGCTCTCTGCTGAAGGGACTGTGTTGGGCCAGTGGCAGTATTGGTAATGGTGGACAGCATGCTCTCTGCTGAAGGGACTGTGTTGGGCCAGTGGCAGTATTGGTAATGGTGGACAGCATGCTCTCTGCTGAAGGTACTGTGTTGGGCCAGTGGCAGTATTGGTAATGGTGGACAGCATGCTCTCTGCTGAAGGGACTGTGTTGGGCCAGTGGCAGTATTAGTAATGGTGGACAGCATGCTCTCTGCTGAAGGGACTGTGTTGGGCCAGTGGCAGTATTGGTAATGGTGGACAGCATGCTCTCTGCTGAAGGGACTGTGTTGGGCCAGTGGCAGTATTGGTAATGGTGGACAGCATGCTCTCTGCTGAAGGGACTGTGTTGGGCCAGTGGCAGTATTGGTAATGGTGGACAGCATGCTCTCTGCTGAAGGGACTGTGTTGGGCCAGTGGCAGTATTGGTAATGGTGGACAGCATGCTCTCTGCTGAAGGGACTGTGTTGGGCCAGTGGCAGTATTGGTAATGGTGGACAGCATGCTCTCTGCTGAAGGGACTGTGTTGGGCCAGTAGCAGTATTGGTAATGGTGGACAGCATGCTCTCTGCTGAAGGGACTGTGTTGGGCCAGTGGCAGTATTGGTAATGGTGGACAGCATGCTCTCTGCTGAAGGGACTGTGTTGGGCCAGTGGCAGTATTGTAATGGTGGACAGCATGCTCTCTGCTGAAGGGACTGTGTTGGGCCAGTGGCAGTATTGGTAATGGTGGACAGCATGCTCTCTGCTGAAGGGACTGTGTTGGGCCAGTGGCAGTATTGGTAATGGTGGACAGCATGCTCTCTGCTGAAGGTACTGTGTTGGGCCAGTGGCAGTATTGGTAATGGTGGACAGCATGCTCTGCTGAAGGGACTGTGTTGGGCCAGTGGCAGTATTGGTAATGGTGGACAGCATGCTCTCTGCTGAAGGGACTGTGTTGGGCCAGTGGCAGTATTGGTAATGGTGGACAGCATGCTCTCTGCTGAAGGGACTGTGTTGGGCCAGTGGCAGTATTGGTAATGGTGGACAGCATGCTCTCTGCTGAAGGGACTGTGTTGGGCCAGTGGCAGTATTGGTAATGGTGGACAGCATGCTCTCTGCTGAAGGGTACTGTGTTGGGCCAGTGGCAGTATTGGTAATGGTGGACAGCATGCTCTCTGCTGAAGGGACTGTGTTGGGCCAGTGGCAGTATTGGTAATGGTGGACAGCATGCTCTCTGCTGAAGGGACTGTGTTGGGCCAGTGGCAGTATTGGTAATGGTGGACAGCATGCTCTCTGCTGAAGGGACTGTGTTGGGCCAGTGGCAGTATTAGTAATGGTGGACAGCATGCTCTCTGCTGAAGGGACTGTGTTGGGCCAGTGGCAGTATTGGTAATGGTGGACAGCATGCTCTCTGCTGAAGGTACTGTGTTGGGCCAGTGGCAGTATTGGTAATGGTGGACAGCATGCTCTCTGCTGAAGGGACTGTGTTGGGCCAGTGGCAGTATTGGTCATGGTGGACAGCATGCTCTCTGCTGAAGGGACTGTGTTGGGCCAGTGGCAGTATTGGTAATGGTGGACAGCATGCTCTCTGCTGAAGGGACTGTGTTGGGCCAGTGGCAGTATTGGTAATGGTGGACAGCATGCTCTCTGCTGAAGGGACTGTGTTGGGCCAGTGGCAGTATTAGTAATGGTGGACAGCATGCTCTCTGCTGAAGGGACTGTGTTGGGCCAGTGGCAGTATTAGTAATGGTGGACAGCATGCTCTCTGCTGAAGGTACTGTGTTGGGCCAGTGGCAGTATTGGTAATGGTGGACAGCATGCTCTCTGCTGAAGGGACTGTGTTGGGCCAGTGGCAGTATTGGTAATGGTGGACAGCATGATCTCTGCTGAAGGTACTGTGTTGGGCCAGTGGCAGTATTGGTAATGGTGGACAGCATGCTCTCTGCTGAAGGGACTGTGTTGGGCCAGTAGTAGTATTGGTAATGGTGGACAGCATGCTCTCTGGGCTGAAGGGACTGTGTTGGGCCAGTAGTAGTATTGGTAATGGTGGACAGCATGCTCTCTGCTGAAGGGACTGTGTTGGGCCAGTGGCAGTATTGGTAATGGTGGACAGCATGCTCTCTGCTGAAAGGACTGTGTTGGGCCAGTGGCAGTATTGGTAATGGTGGACAGCATGCTCTCTGCTGGAAGGTACTGTGTTGGGCCAGTGGCAGTATTGGTAATGGTGGACAGCATGCTCTCTGCTGAAGGGACTGTGTTGGGCCAGTGGCAGTATTGGTAATGGTGGACAGCATGCTCTCTGCTGAAGGGACTGTGTTGGGCCAGTGGCAGTATTGGTAATGGTGGACAGCATGCTCTCTGCTGAAGGGACTGTGTTGGGCCAGTGGCAGTATTGGTAATGGTGGACAGCATGCTCTCTGCTGAAGGGACTGTGTTGGAGCCAGTGGCAGTATTGGTATTGGTGGACAGCATGCTCTCTGCTGAAGGGACTGTGTTGGGCCAGTGGCAGTATTGGTAATGGTGGACAGCATGCTCTCTGCTGAAGGTACTGTGTTGGGCCAGTGGCAGTATTGGTATTGGTGGACAGCATGCTCTCTGCTGAAGGGACTGTGTTGGGCCAGTGGCAGTATTGGTAATGGTGGACAGCATGCTCTCTGCTGAAGGGACTGTGTTGGGCCAGTGGCAGTATTGGTAATGGTGGACAGCATGCTCTCTGCTGAAGGGACTGTGTTGGGCCAGTGGCAGTATTGGTAATGGTGGACAGCATGCTCTCTGCTGAAGGGACTGTGTTGGGCCAGTGGCAGTATTGGTAATGGTGGACAGCATGCCTCTGCTGAAGGGACTGTGTTGGGCCAGTGGCAGTATTGGTAATGAAGGACAGCATGCTCTCTGCTGAAGGTACTGTGTTGGGCCAGTGGCAGTATTGGTAATGGTGGACAGCATGCTCTCTGCTGAAGGGACTGTGTTGGGCCAGTGGCAGTATTGGTAATGGTGGACAGCATGCTCTCTGCTGAAGGGACTGTGTTGGGCCAGTGGCAGTATTGGTAATGGTGGACAGCATGCTCTCTGCTGAAGGGACTGTGTTGGGCCAGTGGCAGTATTGGTAATGGTGGACAGCATGCTCTCTGCTGAAAGGACTGTGTTGGGCCAGTGGCAGTATTGGTAATGGTGGACAGCATGCTCTCTGCTGAAGGACTGTGTTGGGCCAGTGGCAGTATTGGTAATGGTGGACAGCATGCTCTCTGCTGAAGGGACTGTGTTGGGCCAGTGGCAGTATTGGTAATGGTGGACAGCATGCTCTCTGCTGAAGGGACTGTGTTGGGCCAGTGGCAGTATTGGTAATGGTGGACAGCATGCTCTCTGCTGAAGGTACTGTGTTGGGCCAGTGGCAGTATTGGTAATGGTGGACAGCATGCTCTCTGCTGAAGGGACTGTGTTGGGCCAGTGGCAGTATTGGTAATGGTGGACAGCATGCTCTCTGCTGAAGGGACTGTGTTGGGCCAGTGGCAGTATTGGTAATGGTGGACAGCATGCTCTCTGCTGAAGGGACTGTGTTGGGCCAGTGGCAGTATTGGTAATGGTGGACAGCATGCTCTCTGCTGAAGGGACTGTGTTGGGCCAGTGGCAGTATTGGTAATGGTGGACAGCATGCTCTCTGCTGAAGGTACTGTGTTGGGCCAGTGGCAGTATTAGTAATGGTGGACAGCATGCTCTCTGCTGAAGGGACTGTGTTGGGCCAGTGGCAGTATTGGTAATGGTGGACAGCATGCTCTCTGCTGAAGGGTACTGTGTTGGGCCAGTGGCAGTATTGGTATTGGTGGACAGCATGCTCTCTGCTGAAGGGACTGTGTTGGGCCAGTGGCAGTATTGGTAATGGTGGACAGCATGCTCTCTGCTGAAGGGACTGTGTTGGGCCAGTGGCAGTATTGGTAATGAAGTGGACAGCATGCTCTCTGCTGAAGGTACTGTGTTGGGCCAGTGGCAGTATTGGTAATGGTGGACAGCATGCTCTCTGCTGAAGGGACTGTGTTGGGCCAGTGGCAGTATTGGTAATGGTGGACAGCATGCTCTCTGCTGAAGGTACTGTGTTGGGCCAGTGGCAGTATTAGTAATGGTGGACAGCATGCTCTCTGCTGAAGGGACTGTGTTGGGCCAGTGGCAGTATTGGTAATGGTGGACAGCATGCTCTCTGCTGAAGGGACTGTGTTGGGCCAGTGGCAGTATTGGTAATGGTGGACAGCATGCTCTCTGCTGAAGGGACTGTGTTGGGCCAGTGGCAGTATTGGTAATGGTGGACAGCATGCTCTCTGCTGAAGGGACTGTGTTGGGCCAGTGGCAGTATTGGTAATGGTGGACAGCATGCTCTCTGCTGAAGGGACTGTGTTGGGCCAGTGGCAGTATTAGTAATGGTGGACAGCATGCTCTCTGCTGAAGGGACTGTGTTGGGCCAGTGGCAGTATTAGTAATGGTGGACAGCATGCTCTCTGCTGAAGGGACTGTGTTGGGCCAGTGGCAGTATTGGTAATGAAGGACAGCATGCTCTCTGCTGAAGGGACTGTGTTGGGCCAGTGGCAGTATTGGTAATGGTGGACAGCATGCTCTCTGCTGAAGGGACTGTGTTGGGCCAGTGGCAGTATTGGTCATGGTGGACAGCATGCTCTCTGCTGAAGGGACTGTGTTGGGCCAGTGGCAGTATTGGTAATGGTGGACAGCATGCTCTCTGCTGAAGGGACTGTGTTGGGCCAGTGGCAGTATTGGTAATGGTGGACAGCATGCTCTCTGCTGAAGGTACTGTGTTGGGCCAGTGGCAGTATTGGTAATTGGTGGACAGCATGCTCTCTGCTGAAGGAGGACTGTGTTGGGCCAGTGGCAGTATTAGTAATGGTAAATGGACAGCATGCTCTCTGCTGGAAGGTACTGTGTTGGGCCAGAAGTGGCAGTATTGGTAGTGGTGGACAGCATGCTCTCTGCTGAAGGGACTGTGTTGGGCCAGTAGCAGTATTGGTAATGGTGGACAGCATGCTCTCTGCTGAAGGTACTGTGTTGGGCCAGTGGCAGTATTGGTAATGGTGGACATGCTCTCTGCTGAAGGGACTGTGTTGGGCCAGTGGCAGTATTGGTATGGTGGACAGCATGCTCTCTGCTGAAGGGACTGTGTTGGGCCAGTGGCAGTATTGGTAATGGTGGACAGCATGCTCTCTGCTGAAGGGACTGTGTTGGGCCAGTGGCAGTATTGGTAATGGTGGACAGCATGCTCTCTGCTGAAGGGACTGTGTTGGGCCAGTGGCAGTATTGGTAATGGTGGACAGCATGCTCTCTGCTGAAGGGACTGTGTTGGGCCAGTGACAGTATTGGTAATGGTGGACAGCATGCTCTCTGCTGAAGGGACTGTGTTGGGCCAGTGGCAGTATTGGTAATGGTGGACAGCATGCTCTCTGCTGAAGGGACTGTGTTGGGCCAGTGGCAGTATTGGTAATGGTGGACAGCATGCTCTCTGCTGAAGGGACTGTGTTGGGCCAGTGGCAGTATTGGTAATGGTGGACAGCATGCTCTCTGCTGAAGGGACTGTGTTGGGCCAGTGGCAGTATTGGTAATGGTGGACAGCATGCTCTCTGCTGAAGAGTACTGTGTTGGGCCAGTGGCAGTATTGGTAATGGTGGACAGCATGCTCTCTGCTGAAGGGACTGTGTTGGGCCAGTGGCAGTATTAGTAATGGTGGACAGCATGCTCTCTGCTGAAGGGACTGTGTTGGGCCAGTAGCAGTATTAGTAATGGTGGACAGCATGCTCTCTGCTGAAGGTACTGTGTTGGGCCAGTGGTATTGGTAGTGGACAGCATGCTCTCTGCTGAAGGGACTGTGTTGGGCCAGTGGCAGTATTGGTAATGGTGGACAGCATGCTCTCTGCTGAAGGGACTGTGTTGGGCCAGTGGCAGTATTGGTAATGGTGGACAGCATGCTCTCTGCTGAAGGGACTGTGTTGGGCCAGTAGCAGTATTGGTAATGGTGGACAGCATGCTCTCTGCTGAAGGACTGTGTTGGGCCAGTGGCAGTATTGGTAATGGTGGACAGCATGCTCTCTGCTGAAGGGACTGTGTTGGGCCAGTGGCAGTATTGGTAATGGTGGACAGCATGCTCTCTGCTGAAGGGACTGTGTTGGGCCAGTGGCAGTATTGGTAATGGTGGACAGCATGCTCTCTGCTGAAGGGACTGTGTTGGGCCAGTGGCAGTATTGGTAATGGTGGACAGCATGCTCTCTGCTGAAGGACTGTGTTGGGCCAGTGGCAGTATTGGTAATGGTGGACAGCATGCTCTCTGCTGAAAGGGACTGTGTTGGGCCAGTGGCAGTATTGGTAATGGTGGACAGCATGCTCTCTGCTGAAGGGACTGTGTTGGGCCAGTGGCAGTATTGGTAATGGTGGACAGCATGCTCTCTGCTGAAGGGACTGTGTTGGGCCAGTGGCAGTATTGGTAATGGTGGACAGCATGCTCTCTGCTGAAGGGACTGTGTTGGGCCAGTGGCAGTATTGGTAATGGTGGACAGCATGCTCTCTGCTGAAGGGACTGTGTTGGGCCAGTGGCAGTATTGGTAATGGTGGACAGCATGCTCTCTGCTGAAGGGACTGTGTTGGGCCAGTGGCAGTATTAGTAATGGTGGACAGCATGCTCTGCTGAAGGGACTGTGTTGGGCCAGTGGCAGTATTGGTATTGGTGGACAGCATGCTCTCTGCTGAAGGGACTGTGTTGGGCCAGTGGCAGTATTGGTAATGGTGGACAGCATGCTCTCTGCTGAAGGACTGTGTTGGGGCCAGTGGCAGTATTGGTAATGGTGGACAGCATGCTCTCTGCTGAAGGACTGTGTTGGGCCAGTGGCAGTATTGGTAATGGTGGACAGCATGCCTCTCTGCTGAAAGGGACTGTGTTGGGCCAGTGGCAGTATTGGTAATGGTGGACAGCATGCTCTCTGCTGAAGGGACTGTGTAAGGCCAGTGGCAGTATTGGTAATGGTGGACAGCATGCTCTCTGCTGAAGGGACTGTGTTGGGCCAGTGGCAGTATTGGTAATGGTGGACAGCATGCTCTCTGCTGAAGGGACTGTGTTGGGCCAGTGGCAGTATTGGTAATGGTGGACAGCATGCTCTCTGCTGAAGGGACTGTGTTGGGCCAGTGGCAGTATTGGTAATGGTGGACAGCATGCTCTCTGCTGAAGGGACTGTGTTGGGCCAGTGGCAGTATTGGTAATGGTGGACAGCATGCCTCTGCTGAAGGGACTGTGTTGGGCCAGTGGCAGTATTGGTAATGAAGGACAGCATGCTCTCTGCTGAAGGGACTGTGTTGGGCCAGTGGCAGTATTGGTAATGGTGGACAGCATGCTCTCTGCTGAAGGGTACTGTGTTGGGCCAGTGGCAGTATTGGTATGGTGGACAGCATGCTCTCTGCTGAAGGGACTGTGTTGGGCCAGTGGCAGTATTGGTAATGGTGGACAGCATGCTCTCTGCTGAAGGTACTGTGTTGGGCCAGTGGCAGTATTGGTAATGGTGGACAGCATGCTCTCTGCTGAAAGGACTGTGTTTGGCCAGTGGCAGTATTGGTAGTGGTGGACAGCATGCTCTCTGCTGAAGGGACTGTGTTGGGCCAGTGGCAGTATTGGTAATGGTGGACAGCATGCTCTCTGCTGAAGGGACTGTGTTGGGCCAGTGGCAGTATTGGTAATGGTGGACAGCATGCTCTCTGCTGAAGGGACTGTGTTGGGCCAGTGGCAGTATTGGTAATGGTGGACAGCATGCTCTCTGCTGAAGGGACTGTGTTGGGCCAGTGGCAGTATTGGTAATGGTGGACAGCATGCTCTCTGCTGAAGGGACTGTGTTGGGCCAGTGGCAGTATTGGTAATGGTGGACAGCATGCTCTCTGCTGAAGGGACTGTGTTGGGCCAGTGGCAGTATTGGTAATGGTGGACAGCATGCTCTCTGCTGAAGGGACTGTGTTGGGCCAGTGGCAGTATTGGTAATGGTGGACAGCATGCTCTCTGCTGAAGGGACTGTGTTGGGCCAGTGGCAGTATTAGTAATGGTGGACAGCATGCTCTCTGCTGAAGGGACTGTGTTGGGCCAGTGGCAGTATTAGTAATGGTGGACAGCATGCTCTCTGCTGAAGGGACTGTGTTGGGCCAGTGGCAGTATTGGTAATGGTGGACAGCATGCTCTCTGCTGAAGGGACTGTGTTGGGCCAGTGGCAGTATTGGTAATGGTGGACAGCATGCTCTCTGCTGAAGGGACTGTGTTGGGCCAGTGGCAGTATTGGTAATGGTGGACAGCATGCTCTCTGCTGAAGGGACTGTGTTGGGCCAGTGGCAGTATTGGTAATGGTGGACAGCATGCTCTCTGCTGAAGGGACTGTGTTGGGCCAGTGGCAGTATTGGTAATGGTGGACAGCATGCTCTCTGCTGAAGGGACTGTGTTGGGCCAGTGGCAGTATTGGTAATGGTGGACAGCATGCTCTCTGCTGAAGGGACTGTGTTGGGCCAGTGGCAGTATTGGTAATGGTGGACAGCATGCTCTCTGCTGAAGGGACTGTGTTGGGCCAGTGGCAGTATTGGTAATGGTGGACAGCATGCTCTCTGCTGAAGGGACTGTGTTGGGCCAGTGGCAGTATTGGGTAATGGTGGACAGCATGCTCTGCTGAAGGGACTGTGTTGGGCCAGTAGGTATTGGTAATGGTGGACAGCATGCTCTCTGCTGAAGGGACTGTGTTGGGCCAGTGGCAGTATTGGTAATGGTGGACAGCATGCTCTCTGCTGAAGGGACTGTGTTGGGCCAGTGGCAGTATTGGTAATGGTGGACAGCATGCTCTCTGCTGAAGGGACTGTGTTGGGCCAGTGGCAGTATTGGTAATGGTGGACAGCATGCTCTCTGCTGAAGGGACTGTGTTGGGCCAGTGGCAGTATTGGTAATGGTGGACAGCATGCTCTCTGCTGAAGGGACTGTGTTGGGCCAGTGGCAGTATTGGTAATGGTGGACAGCATGCTCTCTGCTGAAGGGACTGTGTTGGGCCAGTGGCAGTATTGGTAATGGTGGACAGCATGCTCTCTGCTGAAGGGACTGTGTTAGGCCAGTAGCAGTATTGGTAATAGAGGACAGCATGCTCTCTGCTGAAGGGACTGTGTTGGGCCAGTGGCAGTATTGGTAATGGTGGACAGCATGCCTCTGCTGAAGGGACTGTGTTGGGCCAGTGGCAGTATTGGTAATGGTGGACAGCATGCTCTCTGCTGAAGGACTGTGTTGGGCCAGTGGCAGTATTGGTAATGGTGGACAGCATGCTCGCCAAGGGACTAAAGCTTGGGCCAGTAGCAGCATTGGTAATGGTGATTGTTATGCGCACTCTGCTGAAGGGACTGTGTTGGGCCAGTGGCAGGTATTATGGCAATGGTGGACAGCATGCTCTCTGCCGAAGGGACCTGTGTTGGGCCAGTGGCAGTATTGGTAATGGTGGACAAAGCATGCTCTCTGCTGAAGGGACTGTGTAAGTGGGCCAGTGCAGCAGTATTGGTAATGGTGGACAGCATGCTCTTCTCGGCTGGAAGGGACTGTGTTGGGCCAGTGGCAGTATTGGTAATGGTGGACAAGCATGCTCTCTGCTTGAAGGGACTGTGTGTGCAAGCCAGTGGCAGCATTGGTAATGGTGGACAGCATGCTCTCTGGCTGAAGGGACTGTGTTGGGCCAGTGGCAGTATTGGTAATGGTGGACAGCATGCTCTCTGCTGAAGGGACTGTGTTGGGCAATAGTGGCAGTATTGGTAATGGTGGACAGCATGCTCTCTGCTGAAGGGACTGTGTTGGGCCAGTGGCAGTATTAGTAATGGTGGACAGCATGCTCTCCTGCTGGAAGGGACTGTGTTGGGCAAACAGTGCAGCAGTATTGGTAATGAAGGACAGCATGCTCTTCTTGCTGAAGGATCAGGCAATAGTGGCAGCATTAGTAATGGTGGACAGCATGCTCTCTGCCATGGATCTGTGTTGGGCCAGTGGCAGTATTGGTAATGGTGACAGATGCCTTCATTGAAGGTACTGTGTTTGGCCAGTATTATATTGCAGGTCAGGCACAGCATGCTCTCCTGCTGAAGGGACTGTGTTGGGCCAGTGGCAGTATTGGTATTGGTGGACAGCATGCCTCTGCTGAAGGGACTGTGTTGGGCCAGTGGCAGTATTGGTAATGGTGGACAGCATGCTCTCTGCTGAAGGTACTGTGTTGGGCCAGTGGCAGTATTGGTATTAGTGGACAGCATGCTCTCTGCTGAAAGGACTGTGATGTTGTGCGGCAATATTAGTAATGATGCACGTAGCATGCTCTTCAAAGGGACTGTGTTGGGCCAGTGGCAGTATTAGTACATGGTGATCAGCATGCTCTTCCTAGCTGAAGGGACTGTGTCAGCTGGGCCAGTGGCAGTATTGGCGTAATGGTGACAGACAGCAGTATGCTCTCTGAAGTGAAGGTGGACTGTGTTGGGCCAGTGGCAGTATTGGACAAATGGTGACAGCATGCTCTCTGCTGAAGGGACTGTGTTGGGCCAGTGGGTGCATTATATTAGTACGCAATGTGTGGACAGCATGCATCTCTGCTGAAGCTGGATCCAGGTGTTGGGCCAGTGGCAGTATTGGTAAATGGTGGACAGCATGCCTCTGCTGAAGGGACTGTGGGTTGGGCCAGTGGCAGTATTGGTAATGTGCGGAGCCAGCATGCTCTCTGCTGAAGGTACTGTGTTGGGCCAGTGGCAGTATAGCCATATTGGTGGACAGCACGCTCTCTGCTGAAGGGACTGTGTTGGGCCAGTGGCAGCATTAGTAATGGTGGACAGCATGCCTCTGCTGAAGGGACTGTGTTGGGCCAGTGGCAGTATAATGGTATTGGTGGAGGACAGCATGCTCTCTGCTGAAAGGACTGTGTTGGGCCAGTGGCAGTATTGGTAATTGTGCGACAGCATGCTCTCTGCTGAAGGGACTAGTGTTGGGCACAGGCGTGGCCAGTATTGGTATTGGTGGGACAGCAGCTGCTCTCTGGCTGAAGGGACTGTGTTGGGCCAGTGGCAGTATTGGTAATGGTGACAGCATGTCTCTGCTGAAGGGACTGTGTTGGGCAATAGTGGCAGTATTGGTAATGCAGTGGACAGCATGCTCTCTGCTGAAGGTACTGTGTTGGGCCAGTGGCAGCATATTGGTAATTGGTGTGACAGCATGCTCTCTGCTGAAGGGGACTGTGTTGGGCCAGTGGGCAGTATTAGGTAATGGTGACAGCATGCCTCTCTGCTGAAGGGACTGTGTTGGGCCAGTGGCAGTATTGGTAATGGTGGACAGCATGCCTCTGCTGAAGGGACTGTGGTTGGGCCAGTGGCAGTATTTTAGTAAATTGGTGGACAGCATGCTCTCTGCTGAAGCGGACTGTGTTGGGCCAGTGTGCAGTATTGGTAATGGTGGACAGCATGCTCTCTGCTGAAGGGACTGTGTTGGGCCAGTGGCAGGTATTGGTATTGGTGGACAGCATGCTCTCTGCTGAAGGGACTGTGTTGGGCCAGTGGCAGGCTATTTGGTAATGGTGGACAGCATGCTCTCTGCCTGAAGGGGACTATGTTGGGCCAGTAAGGCAGTATTAGGTAATGGTGGTCAGCATGCTCTGGGTCAGCGGACTGTGTGATGACAGTGACAGTATTTGTATGTGGACAGCATGCCTCGCCAGCGACTGCACAATGGCAGGCATTGCACAGCAGGGATTGTAGCATGCGCCTGCTGAAGGGACTGTGTTGGGCCAGTGGCAGTATTGGTATTGGTGGACAGCATGCCTCTGGCTGAAGGGACTGTGGTTGGGCCAGTGGCAGTATTGGTAATGGTGGACAGCATGCTCTCTTCTGGAAGGGACTGTGTTGGGCCAAAAGTGGCAGTATTGGTAATGGTGGACATGCATGCTCTGCTGGAAGGGACTGTGTTGGCAGCCAGTGGCAGGCTTGGTAATGGTGGACAGCATGCTCTCTGGCTGAAGGGGACTGTGTTGGGCCAGTGGCAGTATTGTAGCCAGGACAGCATGCTCTCTGCTGGGTTATCAGCTGGGCCAGGCAGATATTGGTATTGGTGGACAGCATGCTCTCTGCTGAAGTGGACTGTGTTGGGCCAGTGGGCAGTGCACGGTAATGGTACAGCATGCTCTCTGCTGACAGACATGCTCGGCCAGTGGCCTTGATTAGTATTGGTGGACAGCATGCTCTCTGCTGAAGGGACTGTGTTGGGCAATAGTGGCTGTATTGGTTATGGTGGACAGCATGCTCTTCAAGGCTGAAGGGACTGTGTTGGGCCAGTGGCAGTATTGGTAATGGTGGACAGCTATGCTCTCTGCTGAAGGGACTGTGTTGGGTCAGTGGCAGTATTTGGTAAATGGTGGACAGCATACCTCTGCTGAAGGCACAAGCAACAGTGGCAGATTATAATGGTGATGCGATGTTCTCTGCTGAAGGTACTGTGGGTCTAATACATTAGACTATAATGGTGGATCGCATGCGCTGCTGAAGGGACTGTGTTGGGCTAGTGGTATTATAATGGTGGACAGCATGCTCTGCTGAAGGGACTGTGTTGGGCCAAAGTGGCAGTATTGGTAATGGTGACAGCATGCTCTCTGGGCTGAAGGGATCTATGTTGGGGCCAAAGTGGCAAGTATTAGGTAATTGGTGGACAGCATGCTCTCTGCTGAAGGACTGTGTTGGGCCAGTGGCAGTATTGGTAATGGTGATGACAGCATGCTCTCTGTTGAAGGGACTGTGTTGAAGGCCAGTAAGGCAGTATTGGTAATGGTAGGACAGCATGCTACTTCTGCTGAAGGGACTGTGTTGGGCCAGTGGCAGTATTAGTAATTGTTGGACAGCATGCTCTCTGGCTGAAGGGACTGTGTTGGGCCAGGCAGTGATTGGTATTAGTGGACAGCATGCTCTCTGCTGAAGGGACTGTAAGCATTGGGGCCAGTGGTGGCATTAGTAATGGTGGACAGCATGCCTCTGCTGAAAGGGACAGCGCAACAGTGGCAGTATTGGTAATGAAGGACAGCATGCGCTCTGCTGAAGTGACTGTGTTGGGCCAGTGGCAGTATTGGTAATGGTGGACAGCATGCTCTCTGCTGAAGGGACTGTGCTGGGCAACAGTGGCAGTATTGGTATTGGTGGACAGCATGCTCTCTCTGGGCTGAAGGTATCTGTGTTGGGCCAGTGGCAGTATTGGTAATGGTGATTGCATGCCTCCACAATAGTAACAACAGTGGCAGTATTGGTATTGTGACAGCATGCCTCTCTGCTGAAGGTATCTGTGTTCGCCAGTGGCCGTGGACAGGTCTGGTGGAAGGCATCCTCTCTGCTGAAGGGACTCGTTGGGCCAGCAGCATTGTTGGGTGGTGGACAGCATGCCTTCTGCTGAAGGTACTATGTTGGGCCAGTGGCAGTATTGGTAATGGTGGACAGCATGCTCTCTGCTGAAGGGACTGTGCTAGCCAGTGGCAGTATTAGGTAATGGTGGACAGCATGCTCTCTGCTGAAGGAAAACATCAGTTGGGCCAGTGGGCAGTATTGGTAATGGTGACAGCATGCTCTCTGCTGAAGGTACTGTGTTTGGGCCAGTATTAGTATTGCATGTAGGGACAAAAATGCGCCTGCTGAAGGGACTAAAGGGCTAGTGGCAGTATTAGTAATGGTGGACAGCATGCCCTCTGCTGGAAAGGGCCTGTGTTTGGCCAGTATTATAGCTTGCACAGGGATTATATTTACGCTCTGGGCTGAATGGGATCAAAGGGGCCAGTGGCAGTACAGGTAATGGTGGACAGCATGACCTCTACTGAAGGGACTGTGTTGGGCCAGTGGCAGTATTGGTAATGGTGGACAGCATGCGCTCTGCTGAAGGGACTGTGTTGGGCCAGTGGCAGTATTGGTAATGAATGACAGCATGCTCTCTGCTGAAAGGACTGTGTAAGGCCAGTGGCAGTAATGGTAATACACACCATGCTCTCTGCTGAAGGTACCAGGTTGGGCCAGTGGCAGCAATGGTATTAGTGGACAGCATGCTCTGCCAGGCTGAAGGGACTGTGCTGGGCCAGTGGCAGTATTAGTAATGGTGGACAGCATGCTCTTTGCTGAAAGGACTGTGTTGGGCCAGTGGCAGTAATGGTAATGAAGGACAGCATGCGCTCTGCTGAAGGGGACTGTGGGGTTGGGGCTGTGGCAGTATTGGTAATGAAGGATACATGTTTCGGCTGAAGGGACTAGCAACAGTGGTAGCATTAGTACGGTGGACAGCATGCTCTCTGCTGAAGGTACTGTGTTAGCCAGTGGCAGTATTGGTAATTGTGGACAGCATGCTCTCTGCTGGAAGGCACTGTGTTGGGCCAGTGGCAGTATTGCATGGTGGACAGGATGTTATGCTCGCTGAAGGTGTACTGTGTTCCCGGCCAGTGGCAGTATTGGTATTGGTGGACAGCATCCTCTGGCTGAAGGGACTGTGTTGGGCCAGTAAGGCAGTATTGGTATTTGTGGACAGCATGCTCTCTGCTGAAGGTACTGTGACAGCAGCCAGTGGGCAGTATTGGTAATGGTGGACAGGCACGCCCTCTGCTGAAGGGACTGTGTTGGCCAACAGTGGCAGTATTAGTAATGGTGGACAGCATGCTCTCTGCTGAAGGGACTGTGTTGGGCCAGTGGCAGTATTGCAATGGTGGGCAGCATGCCTCTGCCAGGCTGAAGGCACCAGTTTGGCCAGTGGCATTGTATTGGTAATGGTGGACAGCATGCCTCTCTGCTGCATGGACTGTGTTAAGACAGTGACAGCATTGGCATTGTGGACAGCATGCTCTCTGCTGAAGGTACTGTGTTGCATTAGTGGCAGCATTAGTAATTGGTGGAGAGCATGCTCTCTGGCTGAATGCATTTGCGTTGGGGCCAGTGGCAGTATTGGTATTGGTGGACAGCATGCTATTTCTGCTGAAGGGACTGTGTTGGGCCAGTGGCAGTATTAGTACTTGGTGGTCAGCATGTTCTCTTCTGAAGGGACCACAGCCAGTGGTAGCATTGGTAATGGTGGATTGAGCATGCGCTCTGCTGAAGGGACTGTGTTGGGCCAGTGGCAGTATTGGTAATGAAGGACAGCATGCTCTCTGCCGAAAGGATCTGTATGGGGCCAGTGGCAGTAATGGTAATGAAGGACACCATGCTCTCTGCTCACTGTGCTGGGCCAGCAAGCAGTATCGGCATTAGTGGGACAGCATGCTCTCTGCTGAAGGGACTGTGTTGGGCCAGTGGCAGTATTTAGTAACAGGAGGCATGCTCTCTGCTGAAGGGACTGTGTGCTGGGCCAGTGGCAGTACAGGCCATGGTGGACAGCATGCTCTCTGCTTTGACTGTACTGGTACAGTGGCAGATTATTGACAATGGTGGACAGCAATGCTCTCTGCTGAATGAGACCAGTTGGGCCAGTGGCAGTATTGGTACTTGTGGACAGCATGCTCTCTGCTGAAGGGACTAGGGCTGGGCCAGTGGCAGTATTGGTAATGGTGGACAGCATGCTCTCTGCTGAAGGTACTGTGTTAAACAGTGGCAGTATTGGTATTGGTGGACAGCATGCTCTCTGCTGAAGGGACTGTGTTGGGCCAGTGTAGCAGTATTGGTAAATGGTGGACAGCATGCTCTCTGCTGAAGGATCTGTGTTGGGCCAGTAGCAGTATTGGTAATGGTGGGACAGCATGCTCTCTCTGCTGAAGGTACCTTGTATTGGGCCAGTGGCAGCATTAGTAATGCGACAAAGGCTCTCTGCCGAAGGGACTGTGCTGGGCCAGTGGCAGTATTGGCGGCCAGGACAGCATGCTCTCTGCTGAAGGGACTGTGTTGGGCCAGTGGCAGTATTATAATGCTGTGATGGCATGCTCTCTGCTGAAGGGACTGTGTTGGGTCAGTGGTCATTGGTCATGGTGGACAGCACGCGTTTCGCTGAAGCGACTGTGTTGGGCCAGTGGCAGTAATGGGTAATGAAGGACAGCATGCTCTCTTCTAAAGGTACTGTGTTGGGCCAGTGGCAGTAATTGGTATTGGTGACAGCATGCTCTCTGCTTGAAGTGGACTGTGTTGGGCCAGTGGCAGTATTAGTAATGGTGGACAGCATGCTCTCTGCTGAAGGGACTATGCTGAGCCAGTGGCAGTATTAGTACTTGGTGGTCAGCATGCTCACTGCTGAAGGGACTGTGTAAGGACAGTGACAGTATTGGTAGGTGGTGGACAGCATGCTCTCTGCTGAAGGGACTGTGCTGGGCCAGTAGCAGTATTGGCAATGGTGGACAGCATGCTTCCTGCTGAAGGGATCAGGCTAGCCAGTGGCAGTATTGGTAATGGTGGATAGCATGCTCTCTGCTGAAGGGACTGTGTTGGGCCAGTGGCAGAATTGGTCATGGTGATGAGCATGCTCTCTGCTTGGGAAGGGACTGTGTTAAGCAACAGTGGCAGTATTGGTAATGGTGGACAGCATGCTCTCTGCTGAAGGGACTGTGTTAAATAGTGGCAGCAGTAATGGTACGAAGGACAGTATGCTCTCTGCTGAAGGGACTGTGTTGGGCCAGTGGCAGTATTGGTAATGGTGGACAGCATGCTCTGCTGCCAGCTGTACTGTGTTGGGCCAGTGGCAGTATTGGTATTGGTGGACAGCATGCTCTCTGCTGAAGGTACTGTGTTGGGCAAGTGGCGGTAGATTGGTAATGGTGTGACAGTATGCTCTCTGCTGAAGGTACTGTGCAGCACAGTGGCAGTATTGGTGCATGGTGGACAGCATGCTCTCTGCTGAAGGTACTGTGTTTGGCCAGTATTAGCATTGGCATTGGTGGACAGCATGCGCTCTGCTGAAGGGACTGTGTTGGGCCAGTGGCAGTATTGGTATGGTGGACAGGGAGCATGACCTCTGCTGAAGGGACTGTGTTGGGCCAGTGGCAGTATTGGTAATGGTGGACAAGATGCTCTCTGCTGAAGGTACTGTGTTTCAGCCAGTAGTAGTATTGGTAAATAAAGGACAGCATGCCTTCTGGGCTGAAAGGACTGTGTTGGGCCAGTGGCAGTAATGGTAACGAAGGACACCATGCTCTCTGCTGAAGGTACTGTGTTGGGCCAGTAGTAGTATTGGTATTATGGTGACAGCATGCTCTCTGCTGAAGGGACTGTGTTGGGCCAGTGGCAGTATTAGTAATGAGGGACAGCATGCTCTCTGCCAAAGGACTGTGTTGGGCCAGTGGCAGTAATGGTAATGACGACACCCATGCTCTCTGCTGAAGGTACTGTGTTAGGCCAGTGGTGCACAGTATTGGTGGACAGCATGCTCTCTGCTGAAGGGACCGTGTTGGGCCAGTGGCAGTATTATTAGTAATGGGTGACAGCATGCTCTCTGCTGAAGGGACTGTGTTGGGCCAGTGGCAGTATTGAGACAGGACAGCACGCTCTCTGCTGAAGGGACTGTGTTGGGCCAGTGGCAGTATTGGCAATGGTGGACAGCATGCTCTCTTCTGAAGGGACTGTGTTGGGCCAGAAGCAGTATTATAATGGTGGATGCATGCTCTCTGCTGAAGGGGATCATGTTAGTCAGTGGCAGTATTGGTAACAGGACAACATGCTCTTCAAGCTGAAGGGACTGTATTGGGCCAGTGGCAGTATTAGTAATGGTGGACAGCATGCTCTCTGCTGAAGGGACTGTGTTGGGCCAAGTGGCAGCATTGGTAATGAAGGACAGCATGCTCTCTGCGTTGAAGGGACAGCAATATGGCAGTATTGGTACGGTGGACAGCATGCTCTCTGCCAAGGGACTGTTTTGGGCCAGTGGGCTGTATTGGTCATGGAGGACAGCATGCGCTCTGCTGAAGGGATTGTGTTTGGCCAGTGGCAGAATTGGTAATGAAGGACACTATGCTCTCTGCTGAAGGTACTGTGTTGGGTCAGTAAGTAGCATTGGTATTTTGGTGGACAGCATGCTCTCTGCTGAAGGGACTGTGTTGGGCCAGTGGCAGTATTAGGTAATGGTGGACAGCATGCTCTCTGCTGAAGGGACTGTGCTAGCCAGTGGCAGCATTAGTAATGTAGTGGACAGCATGCTCTCTGCTGAAGGTACTGTGTTGGGCCAGTGGCAGTATTGGTATTGGTGGACAGCATGCTCTCTGCTGAAGGGACTGTGTTAACAGTGGCAGTATTGGCAATGGTGGACAGCATGCTCTCTGCTGAAGGTACTGTGTTTGGCCAGTAGTAGTATTAGTAATTTTGGACAGCATGCTCTCTGCCGAAGGGACTGTGTTGGGCCAGCAGTAGTATTGGTAATTGGTGGACAGCAGCTGCTTTCTGCTGGCGGGACTGTGTTTGGCCAGTAGTAGTATTGGTAATGTAGGATGGGCATGCTCTCTGCTGAAGGGACTGTGTAAGGACAGTGACAGTATTGGTAGTGGTGGACAGCATGCTCTCTGCTGAAGGGACTGATGTTGGGCCAGTGGCAGTATTGGTAACAGGACAGCATGCGCTCTGCTGAAGGGACTGTGTTAAACATTGGCCAGTATTGGTTTGGTAATGGTGGACAGCATGCTCTCTGCTGAAGGGACTGTGCTGGGCCAGTGGCAGAATTGGTCATGGTGGACCGCATGCTCTCTGCTGAAGGGACTGTGTTTGGCCAGTGCGGCAGTATTGGTAATGGTGGACAGCATTGCATGCCTGCTGAAGGGACTGTAGCAACAGTGGCAAGGTATTGGTAATGATGGACAGCATGCTCTCTGTTGAAGGGACTGTGTTGGGCCAGTAGTAGTATTGGTAATGGTGTGATGAGCATGCTCTCTGCTGAAGGGACTGTGTATGACAGTGGACAGTATTGGCATTGGCGGACAGCACCTCTCTGCTGAAGGGACTGTGTTCAAGGCTAGTGGCAGCATTGGTAATGGTGGACAGCATCCTCTTCTCTGCTGAAGGTACTATGTTGGGCCAGTGGCAGTATAGGTATTGGTGGGACAGCATGCTCTCTGCTGAAAGGGACTGTGTTAGTCAGTGGCAGTATTAGTAATGGTGGTCAGCATGCTCTTCAGCTGGAAGGGACTGTGCTGGGCCAGTGGCAGTATTGGTATTAGTGGACAGCATGCTCTCTGCCAAGGGACTGTGTTGGGCCAGTGGCAGCATTGGTAACGGTGGACAGCATCCCTCTCTGCTGAAGGTACTATGCTGGGCCAGTGGCAGTATTAAGTATTGGTGGACAGCATGCTCTCTGCTGAAGGGACTCAGTTGGGCCAGTGGCAGTATTAGTAATGGTGGGTCAGCATGCTCTCTTCTGGAAGGGACTGTGTTGGGCCAGTGGCAGTATTGGTATTAGTGGACAGCATGCTCTCTGCTGAAGGGACTGTGTTGGGCCAGTGGCAGTATTGGTAATGGTGGACAGCAGCATGCGCCTGCTGAAGGGACTGGGTGTTGGGCCAGTGGCAGCACAGGTAATGGTGGACAGCAGGACCTCTCCAAGGAAGGGACTGTGTTGGGCCAGTGGCAGTATTGGTAATGAAGGACAGCATGCTCTGCTGAAGGGACTGTGTTGGGCCAGTGGCGGTATTGGTAATGGTGGACAGCATTCTCTCTGCTGAAGGGACTGTTTTGGGCCAGTGGTTGTATTAATAATGGAGGACAGCATGCTCTCTGCTGAAGGGATTGTGTTTGGCCAGTGGTAGTATTGGTAATGAAGGACACTATGCTCTCTGCTGAAGGTACTGTGTTGGGCCAGTGGCATGTATTGGTACAGGTGGACAGCATGCTCTCTGCTGAAGGGACTGTGTTGGGCCAGTGGCAGTATTAGTAACGGTGGTCAGCATGCTCTCTTCTGAAGGGACTGTGTTGGGCCAGTGGTAGTATTATATTAGTGGACAGCATGCTCTCTGCTGAAGGTACTGTGTTAAATAGTGGCAGCATTGGTAATGGTGGACAGCATCCTCCTCTGCTGAAGGTACTATGTTGGGCCAGTGGCAGTATTGGTACAGGACAGCATGCTCTCTGCTGAAGGGACTAGTTGGGCCAGTGGCAGTATTATATTAGTGGACAGCATGCTTTCTGCTGAAGGGACTGTGTTGGGCCAGTGGCAATAAAGGCATTGCAACAGACAGCATCCTCTCTGCTGAAGGAAATATGTTGTGCCAGTAAGGTGTCTGTATTAGCACATGCTCTGCTAAAGTGATCACAAAGTTTATGTATCAACACATGGACACCCTATGTTTCCCCGCCAGGGACTGTTTTGGGCCAGTGGCTGTATTGGTCATGGAGGACAGCATGCTCTCTCTGCTGGAAGGATTGTGTTTGGCCAGTGGCAGTAATTGGTAATGAAGGACACTATGCTCTCTGCTGAAGGTACTCAGTTAAATAGTGGCAGTATTATATTGGTGGGACAGCATGCTCTCTTGCTGAAGGGACTGTGTTAGCCAGTGGCAGTATTAGTAATGGTGGACAGCATGCTCTCTGCTGAAGGATCAAATGTTGGGCTAGTGGCAGTATTAGTAATGGTGGACAGCATGCTCTCTGCTGAAGGTATCGTGTTGGGCCAGTGGCAGTATTGGTATTGGGCAGGACAGCATGCTCTCTGCTGAAGGGACTGTGTTGGGCCAGTGGCAGTATTGGTAATGGTGGCCAGCATGCTCTCTGCTACGAAGGTACTGTGTTTGGCCAGTAGTAGTATTGCATGGTGTACAGCATGCTCTCTGCCAGAAGGGACTGTGGGTTGGGCCAGTGGTAGTATTGGTGGCTGGTGGACAGCATACCTTCTGCTGAAGGGACTGTGTTTGGGTCCAGTGCAGTAGTATTGGTAATGGTGGATGTTATGCTCTCTGCCAGCGGACTGTGTAAGGATAAGGACAGTACAGTAGTGGTGGACAGCATGCTCTCTGCTGAAGGGACTGTGTTAAATAGTGGCAGTATTGGTAATGGTGGACTGCACGCTCTCACTGAAGGGACTGTGTTGGGGCCAGTGGCAGTATTGGTAATGGTGGACAGTATGCTCTCTGCTGAATGGGACTGTGTTGGGCCAGTGGCAGCAACTGGTCATGGTGGACCGTGATGCTCTCTGCTGAAGGGACTGTGTTGGGCCAGTGGCAGTATTGGTAACGGTGGACAGCATGCGCTCTGCTGGGAAGGGACTGTGCTGGGACAGTGGCAGTATTGCATGAAGGACAGCATGCTCTGCTGAAGGGACTGTGCTGGGCCAGTAGTAGTATTGGTAATGGTGGACAGCATGCTCTCTGCTGAAGGGACTGTGTATGACAGTGACAGTATTGGTAATTGTGGACAGCATCCTCTCTGCTGAAGGGACTGTGGTTGGGCCAGTGGCATACATTGGTAATGTAGGACAAAGCATCCTCTCTGCTGGAAGGTACTATGTTAAATAGTGGCAGTATTTGGTATTGGTGGACAGCATGCTCTCTGCTGGAAGGGACTGTGTTAAATAGTGGCAGTATTATTAATGCTGGTCAGCATGCTCTCTTCTGAAGGGACTGTGTTGGGCCAGTGGCAGTATTGGCATAGTGGACAGCATGCTCTCTGCTGAAGGGACTGTGTCGGGCAACAGTGGCAGCATTGCGGCGAAACAGCATCCTCTGGCTGAAGGGACTATCTTGGGCCAGTGGCAGGGTATTGGTATTAAGGACAGCATGCTCTCTGCCAGTGGGACTGTGTTGGGCCAGTGGCAGTATTAGTAATGGTGGTCAGCATGCTCTCTTCTGAAGGGACTGTGTTTGGGCCAGTGGTGTATTGGTAATTAGTGGACAGCATGCTCTCTGCTGAAGGATCAGTGTTAGCCAGTGGCAGTGGCTGGGGTAATGGTGGTCAGCATGCTCTCTGCTGAAGGGACTGTCAGCACCAGTGGCAGTATTGGTAATGGACAGCATGCGCTCTGCTGTGGGACTGTGTTGGGCCAGTGGCAGTGCATTAGTAATGCAGGGACAGCATGCTCGCTGCTGAAGGGTACTGTGTTGGGCCAGTGGCAGAATTGGTCATTGGTGGACAGCATGCTCTCTGCTGAAGGGACTGTGTTGGGCCAGTGGCAGTATTGGTAATGGTGGACAGCATGCGCTCTGGGTTGAAGGGACTGTGTTGGGCCAGTGGCAGTATTGGTAATGTGAAGGACAGCATGCTCTCTGCTGAAGGGACTGTGCTGTGCCAGTGGCAGTATTGGTATTGGTGGACAGCATGCTCTCTGCTGAAGGGACTGTGTTGGGCCAGTGGCAGTATTAGTAATGGTGGACAGCATGCTCTCTGCCAAAGGACTGTGTTAACAGTGGCAGTATTAGTAACGGTGAACAGCATGCTCTCTGCTGGAAGGTACTGTGTTGGGCCAGTGGCATTATTGGTAATTGTGGATAGCATGCTCTCTGCTGGAAGGGACTGTGTTGGGCCAGTGGCAGCAATGGTAATGGTGGACAGCATGCTCTCTTCTGAAGGGACTGTGTTGGGCCACAGACAGCTATATTGGTAATGGTTGACAGCAGGTTTCTGCTGAAGGGACTATGCTGGGCTAGTGGCAGTATTAGTAATGGTGGACAACATGCTCTCTGCTGGAAGGGACTGCATTGGGCCAGCAGTAGTATTGGTAATGGTGGACAGCATGCTCTCTGCTGAAGGGACTGTGTTGGGCCAGTAGTAGTATTGGTAACGGTGGACAGCATGCTCTCTGCTGAAGGGGACTGTGTTGTGCCAGTGGCAGTATTGGTAATGGTGGACAGCATGCTCTCTGCCAGCGGACTGTGTTGGGCCAGTGGCAGTATTGGTAATTGGTGGACAGCAGGATCTCTGCTGAAGGGACTGTGCAAGGGACAGTGACAGTATTGGTAATGGTGGACAGCATCCCTCTCTGCAGAAGGGACTGTGTTGGGCACAGTGGCAGCATTGGTAATGGTGGACAGCATGCTCTCTGCTGAAGGTACTATGTTGGGCCAGTGGCAGTATTGGTATTGGTGGACAGCATGCTCTCTGCTGAAGGGACTGTAAAGGCCAGTACAGTATTAGTAATGGTGGTCAGCATGCTCTCTGCTCAGTTGGACTGTGTTGGGCCAGTGGTAGTATTGGTAATGGTGACCAGCATGACTTCAAGTTGAAGGGACTGTGTTAAATAGAGTGGCAGCATTGGTAATGGTGGACAGCAGGACCTCTGCTGAAGGGACTGTGTTGGGGCCAGTATGGCAGTATTGGTAATATGGACAGCATACGCTAAGCTGAAGGGACTGTGTTAAATAAAGGGCAGTATTGGTAACGAAGGACAGCATGCTCTCTGTTGAAGGATCTGTGTTAAATAGCATAGTATTAGTAATGGTGGACAGCATGCTCTCTGCTGAAGGGACTGTGTTTGGCCAGTGGCAGTATTGGTATTGGTGGACAGCATGCTCTCTGAAGAAGGTACTGTGTTCAGCCAGTGGCAGTATTGGTAATGGTGGACAGCATGCTCTCTGCTGAAGTTGTACTGTGTTGGGCCAGTGGCAGTGGCCAGGTATTGGTGGACAGCATGCTCTCTCTGCTGAAGGTACAGTGTTGGGCCAAGTGGCAGTATTGGTATTGGTGGACAGCATGCTCTCTGCTGATGGTACTGTGTTGGGCTGGTGGCAGTATTGGTAATGGTGGACAGCATGCTCTCTGCTGGAAGGTACTATGTTCGGCCAGTGGCAGTATTGGTATTGGTGGACAGCATCCTCTCTGGGTTGAAGGGACTGTGTTGGGCCAGTGGCAGCATTATATTATGGTGGACAGCATGCCTCTGCTGAAGGTACTATGTTAAATAGTAAGGTATTGGTAATGGTGGACAGCATGCCTTCTGCTGAAGGGACTGTGTTAAATAGTGGCAGTAATTAGTACTTTGTGGACAGCTATGCTCTCTGCTGAAGGTACTGTGCGTTAGCCAGTGGCAGTATTGGTATTGGTGGACAGCATGCTTTCTGCTGAAGGTACTGTGTTTGGCCAGTATTAGTATTGGTAATGGTGGACTGCACGCTCTCTGCTGAAGGGACTGTGTTGGGCCAGTGGCAGTATTGGTAATTGTGGACAGCATGCTCTCTGCTGACAGGTACTGTGTTAAATAGGCGGTATTGGTATTGGTGGACAGCATGCTCTGGCTGAAGGGATCTGGCGTTGGGCCAGTGGTGTATTAGTAATGGTGGTCAGCATGCTTCTCTGCTGAAGGTGCTGTGTTTGGGCCAGTAGTAGTATTGGTAATGGTGGACAGCATGCTCTCTGGAAGGGACTGTGTTGGGCCAGTGGCAGTATTGGCACTGGTGGACAGCATGCGCTCGCTGAAGGGACTGTGTTGGGCCAGTGGCAGTATTGGTAATGGTGGACAGCATGACCTCTGCTGAAGGGGACTGTGTTGGGCCAGTACAGTATTGGTAATGGTGGTCAGCATGACCGCAGCTGAAGGCACTGTGTTAGCCAGTGGAGGTATTTTTGCAATGGAAGGACAGCATGCTCTCTGCTGAAAGGATCAGGTTAAATAGTGGCAGTAATGGTAAATGAAGGACACCATGCTCTCTGCTGAAGGTACTAAAGTGTTGGGCTTGTGTGGCAGTATTTTGTATTAGTGGACAGCATGCTCTCTGCTGAAGGGACTGTGTTGGGCCAGTGGCAGTATTTAGTAATGGTGGACAGCATGCGCTCTGCTGAAAGGACTGTGGTTGGGCCAGTGGCAGTAATGGTAATGAAGGACACCATGCTCTTCGCTGAAGGTACTGTGTTGGGCCAGTGGCAGTATTGGTGTATTGAAATGACAGCATGCTCTCTGCTGAAGGGACTGTGGTTAAATAGTGGCAGTATTAGTAATGGTGGACAGCATGCTCTCTGCTGAAGGGACTGTGTTAAATAGTGGCAGTATTAGTAATGGTGAACAGCATGCTCTCTGCTGAAGGTACTGTGGGCAAGTTGGGCCAGTGGCAGTATTGATATTGAAGTGACAGCATGCTCTCTGCTGAAGGGACTGTGTTGGGCCAGTGGCAGTATTGGTAATGGTGAGTCAGCATGCTCTCTGCCTGAAGGGACTGTGTTGGGCCAGTGTTAGTATTGGTACATGGATCAGCATGCTCTCTGCTTGAAGGGACTGTGTTGGGCCAGTGGCAGCATTGCATGGTGGACAGCAGGACCTCTGCTGAAGGGACTGTGTTGGGCCAGTGGCAGGTCTGGTCATGGTGGACAGCATGCTCTCTGCTGAAGGGACTGTGTTGGGCCAGTGGCAGTATTAGTAATGGTGGACAGCATGCTCTCTGCTGAAGGGACTGTGTTGGGCCAGTGGCAGTATTAGTAATGGTGGACAGCATGCTCTCTGCCGGAAGGTACCTGTGTTGGGCCAGTGGCGATGCTGGCACAGGACAGCATGCTCTCTGCTGAAGGGACTGTGTTGGGCCAGTGGCAGTATTGGTAACGGTGGACAGCATGCTCTCTTCTGAAGGTACCAGGTTTGGCCAGTAGTAGTATTGGTACTGGTGGACCAGCATGCGCTCTGCTGAAGGTACTGTGTTGGGCCAGTAGTAGTATTGGTAACGAAGGACAGCATGCTCTCTCTGCTGAAGGGACTGTGTTTGGTCAGTAGTAGTATTGGTAATGGTGGACAAGCATGCTCTCTGCTGAAGGGACTGTGTAAGGACAGTGACAGTATTGGTAGTGGTGGACAGCATGCTCTCTGCTGAAGGGACTGTGTTGGGCCAGTGGCAGTATTAGTAATGGTGGACAGCATGCTCTCTTCTGAAGGGACTGTGTTCAGCACAGAAGCAGATTACTGGGTAATGAAGTGATGCAGCATGCTCTCTGCTGAAGGGATTATGTTGGGCCAAAAAGTATTAGTAATGGGTGACAACATGCTCTCTGTTGAAGGGACTGTGGCTGGGCCAGTAGTAGTAATTGCAATGGTGGACAAAGTATGCTCTCTGCTGAAGGGACTGTGCTTGGGCCAGTAGTAGTATTGGTACTGGTGATTGGCATGCACTCTGCTGAAGGGACTGTGTTGTGCCAGTAAGGTATTGGTAATGGTGGACAGTATGCTCTCTGCTGAAGGGACTGTGTTGGGCCAGTGGCAGTATTGGTAATGGTGGACAGCATGCTCTCTGCTGAAGGGACTGTGTTGGGCCAGTGGCAGTATTGGTATTGGTGGACAGCATGCTCTCTGCTGAAGGGACTGTGTTGGGCCAGTGGCAGTATTGGTAATGGTGGACAGCATGCTTTCTGCTGAAGGTACTGTGTTTGGCCAGTAGTAGTATTGGTAATTTTGGACAGCATGCTCTCAAATGAAGGGACTGTG